>CAKNZY010000004.1:0-35892 GCA_932274085.1 Protocalliphora azurea | reverse complement strand
ATTTTGTATCTCCTTGAAAAGAGAACTAGTTCCGTTTTTCCAGGATTCACGCTAAGGTCACTAATTGTACTCCATTTACTGAGTGGGCCTAGCGCATTTTGAAGACGGTGAGATATGGTATCCAAATATTTTCCAGACACGGCCACCGCTACATCGTCCGCATACGCGACGGTCTTGAACCTCAGAGAATCAAGTTCCCTGAGCATTGTGTTGGCGGCAATATTCCAAAGAAGTGGAGATAGAACTCCCCCCTGAGGAGTGCCTCTATTTGCTACCCTATATTACCCTATATATGGTAGCCGCACCCATAGTGGATATTATAACTCTGTTGGTTAGAAGTCTCCATATGATGCCAAATATTCGACTGATGTATATATGTATATTCAGTCTTTCCATAGCCATTTTAATAGCATCCGGGGTTACATTATTGAAGGCTCCTTCTATATCAAGAAAGGCCACTAATGCATATTCCTTGTGCTCGATCAATTGAATAAATGATATAATTAAAAAAGTAATTGGAATAGTTTTTATCTTTGATAAATCTTTTAATAGAACATATTTTTTCTGTTTAATTAATGCAATAAGAAAAATAATTCAGAGCCGATAAATTGTTTTATTTTTGGTAAAAAATGTAAAAAAATGAACTTTGAACACATGAATAATTAATACAATTAAAAAAGTACTTCAAATAATGTTTTCATCCGTAAATCGTATCATATTTTTAATTTTTACAATTAGAAAAATTATTGAAAGCATTTTTAATTCAATCTTTTAGTTGATAATTGTTATAAAATAATTTTGATTCATTTAAAATATTGAATGTTAAAAAACGCAGAAAATAAAGCGAATGTACTTGGTTGGCACCACTGCTACGTTGCAACTAAAACCAAAACAAAAACAGCCTGAAATTCAGATCCCCAACACAACAGTACGTAAAAACTAACTGAGCCTTAGCTCTACCCTTCAAACATTTGGAAGATAAATTTGTTGTCAATCTTTCAATGTCAATTATTAGTGACATCTAGATGATTGTAGGAAAATTGTTCGAAAATTATCAATCAAATCTCAGTGTAAATCTATACAAGACAACCTCATTTAAAAAACAGATTACTATTTTTGGTTCTTACAGCTGTCAAACTGCATATATAAAAAAACATTAATGAATTCGCCTTATTGTTGTTTTTGTGCGAGTGTTTCCATCTTGCATAATTTCGCGTTAATATTAACGTTTGTCTTGATAAAAAATTGTCTAATATTGTTACAAAATCAAAACAAACAAAATTTGCTAAAAATACTTTTAGCACAAGAAGAAAAACTATTCGTGTGCTAATAGAATTCGACAAAATTATGTGTACGAGACTACAACACGAGGTATTAGTTTTTAATATTTTAATTTATAAATGTCTTGAATACAAAAAATTGTAAACAAACGTTGCAATTTTTATGACAACACAGCAAAATATAAAATATAATTTTATTAGAAAAAATTGTACACAAAAATGAAACAGTAAAAATATTTTTTTTAATAGCGATATTTATTTCAAAATGAGATTAATATAGTATTAAAGTCAATCCTATGTAAATTCATGAAAATAGTAATTTTTTTAACAATTTCACCTTAGATGTATGATTTTAGGCGACTTTATTTACTATATTTAACTATATAGACATTATATATACCAGTGGATAGGTAAATATATATATTTTTATATTATGTACGTGCTTTTTATATACATATAAAAAATAGAAGGAATTTATCCGAAAAAATTGTAAAGTTTTTTTATTTATAATTTTTAAGACAATTTAATTTTTTAGATTTGAAAACTTATAAAAAATAAAATTTTTAGAACACGAAAATATCGATATATTGCTAATAGACTACATTAAAAAAGTTATTGTAGACTATTAATCAATTTGCTAATCAGTTTGTTTTTTCTGTTTTTTCTTAAAAAATATGGTTTTAAAAATTTGACTATTTCTAGCCCGATAAACTCATTTTTTCATAATTTAACCATTTCTGACTAATGATGGCGGTAGGGTGTAATTCTCAATCAAATCAAAATTTCTTTCTCAACCATTTTTTGGATCCTTGTCTTTTGAAAAATTTAATAAAAACTGTTTTCTATTAATTACGTTTTAAGAAAAAAGTAATACAATTAGACTATATTTTTGTTAAAAATCAACTATTTTTCATGCTCATTTCAGTGCTGACTTTGATAATACTGGCCGGCAGAAAACTTCTCCCATAAGGAAGAATAGGTGGACTAGATGGACTTTATAGTGCTAAACACGAATCCGCTTTCAGTTTTCTCTATCAGGCCCTGATATTTTTATCATTACACTAGTATATTTTACTATAACTCGAGAACGGTTTGTCCGATTTAGATAGCACACGGTCATACAAAAAAATAATGATAATAATAATAATAAAACGTGATAGAAAAAAGTGAAATCAGATTCTTGTTTAACACTTCAAATTCCACCTAGTCCTCCTATTTTTTGTTTAAAAAAGAAAACAATTTTTTTTTTGCCAACCAGTGTGTCTCCTTAATTATAGGTATACATTTAATTGTGAATAAAATCAAGATTTGTGTATCAATTATGATATGATAAAAGAGTAAAAATGGAATATTTTTACCGTTTTCATTTCTTAAAATAACTTTTAAGGAAAAAAATCTTCAATTTTGCATGAAAAAATTACTTTTCCAACACTTTTTCTAAATAACTCCGAAACGATTGGTCAAATAAAAAGATAATGTTTAGACTTGAAGACAATTTTTGTCTTCATCTTTTGGTGATAGAAAAAAACTGAAAGCAGATTCGTGTTTAGCACGTCAAATTCCATCTAGTTTTGTTTAAAGCAAAATAAAATGTTTTTTTTTTTTATTTTGCCGGCCAATGTAATTTATCATGGCTAGACGAATTGAGATAATTCAAACAAATTTTTAACACATTATTTCGGAATATATTGGGAATTATGGGATATTAAAAAAATGAATTTCTATAATATGGAAACCAATCGCGAAAACCCAAAAAATTTAAATTCTTATACATAATTTAGTTTTATTGATATACATACAAAAATGGTTTTTGATCTCCATACGCATTTTTAGCAGAGGTCCATTTTAAAACATCGACTATAAGACCTAAAATAACATCAGAGTAAGGACGTAGATGACCACGCAATCTGTAAAGTAAAGTATAAACTATAGTAAGACTGTAGTCAATAGCACTTTTATAATTTACATTAATAGTGCGACATTAAGTAACTCCAATAAATCAACATGTAATTTTGGCAAAATAATACTAAGAGCAATATTGTCTGCAATGGGATTTTGCTCTAGCATAATACGATTTACACTCAAGCCTCTTACAACAACATTTAATATTTTTTTTATTAGGATGGGCTTTTCCACTGGAAAGGGTTCTCTAAAAAAAAATAATATATAATTTTTTTTAATAAATTGGTCTTTGGTGATTTAGAGTATTGAATGTACCTTAAAGCGATAATAAGATATTTTATTAAGTTATGGCATCGTACATACATTTGCGCTGCTTTCTTTACTGGCTCGTGGTCAAATTGTTTTTGTTCATTTTTCCATGGTAGTATTTCTTGTTCTATTTTCTCATCATACGTCTCTATATGGTTAACGAACATTTCATTATACACTGCGTGAATGCCTCCTAACAGTTGAAGTTGGTAGGTTTTCCATTGTGTTTTATGATTTATGCCTTGTATTGCACCTCCTTTTACCTGTTGAAGGAGATGCAAACATTTACCGCAATATTTAACAACTTCAGAATCAATATGTTCTACATTTTTCCACAAAAATCGTTCTATGATACCCCTTGATGGTCCACTTGATCCAGGATACGTGCGTAAACATATCTCAATACAACTCAATGCATATCTCGCTTTACACGGCGGCGCATTTGTTAGCATTTCATACACTTTACAAATGTGTGTACTTGTAAACGATTTTGTCAAATCAGGAGATTGTTGAAACCTCTTTACAAGCTTACCTAAGTAAAAAATTTAGTTAAAAAATTATATTAATTTAACACAATTTATCGAATAAAATATTTACTAATTATGTATTACAGTAATATTTTTGTTCCTATGTCCATATATACAGAGATATGAAACAAAAATAACAATATGTAGAGAGCCACTATTGTTAGATTTGGTGCTAAAAATAACCTGTTGACGGTTTGACGATTTTTGCCCTAAATTTGACGACTTTTATAAAAGGAGATTTGAAACTAATTTTTCTCTTGGAGACAAATTAATTTATACATCGAGAACTTGTATTAAAAAAGGGCTATCTCCAAAAACCTTACTGTTCTTTTACAAATTTTTCAACATTTTACAATCCGGTCTTCTACGATTTATTAGTAAGGTCTACACATAAAAATAATCTCTTAAGCCCATTATTCGCAAAGTTATGGTATATAACCCTTTTTTCTTAATATTTTATTCATAGCTGTTATAAAATGTTCAGGTAGTTCTTTTGTCTATCGAAAATTGAAGGTGTGAAAGATAAAATTTTTGGTAAAAATTAGACAATATATTAAAGTTACGATATCTTACAAATCAAGGGATTAAAAAAGCAAAGCCTAATGGTTAGCAGGACGACCTTCAAACGTTACAAATGTTATATAAATGTTTGAATATCATTTTTAGTAGCTTATTTTGTGCTACCTGTAGTTTGCTTAAGTGGCATTTTGCGGACGTGGACCATACTGCACAACCGTAAAACATAAATGTGTTTATAATTTAAATTATTTGCGTGCGAAAAAAATTGAAGTTTTTGCAAAAAAAATTAAACTGATTAAAATTGTATTAAATTTCTTATCAATAATTCAAACATTCAAAAACGCTGTTTATAGAGTTTTAACATTACAATTCTTTGAAAATCAAATAAAAACATGCAGATATCCATTTTTTTTTCTTTTTAAAAAATTATATGTCTTGTAGGTAATAGCCCAAAAATAAAAATGAAAAAAAATGCAATAGAATAAATTTTTCTTTTCAAAATTGATACCATTTATAAATGACATAAAGACAAAGTGTTTGACGTCAAAAAATACCAAATAAAAACTTGTACACAAAGCAGTTCTCTAAGTCAGCGTATCTCTGCAAAGCTTTAAGCTTAAACTAAATGCAATTAAAACTAAATGCAATTAAACTAACTAGCTTTCTATAAATCATGTTGGTTTTATTCCATGAATTCATGTTAATGATAAAAATTGAGATTGTATAAAATAATTCAATTTTTCACAACCAAAAAAAATCTTGTACACTTGTTCTAGAAATACTCTAATCGCACTACTGCAATCAGCTAAGTTAAGTTTACGAACTTTCAGTTAGGTTTTTGTTGGTTTATGTTAATATAAAAGTGGTGAATAAGCAATCATCAAAACATTTTCAAAATTTAAATTTTTAGAAATTTTAAAAATACTTGCGAAAACGACAAAATTGTTAAACATACATTATGGTTCATAACGCTATTCGAAATACAAAAATCTAAAATTTTGAAAGACCAAACGGAAGCAGCAGACAAGTAAGGTTGTACACATTCCACGTAAAGATAAAATTTGCATGCTTTCTGAAAGAGAATCCCAAAATATTCGATGTAGCTATAGTCAAGCAGTTAACAGTTTTTTATTTAAAAATTTTTCCACTTTCGCGGTTTCTTTACGACTTTTTTCTAGTAGTAAAAAATTAAATTTTGCAATGTTTTTATGGTTGCTTATTCACCATTATTATTAAATATTTCAATATTGAAAACCGATACTGTTATAAATACCGATACCGATTAAATATTGTTTTAAATTGGTTACTGTAACCAATACCAAAATTATTGTTTTCAAAAATATCGGTATTCAAATGCCGTTTAGTTTCGGTATATTAAAATATACTTTTTTCTATGTAGTATGTATTGTAAAAATGATTTTTCATGTAATTTACTTGAGGAAATAAGAAAGATGAAGATAAGGACTGCGCACGAAAAATTTTGTGAATTCAGTACAGCTTACAAAAATTAAACAATGGATCAATCTCTTTAAAATTTGTATTTTGTTATATTTAGGTTTTAAATTTAAACAAAAAAAAATATTTTTTTATTCGTTTTGAATAAAATATTTAATATTTTCTCTAATAAGAGCTTTGTTCTGCTTTCGGTTAGCTTTTTGTTGGAATGGGTTCACTTCTTTATAAACTCTATTTTATTTTTTTAGTCAGCTTTAACCATTCTTTAAATATTTTTTTACTATGACCCAATACATTTAAATTGGACAGAGTTCAGACAGGATTGGACTCCTTTGGTACATAGCAGCAGCATTTGTTTGATACCACTCAGTTACTTTTTTGTTGTAATAATGAGAAGAGATCAAAAAAAAAATTAAAATTCGTTGTGTTTTCTAATGATAGAGTGGAATCTTTTCTGACGACACTCATTTGCGTACATTTCTTTTTAAAACTGTCATAAGTTAAGAATGGAGTGTTTTTTCTCCACAAAATGTCTTGCCAGATCAAAAGGTTTTTAACAATTTAAATTTTTTGCACGATATTTATATGATGCATTTTCCATAATATCTGTGATATGTAATTCATTACCATGATGTTGTAAAAAGTCCGTCACTGCGTAGTTTTTATCAATCTTTAGGCTGCATTCATATTTTTGGAAACAAGAAATTAATCTCAATAATTGTCGTCCTCTTTTGCCTTTCAATTTTTTATATGTTCCTGTTAGGAACTTTTTTACTTCTAGGATCTTCAGTCCAGCTTTTTTAACTTTTCGGATAAAAGATATAGAGAAATTTGAAGAATGAGTCTCATTCCATCTAGAGATGTAGATATTTTCTCTTAAAATTCCTATCATTTTATTTCCGATCCTATTATATTTTTAATAATAAAAGTTTATTTAATGTAATATTAATGAATTTTATTTTATTGTTTGTTTCTTTGTTTCAATTTCAATTTTATTTCATATAATATTAATATTATTTACATTTGACTTATAGTAGTAGAGTTTAAGAACATTTGTTCCTTTTCTACTTAATAATAAATTTTAAATAAGTATTATTTACACATATACATTTTGTTCTATTATTATAATTGGGGGAAAAAAGATACAAAAACCTTTGTGAAACATGTATTTATAAGATAAAAGGAAGCTAAAGTAGTAAAGATAAAATTATGCTGAAATAAGTTCATTAATATGGGTGTATTGTGAGAATCCACATCTTCTGTTGAAGTTTTGTGTCAGTCGATTAATTTTATCATATACGAGCTCGAAATTTGCTAGTACATGCAAACGTCGGGTAGAGTGGTGCCATGGTAGTTTGAATATCATTTTTAGTAGCTTATTTTGTGCTACCTGTAGTTTGCTTAAGTGGCATTTTGCGGACGTGGATCATACTGCACAACCGTAAAACATTATGGGATGAAATATTGCTTTAAAAATAATTTTTTTGTTGTCAATATTTAGTTCGGAGTTCCTATTTATAAACGGATACAATATTCGCGTAAATTTATTGATTTTGTTTATCAGATAGGGTATGTGATGGTTAAAGTTTAGTTTGGTATCAAGTACAACTCCTAGGTACTTAACGTTGTCTTCCCAATTAATGTCGTGGCTTAAGAATCGAAGAGGGCTTTGAGGAATGAAGCACTCTTTACGTTTCCTCGTAAAATAAATGGCCTGGGTTTTCTCAGGATTAACTAAAATATTCCATTTATTGAAATAATTCTGTAATTCAGATAAAGCTGATTGTAGGCTAGAGATAACATTTGTTGCAAAGGCATATGAGCAGAGTATTGAGGTGTCATCTGCAAATATTGATGTAACACAGTCGGAAAACGTTGGGATGTCAGAAGTAAAGATGTTGTATAAGATGGGCAAGAGACATGACCCTTGGGGGCACCCCGAAGTTATATTTATTTGTTGTGAATAAGTATTACCTAAATAAACATTGAACGACCTGTTAGAAAGGAAGCTTTGGATGATTTTTATAACCTCTATGAGGAAGTTGAATCTTTTCATTTTACTAATTTTCTGATTTTTAATAACGGTTGAGAGGTGTTGTGTTCCTTTCTAAACCCATATTGTTGAGATGAAAGAATACTGTAGTTATCAATAAATTCAACTAATTTTTCTTTTATTGTTTTTTTTTTTCGGTCTATACGAATTTGTGGAGTTAGGCGGTTTGTTTGGCTTAAGAATTGGAATCATTTTAGACAATTTCCATGATTGGGGAAAATAACACAACTTAAGGCATGCATTTAACATTGTTGTTAGGTAATTTATACCTTTACTTGGTAGATTTTTCAGGTACTTATTGTACTAACTCGGGAGATTTTTTATTTTTAAGACTTTTTAATATATCAATAGTTTTTCCCCGTGTTATCAGGAATCTGCTTCGTAAGCTTGGGCTAATGGCTCGAAATATATTCCATGATATTATCTTAATATTATTATTCATTGAAAAAGGAATTTGCAGGCAAGCTCAGTAACTAAAGCGTGATCCATTTCGAGGTTCCCTACTTTTTTAAAGAAAAAAAAACAAAAAATTCAAATTTAATGGGGAATGTTTATTATTATTTGAAAGTACATTCATTGGCATTTATTTTTTGAAGGTTATGTCTATAAAATGTTGGCCGTTGCTACGTCGCAGATGGTCCATCCGTTGAGTCCAATTTTCGATGACTCCTTCGAGCATTTCGACAGGTAACTGGCGAATGACACGCGTGATGTTTTCCTCCAAGGCCTGAATCGAAGCGGGTTTGTCCGCATAAACTTTAGACTTTACATATACACACAGAAAAAAGTCAATTCTTTAATCGTAATGGATTTACATTCAAAGTAAACTACAAAAATTACGTGTTCGTTGTTGTCTCCATCTTTTGTAATTATTTTGACATCAGTACATTTTAGGCCCAATGCTATGAGACGAGCTTTTATAACTGCTGGGTCAGTTTTCTCAAACCCTAAGAGCACAGCTTTGACAGGTTTTTCATTTTTCGAAGCATATGTAAAATATTCATACTGAAATTTATTTGTTAGCTCTTTCACACTACATCGAAATCGTTTTTATTGGTGCAGAATAGTTTTAACCCAATGGATATTTTACGAATTGAATATTGAGTTATTTTTAATATTCTGCATACTTCATGTACTTGCTCTATTTTGCATTTTAATATTGTTATTGGTGGTATATTAACTTTAACAGTTTTTTTGGTAACAGCTTGATCATCGAGATCTTCTATAGTTTGCAAAGGGGCAAAATACTGTTTGGTTTATTTTTATTTTTTTTTTTTGCTCATGTTATGCCTAGAAGAGGTAGAGACATCATCTCCTCTCACGCGTTTAATTATGTTAGTTTTTTTATTAAGTTATTTTTTGTTATTAAAGAATAAGAGAAAATAACTGTAAACTTTTTAAACTTAAATTCAAACAACAACTCAAATCACGACCATACGTATCAAACGATAGTACAAGACTGATTGTTTCAATAGATTTAATAAAACGATTCGTATTGATCAGCTAATTACAGAATATTAACAAAAAAATATCTTCGGTTCCCTACCAGCGATTAAAAACTACGGACTTAGTATATTTTGACCAAAACATGTTTCGATTTTTTGCTGCAAATAGGTTTAAAAAATTCTTCATTTTGAGTTTATGAAAAAATATTTTTAAATTTTTATTTCCAGGAATTCTGATCCACGCCTTTTTAGTCAATTCTAGTTGTTGTTGTAACACAACTCTGCATTGCTCGGAAGTTCTTCCCTGGAGAAAAAATTTCCGGTTGATACAGCACTTGCTGGGTTGACAATCTTCGACCGAGTTGAACTCGGGACGTTCTGGAGCGAAGATCCAATTGTCGTGGAAACGTAAATTCTGGTAAAATTTTTTAAAATTCATTATGATTAACCAAAATTACTACAAAACAAGCAATCGCTAATAAAAACACGAAGTTTTACAAGTCTTTTCGCACACACATTACAAATTTATTATTTCAAAATAAATTACAAATTTTCAATCACACAAGTCAAAAACATGGTAGAAAACTATTTTACCATTTTTTTTTTTTTTTTTTTTTTTTTTTTGTGCTAGATATACTATAGCAGGTGTGTTCGAATAATTGAAAGAAGTTAAAAAAACTTACTCAAAATTACCCAGGCAGAAAAATACCACCATGAAAACGTTTTGATAGCGCATGATGGTAGTAAACAGTGTCATGAGAGCGTATTTATATAGTGCTCTCAGAACGCCGCAAATGATAATCCTGTTAGACGGTATTATGATGGGTTTTTGCAATGTTCTCATGATGGTTTGAATAGTACTTTAAAACTTTATTTTCAAAAAGCAATAGGTATAATTTATTGTTAAAAAATATGAATATGAATTTAATAACCAATAAATAAAATAAATAAGAAATTTCAACATTTGTAAATACAATTAAAATGTAGAAATTAAAAATGAATGTAAAATGTTCAGAAATGATTATTAAAAACATGGTATTAAGGAGCTCCCAGAAGATGTATCCTTTGCAGTCAGTTTCAATTGGAAATTGCTTCAGAACACAATCTATAAATGGCAAAAATTATACTAAGAATAAAGCCTTGCAATCTTAAATTGCCTCGTTGTCTCTGTTTGGCAGTACCAAAGCAGAGTTTGTGGACTATAATTAGACACCAGCAGAATGAAATACGTATTCTCTGTGCCGCTACACACTTCATCAGCATTCGTGATGTCTTATCCATTTTGGTTTCGTTGAAACCTATATATTGTATATATGAGCGATTGCAAATACAGGCGTTCAAGAAATTTGTCGCAAACAAATGGTGCAAGTGGTGTGGCAAAAAAAAAACAAATCATATAAGACATTGAGAAAGTATTTAAGATGCGCTAGTATTTTTATTGCTTTGCTTTTTTGCTTTGTAGCTGCTAAGTGTGACAAAAACTTCACAATATGTGAGTTAAAACAAAAGACATTGAATAAACTACACGTGCAACTTCCGTTCCCAAGAATATTGCTGACATAGGATTTCATAAGACAGGTGATTTCATAATAATTAATATTAAATTACAATTTAGCTTAATAAATAATATTGAATGTTAGTTTTAAGTTCGCTTCAATATTAGAATTCAATAAAGAAGTATCAACTCCACCAATAAAAAAAAAATATTATTGAAAAAAATAAAATAAACGTAGTTTTTTAACTAGCGCCCAATGTTCGAGGGTTTTCCGGAGTTGTGAAAAGGATATAAACGGATATAAACGGTTGATAAAAACTAATTGTTTTTTAAAGCTGTAAAAAGTTTTTGCGAAAAAGATATTATAAAATATCAAACAGGAAAAACGGTGTTTGAATACGAATTGTTTTTTCAAGGCTGTAAAAAGCTGTTATGAAAAGGTAACGTCCTAAACCACAAATTGGGAAGAACACGATGTTAAAAATAATACTAAGTGTTCCTTGTAAGCTTTAAAAAGCCAGAATACTTCCTTGACAACATTGAGATAACCTTGGATTCACATTCCTGTAGTTTCTCAACACAAGACATCTTCAATACAACGCTGAGGAAAGATACTGAGTAGCCAAAAGCCAAACGGAAAAATCGGAACCAGCGGTGATGATGCTTATTATAATTACAATTTTGTAAGTTATACATTTAAGAAAAATTTATAAAGTGTTAAATATTAATGAAAAGAAAGTGTGAAAATATACAACAAATTACTTATTTCCATCCGTTTAAAACTAAATTTAAAATTAATTTAAAAAAGTGAGAAAAGAAAATTTGATAATATATATTAAGTAATAATTTTTATCCTTTCAAATTTAAAAATCAAAGTGAGTAAACTAAAGAAAAGAAAACTTCCTTTTCTTTTAAATTTAAAATTAATTAAAATCATTAAGAGTGAAATCAATTTTAAATTTTATACAATAAGAGAAAAAAATTTAATTAATCATAAAGATTTCTAAATATCCCATAAAATGCTTCAATTATCATGTCCAATAAAAATACCCTAATTTGTCCACCTTTGCTAAAACCACCTAAAAATAGCCCAGAACGGCAAGAGGTAGCCATGTCAGTAGAACTAAGAAATGTCATATCAAGTATAGTTACACAGACTCTTAGAACAGAGGGAGTTACGATTTTTAATTCTATTATAAACCCCAATTCTAATGGAATTGGCGGTGTATATCAAGTAATAAATTAGGAACATAGGGCAAAAATAGGTGATCTGGATAAAATTCCAGACATAGTTAAAAGTTTGAGAGAGTTTTCGGGAAATAATATAGAATTTATTTCATGGAGGAAAAATCTATGAGCCAATTAAAGATACTGCAAAATATTATGGGATTAATGTCATACAAAATAAAATTGAGGGACAGGCAGACAACGTCCTATAATCCTACAATATACCATTGAACTGGGATTGTATCTCACGCTGCCTAGGTACCTACTAATTAACGTCACTCGTGCAAGGAAGGCAATGCATTCAGGAGTTCTACCACGAGGTCTATACATGCCTTTCACTGATACTTAACAAATTGTTATCATTGTAAATGGGCAACGAAACTCTCAACGTTCAAACCAAAACCTACCGCGATAAGGCGCTCGACACATTCGTCAGAGATTAAATGGCGATACGAGAACCGAGAGATTTTTCACAAGCACTAGCTCTGTACCAAAAACTAGATAACCAAGCGTTAAGGGCCATCTACGCCACCACAACATGTATTCAAGTAGACCAACGACATTTTATCCACACTTGACATACCAACCACAGTCAAATTTTATAACTAACCCTACACCATACCCCATTAAGGTTTGACCAACACAATCAGGCGTTTCAACCGAAAAGTAATCCATTACAATTTAAACAATTTGTAACGAACCGAACCCCAAGGACCCTAACTATAGAGTGGTTGTGCTACCTATACATACCGGCCGTGCTCGTGGAAATTAGGGTGGTTCTTGACACTTTCTAGTTAGACTACGGTTCAAAACAATAATTTACAATTTAGGTAGCTTTTGTAAGATAAAATCGACATATCAATTTATTTAAAAGATTATAATTTCATATTATAAGAAAACATTTCTTTATTCAATCCATATTTAAATTTATAGATCTTACTATTAAAATATAAATATATATAATTATCAATTTTCTTTAAAATCACTAAAATCTAATTATGTAAGTTAAAAAAAAATTTACTTAATGTAAACGTTGTTACTAAAAAAATTATTTAAAAAACAGAAAAATTGATTTGGAAATTATATTTAATAAAAATTAAGTGTATTTTTTCACATTTCCGATTGATTTTATATAGTTTTTTGAGTGAAAATTATTAACAAAAAAATATAAATGTAATTTTTAAACCCACCATTATTTTATCCCACGTCGACAGCAGGCTTATTGTTGTTAAATTTTCACTCAATAATGTTTTATTACATATTTATTTTAAATATCAGAGTTACATAATATACGTTAAACGAGAGTCCTTGTTGAGTTTTATATTCAAATGAATTTGAAAATCCAATTGAATTCCAACACAGAATGATACGAATACTATAGATAATTTTGATGGTTTTGTTTCTTAAAGATGAGAATTTTAGCAAGGAAATGAGCGTAAGTCTTGATGCTACCACTCAATAAAATTTCCCATAGATTTGTATAACAAATATTCTGATAAACAATAACCTGTACACTAACTTTGACATAGGACTACAGTTGCTAATTTTTTAAATCGGATCGCCTAGTTAGTTGTGGCCAACAGGAAATTATAAAGTCCAGTGAGGTAACGTATACGTTTCTGTTTCTAGTACTTCTCTGCCCAGAAGTTTTAACAGTTTTGAAATATTGGAATATCCCTATTAATACTCGCCCTTCGAAATATATTAGACACAATTAGCAATGAGATTTCCCTTTTCACCACTAGTTTCAATATGGCCAACACAACTACAAAATAAATTATTACAAGATTCTTAAAACACAAAAGTTGCATATATATAGAAATTCTTACCACAAAATTTCGAAACCATGGAATACACAGTTAAAATTGCAACACAAAATTCACGGGAAAAGCTTCTGGTTATAATTTGTAATTCCTTTTTTCACAATGAAAAAAAAAAATTAACATATATATGAACTTGGGTTCTGTGAATTTTGAATTTCAGATATAATTTTAGTAAATAATTGACTATTTATCAAGAACAACATATTCAGAATAATGGGTACATCCAACAACACTAAAATTGGATCAAATTATACTTCAAATAAGGGTCAAATTGAAATTTAAGAAATCTTAATATTGCTTTCTATAGACTAAATATGGAAAAAGAACTTGGAATAAAAACAAAATATATATTTTTCTTATTTATTTATTCATTTTTTTTTTTTTTTTTTTTTTTCTATAAAAACATTTAAATATTTAAAATTTTATTTTATGTGTTTTAGAATTTCGGTTTAGAAATTAAATAAATGGCTTTATTGGAGGTTGGCCTGCAGAGCAAAAAAATTCTGCTGGTTATTTTCAGGGAAATAAAAAGCGGCCCAATGCTGTCCAGGCTTATAAGATGGATCAGTGTTGGCTATGTAAAATGATGATTTTGTAACAGGTGTCTTGGGTAATTTATTACTCGCAAAAACTCCTTTAAATTTATATTTTGTATAATTATTTGAATTTAAAGTATTTATAATATTTATTGAGTTCATAGCGTTTGAATTATAGTGCGAGACTTATCAATTTCTATTATACTGTCAAATTCACAATATACTAAGCAGGTAATTCGTTTCCCAAAACGTCTTTCTATTCGATTTATTAAATTTCCACAATTAGAATTATTATTGTGATCTGGTGTTAAATCAAAAGCTAGTAAAAAAAAATCCGGTATCAAAAGGTTCCTTTGTAATTTGATGACCTTTATCAAAATGATGGATTCCGATATCTTTAAATAAGGTTTGATAACCACGACTGCTTAATATTCCACCATTTTTGTGGTTAAATTCTATTGGCTGTGCTGGAAATTATAATCCATTAACAACTAAATTAAATCTTTGTAAATTAAAATGTTGAAAGTTGTATGGATTTTCTTTTCTATCTCCAGTATAAGATTTGTTAGACACCATTCCAGAAATTAAGAAACTTGATAATTGTCCAAGTATAACATTACCTAGAGGTAATGAATCGTTTCCTGGATGTATAGTGAAGGTCTTAATTTCCACTTTCTTATATGGATCAATTGCATTTTTGCTTTGTAATACATTATGATGTGTCATTAATATACTACTATTGATAGTAAGATGATTTATATATAAATTAGCTTCATGTATTCTTAGATTAGATTAATTTTTATCCCCACTTTCTAAAATATAAAACTCTGGTTTCTCTAAATTTAATATAACCTTAAGATCAACATTATTAAGGAAGTATTTTTGTTGATTAAATACATCTACGTGAAGTTTTCCGAAAAGCTTCACCTTTTCCCCATCCTTAAATAATTTTTTCTTTTATCTAAACCGGGATTTTCTTTATCGATTAATGAATTAATTTTATTCATATCAGTAGCCCAACCACATGATTCAAGATGGGTTAATCTAGCATCATTTCCATAATTGAGCAATGTTTCCATATATGCTCTATAGTGAAAGTTGTCAGGTTGAGATACATTTTTATTGTTAAAATGAACTGTACAATTCCTAAATACGGAATGCAACGAGTTATTAACAACACCTCCTGTTCCTTTGAATTCAAGTACTAGTCTGAGATAAACTATTAAGATCTCTATATGTTTCACCATTCCCCAATGATACAAATTCAATTGTACTAGAGTTGTCCAATGAAGCAATTGGATTATAACATATTTCTTCTGTTTTAATTACACTAGTTTGCATTGGGGAAGATTCAAATATATCCAATTCAGTTTTCATACATTCTATAAATCCCGACATTTTAAATTTCCAAAAATATCGTTGAAGTTCTTTGCTCTACAACGTTTGGATTTATTATGCGGTTTTTGTTTTAAGCGTTTAAGTTTTATATGCTTCCCTTTACCTTTCTGCATTGTTATTTTTTCAATATTATTCATAATTTTTCTCCCTTGATTAAATAGAATATCCTGTGAAAGTTTTGTTCCAATTTCCTTCAAAATTTCTTTTCCAATGTCTAATGACTTATTTTTTAAATAATTTAATACTGTTCTCAAGAATGGTTTCAGGTATGAAAACAAAGATGAAAACATATTGCACAAACCTTGGTGTATGATATATTTCACCAATATTTTGAACATTATTTCCAGACTGATTATTATAATAATTTGTATACATCACATCCATGGTTATCACAAAAATGATTTAACATTTTACTAAACATTTATTTTATATATTTTTTAAAGTGTAAAGTACAATAAACTGGTATGAATTCATTCAAACTTATTATTCCTCCTTCATCATTTCGAATCATTATAGTTATATTATTAATGTTATAAGATACAATAGGAAAAAATTCAATTCTATTAAAATGAATATAATTTTTAAATGTTTGAAAATATTTTCAAACATTTAAATAAAATAAATTCTATTTCATTTAAAATAAATAAATTCTATTTCATTTAAAATAAATAAATTCTATTTCATTTGTATCTGGTGAAAAGACTTTAGGAAAATAATTTGTCATATTATCTGAAAATTTGGTTAAAGATTTGTGCAGAATGTAATTTGTTGATGTTAAAATGGAATCCTATTCAACGTTTTCTAATTCATGTCTACTAGTTGTTATACTAGTATACAAATTCGTTGTCTTTCTTTTCTGTTGCTAAATTTGTTTGTGAGGTATCATTCTTTAACTTACTTAAAGGATCTGATTTTTTATCACTTAAATCTTTTTTTTTTTCTGTGGATACATTACTTTTTGGAGTATATTTTAATTTTTCAAAAGTTTTGTTTTATTATTCAGATTAGGGTTTTTTATCATAAAATCATTAGAGCTTTCTAAGAGTTCGTGAAATTTTAACTTAATGTCTTCATATTCATTATTTGCACTATGCTTTGACATTTTTTTCCATGTACTATAGCTTGTGTGTCGACATCTGAAATTGTATTTCGTTTTCTGCGTTTAACAATATTTTGATTATTTCTTTTCAGTAACGAAAATGAAATATCTGTGTGAAAATCCCAGTGAAAATCCAAATTTGGAGATTGTGTTAGCAAATTTGTAAAAGTGTTTGGAGTATTTTCATAAATATCCATTGAATTACTACTTAATAAAGTAACATAAATATTTTCTTCTTGTATACTTGAAGCCATCCTTAAATAGAATGATTAATATAGTATGTTGTTTGTTATACATATACGAGTATTATTTACTAATATCGTTCTGATGAATCCATGAATTATATTCTTTTCCGAAACCAAGCCATTTTACCAATAGTTTTTCTCCTTTTCGCTTTAAAAATTTTTCTATCAAAAAAACTTATGGAGCTTTTGTTTTTAACAATTCTTATTCACAAAATCACCTTTAATTATATTTCCATTAAAATCTACAAGTTGATAGGTTATATAATTGGTTATGTAAATTTTGTTTATCTTATTTATCTTTTTGCAGAAAATTAACAATGTAGAGTTTATACAAGGTATTACAGAAGATTTTGCAAGGTATTACAGAGGATTTTACTAAGGGATCCCATCATAGAAATTTAGCTGTGATTTTAGTAACACAAAACATTTCTCATAAAGGTGCTTATTCCAGAAATATTTCTTTAAACTCTAAATATATAGTTATGTTTAAAAATCCTAGGGATAAGTTACAATTTCAATATTTAGCTCGATAAGTATATCCAGAAAACTCAAAAGCTCTGGTTTATGTATATAATAAATGTACGCAACAGGCTCAAGGCTATTTATTAATTGATCTTACTCAATAAACGCACATCGCATTAAGATTTAGAACGAATATTTTCAATAAAAGTCACTATTTAATATTGGCAAATATAAACAATGAACTCGAACCTAAAACTGTTGAAGGAGAACAAACATATTCTTTACGCTCTTAAGAAAGCAGATCCTAAACTACGAAATGCAAAACTGAAACATGTTGATGATTTTGCTATTAAAACAATAAATAAAATACTTTTCAATATAATTAATGAGAACCTTAAAATCAATAAATCAGTTTTTGACAAAATAAGACCACATAAAAACTTATTTTTTAGAAAAGTTTGTTCACCAGAAATAAATGGTTTTACATTAAACAAGAATTAGCCAAATATTTAATTGGAAGCCAAATATCATCTTCTCATCAAACTAAAAGTTCTAGATTGAGTAACCTACGTGATAATGAAAAACTAACTAGGAAAATATATAAGAAACAAACAATGCAACCAGAGTCAAGTAGTGTAGGAACACAATCTAATATAAATTTACCTGAGGAAAATTATACTAGTGAAAATATGATGAAATTGATATGGATACAACAGTACAAAAACTTAATCCTACTTCTGGCTCTTCAGCAGCTAAACGACTTAAACATTTTCAAATAATGGAACACCAAAAATAATAATATTGGCAAAGGACGAAAATCACAAAAATTTGAAGCAATCAACTTTACCATATTAATATTCTCCTCGACTAACTAGAAACCGTAAAAAGTTAGGTTACGAAATAGAAAATGTACAATGGAGAAATATTTAAAATAAAACACATTTATTATATAATAAAAGACATATATTTATTATTAAATTAATGCTCTAGCTCCTAAATGATTACGCCTTGTTTCCCAATCTGTAACAATTTTTATATCTTTGCGTTTATTAACATTTTCAATTATTTAATAATTAAAAAAATCTTTTTCAAAAGCATTTTTTGTTCTTGTTCTGTGGTATGTGTTCAAATCTATATGTTTTTAGCCATGGAGATTGTCGAAATTTTAATGCGGTGTATTTTTTTTTAATATCAATCCATTCTTTAAACATTGTTTAAGAACTCTATAATGGATCCAATATTTATTTTCTGGGCAAAAGGGTAAATCATTATGAAATTCATGTAAATAGTGTGGATATTCTAAATCTACCTCCAAAAAATAACAAATATCAGATGTAGTAGTAGTACATCAATAACTTCAAAGACGCATCATCGTAAATCCACTCGAATTCTCCATATAAGAGATATTCTGACATGGCCCAACCATATAAATTGTTAGCATCTAGATACATTAAATATTCTGAAGGCTTACTACTATCAAAGTCTTGTAAATATTTATTATTTGCTCTAGAATATCTATTTGAACATTGTACTATTCCTCCTCTAATACCGTCTTGTATAAAATTATACATATTAACGTTACTTAAAAGTTCCTAACATAACATCCCACGATAAACCTGGAGCAGTATAATATTGGCATAGGTCAATATGCCAATGTATGTATATACTTTTGCAAATAATTCTAAAATTTTGAAAACATCTGTTTTTTAATATAATTTAGTGTAATCTAACAAGTTATTGCATTTAAAAGTTGTCCAAACCGATTTGGCATGATCATAAGCTTCATCAGTAAGTATAATGCGAATTATTTAAAATGTTGTAAAATTTTTCTTTAGCAGGAAGATTAGTTTCATTAAAGCGCTCCATCGAATCAAACTAAGAATAAGGAAATACTCCTTTTCTACTTAGTAAATCAAATTGTTGTTTTTGATTGTAAGTTTTATTTAGAATTTGAAAATCACTGTCATATAAATTTTTGTCTGTAGATTCTAAGATGTAGGCCCTAAAACGTAAAAGAGTCTAAAAACCGAATTTCAAATCTCTGATTTTCTTCAACTGTTATAAAATTTGATAACGGTATGTATAGTTCTTTATTAAGAGTAATTACCTTTATATCTCTCTCAAATTGTGAGTTGTTTCATAAATAAGTCACATTCATAAGAGGAAATATTATGAAAGAATGAAGATATGAATTTGGCTATTTTATAATTAATATTGCATGAGCTATGTGCTGCTCCTCTAAATTTGCTACTTAAATGATAATGGTCCCGTAATTTGTTCGCTCCTAAAATTTGTTTACATATGTGACAAGTTGTTGAGAGATTATACCAAATTGTCTTATCATTGGAGAGTGTAGTCATTGGTACGACCTTATTTAAATAGTTTCCGTAAATTTCTTTTGTATCATTAATTAAATTTTCTATGAATATAGCAGAAGCATCATTGCCAAAATAAATAAGTTATACTAAAACTACACTTAATATAATAACTAACGGCACAAGCTATATGTTTTTATATAATTACTTGCTCGTTATCAATTTTTTCCAAATATGTCTCAAAATCAGCAGATACAACGAACGGTACATCTAACTACTTCTGATAGTTTTTAAAATATACAATGCTAGCATCACCCTCTGGCATTTTCGGTAACACTTTTTTGCAACTAAGATCATGGTCTTGCATTATTTTCTCATTTGAAGAGTACTGAAGACATGCATTACAAATGTAAATTCATCCATGGTGGGATGTTAAACTTGATCTTACTAATCTGAAATATTTGAATAATAATTTAATTTAATTTACAAAATATATATGATTATTTTTAATATCCAATATCTTTAATAAAAACGTAGTGACACCATTCTTCATCCATAAGAAGATTATGTGATGATTCTTTACCGCCAAATACATTAATGCTAATATTTTCATTCTTAGTTTCAAATATTTTTATGTCTTTTAATTTCATTGGAAATTCTAATTTTTCAAAATTTAACAGTCGTTTTTCTCCTCTCCTCAAGTATTTGGATATTTACAAATCCAATACAATTCACAAATCCATTTGCTTCATTATATAAGAATGAAGGGATGATACACCAATTGAAACAACATTCATCATCATTTGAATAATTGAAACAAGCATTTTTTTCTTTATCCAATGTGGTAATGGTATATATTTGGAGCCTCTAATGAATGAAGCCTTGTTTATATTTATTTCCAAATGCTTCATTCATATTAGGGACCATCCACTATCCCTCTCCTGGAATTATGAAATTTTTTTACATATATACATGTATTGTGCTTTCAAAGATTCTTATAAGTGACATTTTTGCTTTGTGGGATGTGCTGGCATGAGTCCTTTCATGCTTCTTTCTTTTGAGAAGCATTTCCAACATTCCGAACAATGAAGGATCTCATGTCCTTCAAGCATCTCTCTTTCCACAAAAATTTATTTGCAATATCTGCATTTATAAGATGGCTTATTGTTTAAAATTAACTTGTAATCACTTTTAATTAAGTCAATAGACTAATGAAAGAATATATTTAAATATTGATCAAAGGTTTGACATTTTTATACACTTACACACTTATATATGCATATTCCTACCAAAATGTTTTTAATATTTTAACGGAAAAACTTTTAATTTACCAGGAATTATTAAATCGAAAGAATAATTCTTAATGCAGAGATGTGTTAATTAAATTTAATTAAAAATTACTTCAAACATGAACAGACAGAAGCTTACATGTGAATTTTGTGTTAATGAGACCTTTTCCACAAAGTGGAATAAAAAAAGACATTTTATGAAACAACATAATTTCAATAAAAATAAAGCGAAAGATTTTTCATACCATTTGGAGCCTGCAGCTACTTCAGGGGGACACAACAATGAATTTAGTTCCGGAGTATAAGGAACTAATGGAGGAAGATGAGAATCTTCTACTAAATCTAGAAGTCACAGCATACTCAGTTCCAGAGGAATATAAAAAAATAATGGACGAAGACGAGGATCTTCTCTTCAATTTAGATATAGAATAATTTTTAAGTATTACGTAAATGTAATAATAATAAAAATAGTGTTTATTATTATTATATTTACGTAATACTTAAAAATTATTCTATATCTAAATTGAAAAGAAGATCCTCGTCTTCTAAGTTTAATATGTTTTTATTAAATAAATAAATATTGCAAGACCATTTGAAGATTGACGACCTTTGTAAATAATAGTCCAGTTTTTATCATTCAATTGTGTTAAATAGGGATCTTGCTTCTTTAAAAAAAAAATAACGAATCGTTGCGGAAGATAAAACCATTTATTGTTATTTAAATATGTGAAAACTTTTGATCCATAATGTGTTCTTTCCACTCAAATTTTAAAATTTTGAATGGCTGATGTAAGGGAATATCATAAATTTTTGTACACTCCGCCTTAATACCAAGGCCAATTTAATAATATGTTCATACATCTAAAATATAAAAATAAGAAATTTATAAATACATGAAAACTTAAATGTATTTTCCAATAATGATAGCTTACCATTCTGTTAACTATGCTTTGAAGTAATCCTCAAATCAATGGTAACAAATATGATGTGACTCCACTTTTTATACAAATTTAAAAAATACTTCTTTAAATTTAAATAAGTAAATCGAGTACTTTGAGAATTTCTCTTTAATATTTCTAATAGAGAAAAATATTAATTTAGGTTTCATATAGAAATATTGAGTTATATACTAATTATGTAAATAAAATATACTTCCTCTTAATTTGTTATTAGAATATTCAAAATTAATCATGACCATACTCAACATCATAAAATATATCTTCATTAATGTCAAAAACCTTACACAAGGTTATTTTTTTAAATATAAACAAAACAATTCTCAAGTTTCAGTCGATAACAAGTGCTCAGCAATAATACTAACTCGGTATCTAAAACCCAAATAAAAGAACACACTATCCAGAGATATATCTCTGACTAAATCTAATTCAATAACCGAAAACAAAACATCCACATCAGAAACACAACAAAAACTAACTAAAATAACACACAGAAGAAATGAAATCGACACACCAGATCAACGTATGGAACTCTAATAAAATACCTACAACTACATCCCCTTCACAAACTGTAACCATGGACTTAAAAATTTTGCAGTGGAACTTAAACGGCTTTTACAATAATCTCAACGAGCTTCAAATACTGATTAGAGAACACTTTCCAGACGTCATCGCATTACAAGAAACTCGGATAGCACACAATGCAATCAAAATTAACGGATACAACACCATAGCATCACACAACGCAACATGTGACACTGTTTTGCTTGTTAAAAACATTAAAATCATTTCTAACAATGCACACAACAATTTTTCTATTAAAACCGTAATTTTTATTGGATTTAAACTAAAAATAATATCTATTTACATTAACCCATCTCACACAATGCCCAGAACCGAACTACAAATTTTATTTTCAAACAACAATACCAACACCATAACTGTGGGTGATTTCAATAGCCATTCAACATTATGGGCTTCCAGTTCTACCAACAACAGAGGTTATACATTAGAAAATATTCTATACAATTCTAACATGTTACTGCTAAATGATGGCTCGCCTACACACTTTTCAACCAGATCCACCTTTACCCACATTGATCTAACTTTTGCTACAGCCGATATATTCCCCCGCTGTTCTTGGTACCCTGACAACCAACTTCACGGTAGCGACCATTTTTCAATCCATATTAAGTTAAATAATTATATACCTACAGATAAGACCTATTTTCTAAGTCGTTTTATTATTGATAAAGCTAATTGGCTAAATTTTAAAAATCTTCTTCTAATAAACCTCAAAGGAATTTAACCACTAACGTAAACAGGGAAGTAGCGCTTTTCCAAAAAGTTGTCCTATTTGCAGCCAATTCCTCAATACCCCATTATAAATACCATAACACAAAAAAACAGTGAACTTAACACTCAACGTGAAAACATACGAAAACTTTTTGATATTTTTAAAAAGAATCCAACCTCCATTAACCTAATCGCTTACAAAAAATCAAAATCTATTTTCAAACTGAAATGCAAAATTGCCAAAAGAGAATCTTTTCTCAAATTTACAAGTCAAATAAACCCTCTTACACCTACTGCAAAAATCTGGTACAATGTTCGCAAACTAAATTGCGTAAATACATACAAAAATATTCGACTTATTTCATACAACAACACATCAACTTTCAACCCGAAAGATATAGCCAACCTCTTTGCGAAAGTATGGTCCCAACAATCAAGTGATAACAATTTTAATCAACCATTCATATCCTGTAAACAATCCACCCAAACTACTATAGATTACATACCATCCAACGCTGCTAAAATCCTGGGAGAAGATATTACCGATTTTGAATTGAAATTAACACTAAATAGTCTAAAAGGTAAAACTCCAGGTTTCGATAAAATCTCATATCCAATATTAAAAAACTTACCCACTAACATACTTTCGCACTTCGTTGACCTTTACAACCTAATTCTGTCCTCCGGCATCATCCCACAGCAATGGAAAATCTCAACCTTTATCCCTATACCCAAACCCAATAAAGATTCCACTACAGTCGATGGTTACCGCCCAATTTCATTAATCCCCTGCACATCAAAAGTTGTGGAAAACATCGTTGCAACAAGGCTTACTTGGTTTCTATTAAAAAACAAGCTCATCTCAGTGCATCAAGTAGCTTTTAAGCCAAATAAAGGTTCTATAGACGCTTTAGCATATATAGACCACCATAGTGCTTGTGCAATCTCCCACCGAAATCACCTGACTATATTATGTATAGATTTTGAAAAAGCGTTTGACCGCGTAGGCATTCATACAATTATTTCCCAACTAAAGAATGGAAAGTTGGTCCAAAAATACTTAAATTTGTGTTTTCGTTTTTATCAAATAGGAAAATAAGGACAAGAGTTAATAATACATATTCATCCATACAAAACGGAATTCCCCAAGGTTCCTCACTTTCGGTGGTTCTATTCCAAATTTCCACAAACAAGCTCAATAAAATAATATCAGATAATAAGTTTTTTAAACATGTAATGTATGCGGATGACCTATACATACTATGTAAGCATAAGGAAAATGTTGACACTCAAGTGGAAATTGACATACTCTTCACCTCTATAAATGACTGGTGTAGCACTACAGGTTCAAAAATCTCTATTACTAAAACAAGATGTCTTCATGTGTGTAAGAAAAAGATATGTAACATCTCTAACATTGTCATACAAGGTACACAAATAGTTACAGTCAATAGTTTAAAAATACTTGGTGTAATATTTAATAAAAACTTCTCGTGGTCTTCACACATAGATAGCCTAAAAAAATCTCTACACTCACGTCTTAATCTAATTAAATGCCTCAATGCTAAAAAGTGTAACACTCACCCAAATACTGCCATCAATATTGTACGCAGTACTATTTTATCTAAATTAGATTAGCAGTACTATTTTATCTAAATTAGATTATGGTCTAATAATCTACGGGAAAACAACAGTCTTGCAGTTGAAAAAAAATAACTCCAATTTACAATTCAGCTATAAGAATAGTCCTTGACGCACTTAAATCTACACCTATAAAGAATCTGATGGCCGCATCCGGACTACCCACAATAAAACACAGATTGGATAACTTAACTTCCTACAGAGCAGCAACTTTTAGGACGCATTCAGAACATCTCAAGTCAATCTCAACTTCGATTTCCATCAACCGTTCGTCTTGCTCTAAATATGGCAGTAGATCTTAACATACCACTTATCCCACAAAAATCATACACTCTAACTGAACCACACTGGAAACTAAAAAGTTTTTGCTTCATTCATGATCTCATTGTGCTACCAAAAGGATCTACACCCAACAACAACTATATATCGCCATTCAAAGACATTTCTACTTTTTACATAACAAAAAATTAGAAAATACTTTACACTGATGGGTCTAAAACTTCAGACGCAACTACATTTGCGATAATCAACCACAATCTCGTAACAGATTATTTAGGAATAATTGACCATAGATGCTCAATATTTACTGCTGAATCTACGGCAATTCTACACGCCCTCAAAAAGTACAAAAATATAAGTTGGAAATTTATTATTTGCTCCGACTCAAAATCTGCAATCACTGCCATTCAAAATACCAAAAATAAAAACGTTATTATTTCCAAAATAAGAGATATTCTTATAAAATTTAACAGTAAATTTAAAATCATGTGGGTCCCCAGTCATATCGGCATTGAAGGTAACTCTTTGGCTGATGAAGCTGCCAAATTTGCAACAAAAGCCCCGATTTTAACTTATCCGTCTTCAAATAAATCTGACGTTATACGCACTATATTTTCTGCAACTAGAGCTAAAGAAGTAGCAATTTGGTCTGACTATCACCACCTTTATAAAACTTTTAATCCACATGGATCAGCAGCATTATACCCAAATGAAATATCGAAAATTGATTTACGGAAATATACGCGAATTAGATTAGGACATACCCTAATTACACCAACAACTTTTTGCTAATTCATCACCTAATATTTGTAACCTATGCAATTCAAATTAAATTTTAAACATTAATCATCTAATTTTTAATTGTAACTTCATTAACAATAAGCAAATTGTACTGTACGGCAAAATATGCCTACCAGAACTTTTAAAAATATAAAAGCTGTCATTACTATTTTAAAGCATTGCAACATATACAATAAGATTTAATATACACTACCTTTAAAATATAGGTCGAAAGCCTCAGTTGTTAGTACCTAATGCCTATATTATTTATACTCATAATTTATTATGTATATAAATATTTTAATATAATATATATATATATATATATATATATATATATATATATATAATTCTCAAGTTTATTTTCAACTTTACAAAAATAAACATATAAAAATATGTAGATGAATAAACCAAAAATACTCAAACGCTATTTACACAAGTCATCAGTATTTAATTTCATCACAATTAAAAGTGCAACAAAAAATAAAAATTGTCTCTCTGTGAAATTGTTTGTATGTACTTTTGACATAATTACATACATATTAAAATAAATACATTGGTTTTCAATTTCATAAAATGCAAAACAATTTTTCCTCCTATTTATGCATATACAAGAAAAAATTACAAAAACAAATTCATTGGTTTTCAATTTCATACAAACAATTTCCTCTTTAAAATTGCTCTTCAAAAATTACTCCTCATTAAAAGCAAAAACAATTATTGCCTTCCCATTTCCCCACTACTTACTAAAGCCCCTATTGACCCCTCCAGCGCAACAATGTTACCACTGCGTAGGTATACTTCAAAGTTTTGTTTTTTACCCGATTTTAAAGATTTTCATATCTTCTTAAAGCTCTTGGTAAGACCTACAGTTTACCAGTTATTTGCGTTAGAAATTTCAACTGTCTCAATTTTGCATGATCTTGGTCAAGCTTTTCCATATATTGCTCAACATTTCCCACCAATTTGAAGTCGATATCTTTACCGAGTCCAAAAATAAACTATTTTGATTTAATGATTATGATTGTTTTCCGAGAAAGCGTCTGCACTCTTTTTCTTCTAAAAGTAAATTTTTCTTAAGAACATATAATTATTTTATAGTTTTCTGAAAATTATCGTTACGGAGATGATTTCAGAATTAAAAACGAACCCAACCACCCAACAGGGTTAAGTACAAGTCCTGCCGAATTTAACCTATTTTGTATCGAAATTTTGATTTTAGTAATGTATTCTAAAATCCCATGTCATGGATCTAAACGGAAAGCAGTTTCAAAAATTTTTATGGGCAAAACTCGAAAAATCCCATTTTTGGGATTTTTGTCTTTTTTCGTTTTTTGGAAATCCCTCAATTCCTTTTACAAAAATCTTTAATTTTTTTACACTTCATCATTTCAAATGAAAAATTCAAGAACCACCTAAAATTTCGTTAGGATATCTTAACAAAGATTTTATTACAATAATTTATATTTTATTACAATTTATATTTTATTACAATAATTTATAATTTATTACAATAATTTATATTTTATTACAATAATTTATATTTATTGTTTCTCCAAAAACTGGACTAATTTCTTTCAAAATTGAGACAGTTTAAATTTCAAATGCAAATAACTCGAAAACCATACGAGATATGTTTTTCGAAGACCTTATCAATGGCTTTAAGATATAAAATCTTTGAAATCGGATAAGAAAGAAAAATTTGTCCGGCGTACAGTGGTTCCAAAACGCTTTTTTTATAATAATTCTGTAACTTGTGACCCGTTGGAAATGTCTTAGTAAAATTTCACCTGGCCGGAGACGTGGTGCTTTTGAGTTGATTTGAAGGAGTATACATTCCGGGTCAGTGGGGGGTTTGTAGACCTCCAAAGTTGGTCCAATGTGTCCAATTCCTCTAATATAAACTACAAACACTTGAAGAAATAGGCTAGCTTGTATTCAATCAGTCTGTCGTTGGCCAATGTTGAATTACATTGCGGACAAGTTGTGAAACCAAGATTTTAATTTTTTGCAGTTTTTCGATTAGAAAATTTGCGCCGTTTCGAGTATTGTAGAACAAAGAATGGAGGTTTATTGCTCTTGTAATTATGAATCGTACATGTTGTTAATGTACCTTCTATAGCAGCGCAATAGGGGAGCCCGAACTTGGGGAGAAAAAACGTGAATGGCTCTAAGAGGAGTCTTTTTCGCGAGGCACACTCACAGCATAATTTCAATGAAGCTAAAGTATCGCGTGGTCAAAAAAGGTTTCCATATTACATTTTAAAATCGTTTCGGCGTTAATTTGCAAAAATGTTATAATTCTTTCAAATCCATCTTAAATTTTACATTCTTTATATTAGCATTTTTTACATTTTATGTGAAATTATATTTATAATACAGTACATCTATTCTATTTTAGTTAAGCGAAAAACAAAAAAAATGCATAAGAAGTATTAATGACCTAAGATCGCGGTGTCTTTAATATTTCTTAAATCGTCGTCGCACACCTAAGGCGCTCATTGAAATCGGTGAAACATTATACCAATCTGTAGGTGTTATTATGGCTTATATTGGAATGAAGTGGCATTCAAATAAATTACGTGTTTGAATTTAGTCCAACGTTTAAAATTATTGGATGTGTTTTTTTTTTTTTTTTTTTTTTTGTTATTTAAAAATTTGTTAATTAATATTTGCAACTTTTTATTTATTAACATCATTTAAAGATTTTTTGTGGTTAGATGTGAAAAATACATCAATAAATTAAATGCAATTAAAAAATATCAAAAACCAATGCATACTTTGTTTTTTACTCAGAATTATGGTCCCGATTATGTTCACTTTATAAAACGTATCGATTCTCCTTTAATTTGTATTTTGTATATCTTTGTATAGGTTATATATGTGCATTTATTTTTGATATATATATATATATATATATATATATATATATATATATTGTTGAAAGCAGAATTTTTGCAATTTTATTTTTTAACGCCGTCAGCGCGAAAAGTCATTCACGCCAATAGATTTTTATTTCTTTAAAGCCAGTTAATATTAGTACAAAATAGCATTGACGTGCCATTAAAAAAATTCCACATTTTTTTGAACCCCACAACTAAACAAATTTGAAGAAATCCCCATCTATTTATAAGCTCCGCTACTGCAGTAGTTAAATAATCCCGAACCAAAACCTTGGAAGCAACATCTCCACCAATGGCATCTTTTAGAGTGAGAAAAAATTTTTGTATAATTTGATCTCTATACTCAACATAATTAAGCTATATTAATACAGTTTTCCACTATTAATATGCACACAATGGTTGGGATATACTCCACAAGGTGATACAATTTTTACAAACAATGTGCTTAAGTCTTTGATCCTTTTTAGTAGTCCTTTTATTATTATGTCTGAACGATTAATCCTTTTTTATTGTGAGCCATTTACTTATGAATACTACTGTTAATTGTATTATCCATTTTTTTAAAATTTCTGCATTCTGAAGCACATCTAATTTTACTGCACTGACGCAGTGTAGAAGAGGGAGCATTACCGTAAAGGATATCTGTAAATTTTCTTTATTAGAAAAGACGTTACGTTCAATTTTTTATGAATTTCTGACGTGACCAAAAATTGCGAAACTACCCCTAGTGATGAGAGCAGAATTTCTTGACTATATACACAGAAAAAATTATTGCCTAGTTGCGTTTCGTTGTGGACAAATGGGAGCTTGGTTGCTGTAAGGCTTCGATATTTTTTACTTTAATATCTTTCACAAGTTCGTATGGGTATATGTATCATTTTATATAATATTTATTGTGAAGTGTTTCAGTGATTTTATAATAAGGTAAGTGTAAATTATTAAATTAAAAATTGTATAAAAGAACTAAATCCACACTCACACTTCCAGAGTTCTTTTTTTCAAATCTTGGATGCAACTACTTTTATTTAACGAACACCCTGCAACGTGAGTATAACCATACAAATTTACAGTTCAAGCGCCATTCAAGATTTTTCAAATGTATCACCTAACAATTTGCCGATGTGCTCCACGGAAAAGCTTTTCTTTACATGGGTAAATAGACACGCAAAGTATAAAAACATAAACAGAATTTTTCAAATAACAAATTATATATAAATGACAATTTTACATACATATTTTTGTTAAACATATAAAAAAAAAATAAAGAAAGTAAAAGAAATAGTGAACAAAATAACATATTTTTTAATTAACATTATGTTTCAATGTATTATTTATTATTATCTTTTTTTTCAATCACCTTTTTGATTCATTTAATTAACACCATGTTTAAAACAGCATTTGGAAAACTCCAACTGCTTCCAAGTTCTTTGGATTGGCTAAAACTTCTGAAAATTATCAGTAGTGGTAGCAGAAGCGTTTATCATTTTTTGTAATCTAACACTTTATATAACTATAGGGTGATCCATTTCGAGGTTCACTACTTTTTTAAAGAAAAAAAAAAAAAAAAAAAAACACAAAAAATTCAAATTTAATGGTTAATGTTTATTATCATTTGAAAGAACATTCTTTGGCATTTATTTTTGAAGATTATGTCTATCAAATGTTGGCCGTTGCTACGTCACAGATAGTCCATCCGTTGAGTCCAATTTTCGATGACTCGTTCGAGCATTTCGACTGGTAACTGGCGAATGACACGCGTGATATTTTCCTCCAAGGCCTGAATCGAAGCGGGTTTGTCCGTACAAACTTTAGACTTTACATATCCCCACAGGAAAAAGTCTAACGGTGTGGTATCACACGATCTTGGTGGCCAATCGACCGGCCCAAAACATGAAATTATGTGCTCACTGAAGAGTTCTCTCAATAAATCCATTAATTGATGCGATGTATGGGAAGTGGCGTCGTCTTGCTGAAACCAAATGTCACCGAGATCACGAGCTTCAATTTCAGGCATCAAATAGTCGGTTATCATGGCACGATAACGGTCGCCATTGACGGATACGTTCGCACCGGCATCATTTTTAAAGAAATATGGACCGATGATTCCTTCGGCCACAAAACACACCAAACCGTTGTTTTTTCTGGATGAAGTGGCAGTTCTTGAATCTCTTCAGGTTGCTCTTCGTCCCAAATGCGACAATTTTGTTTGTTTACATACCCATTGAGCCAGAAATGGGCCTCATCGCTGAACAAAATTTGCCTCGAAAACATCGGATCTTCTTGGAACTTTTCAATTTAACTTTCAATTTAATATCTCGACGTAAAATGTGCCAAGTCGTTCCATACGTCAGTCCGATTTGCTGCGAACGGCGCCGAATCGACTCTCCACGTCTTCGTGTAGACTCTCAGCTACGGCCACTATATTTTCTTCACAACGTGCTGGACGTGGTCTATTCGGTCGAATATTATCCAATAATGAATGCTGGGTCTCAAAGTGGTGATGGTGTTGCGAATAGTACGCTCAGTAGGCCGATTATGTTGAACATAAGTTCAGCGAAGTGCACGAAACACATTCCTCAAATTTTCGGAATAAAGTTTAACGATTTGTAAACGTTGTTCAGGCGTAAGTCTTTCTATTATGAAATGTCAAACAATACTAAACAAAAATAACATGACAGCATGACACGACTCACACGTGATCTGTCAAAAAAAGGCTATTGAAATCTCTACTTGAATCACCCTTTACTGCTACTAGCAAAAAAAAGCTTGAAATGGAGCAGAAGCTATAAAACATGTAGTGCAAATGCAGCAGTAATTATAAATATAAAATATTAGGCTTCCACTCCATTTGTAGTTTAATGTTTATAACCACTTCCCTTACAATATTTTCCATTCTTATTGCTACCTTCACTTCGTAGTTAATACTAACAGAAGATGTAGCAATAAACTGACAGTGTTGGTAGCACAAAGTAGCAGAAAAAGTAGTTTTTGAAGCAACAATAAACATAGAACAACGAGAAAACATATATAAATAAAAGTGGGCACAATACGTTGTTGTAATAAGACTTAAAGCTATTCGCTTTTACTTTTGTTGTGTTTTTATAAGGTTACCATTTTTATAAAATGTGTGTGAATATTGCCATATTATTTCATTATGTTATATATTAATTGGACTATTGAATTTTTTTAAACTTTATTTTATAATATGAAAGTCTATTTTTTCAGTTTGTATTACATTTAAATACGTACGTTAAATTTTTTTAATTTATTTAAATTTTTAATAATTAAAGCAGATCTGAAGTTAGTGCATTGCAATAATTAATAACGCCTGTCTCCGATCAAATTTAAATTGAAAACATAAAAATTTTATGAATGATAGATTTGCGATAAAGAAAAAGAAAATTAGTGCCACAAAAATTAATACTACGTTTTCAAGATAATTGGCAAATGGCAGATATGCCCCTATGGTGAATGTTCCCCCTTCTACCCCACTCCTGTTGTTCAGCACAAAATTTACCAAATAATTCAAGCATATTTTTCACTAATGCTGTAATACTAGCATATACCTGTTGCTCAAAAACACGACTATGATCCTCAAATTTCTGAACTAATTCATTATTATTATTATTTATTATTATTTATTATTATTAATATTATTATTATTTTTTTATTATTATTGCTATTTATTATTATTATTAATTATTATTAATTATTATTATTATTATTATTATTATTATTATTATTATTATTATTTATTATTATTATTATTTATTATCATTATTATTTATTATTATTATTATTATTATTATTATTATTATTATTTATTATTATTATTATTATTATTATTATTATTATTATTATTATTTATTATTATTATTATTTATTATTATTATTATTATTTATTATTATTATTATTTATTATTATTATTATTATTATTTATTATTATTTATTATTATTATTATTATTATTATTATTATTATTTATTATTATTATTATTTATTATTATTATTATTTATTATTATTATTATTATTATTATTTATTATTATTATTATTATTATTTATTATTATTATTATTATTATTATTATTATTATTTATTATTATTATTATTTATTATTATTATTTATTATTATTATTATTATTATTATTATTATTTATTATTATTATTTATTATCATTATTATTATTATTTATTATTATTATTTATTATTATTATTATTATTATTATTTATTATTATTATTATTATTATTATTATTTATTATTATTATTATTATTATTATTATTATTATTATTATTTATTATTATTTATTATTATTTATTATTATTATTATTTATTATTATTATTATTATTATTATTATTATTATTATTTATTATTATTATTATTATTATTATTATTTATTACTATTATTATTATTATTATTATTATTATTATTATTATTATTGTTATTATTATTTATTATTATTATTATTATTTATTATTATTATTATTTATTATTATTGTTATTATTTATTATTATTATTATTATTATTATTATTATTATTATTTATTATTATTATTATTATTATTATTATTATTTATTATTATTATTATTTATTATTATTATTTATTATTATTATTATTATTATTATTATTATTATTATTATTATTATTATTATTTATTATTATTATTATTATTATTATTTATTATTATTATTATTATTATTTATTATTATTATTATTATTTATTATTATTTATTATTATTTATTATTATTATTATTATTATTATTATTATTATTTATTATTATTATTTATTATTATTATTATTATTTATTATTATTATTTATTATTATTATTATTTATTATTATTATTATTATTTATTATTATTATTATTATTATTATTATTATTATTTATTATTATTATTATTTATTATTATTATTATTATTATTATTATTATTTATTAATATTATTATTATTATTATTTATTAATATCATTATTATTATTATTTATTAATATTATTATTATTATTATTATTATTATTATTTATTAATATTATTATTATTATTATTATTATTATTATTATTATTATTATTATTTATTAATATTATTATTATTATTTATTAATATTATTATTATTATTATTATTATTATTATTATTATTATTATTATTATTTATTATTATTATTATTTATTAATATTATTATTATTATTATTTATTAATATTATTATTATTATTATTATTATTTATTAATATTATTATTATTTATTAATATTATTATTATTTATTAATAATATTATTATTATGCCATTAGATGGTGCCATGACTATGGATTAATTATAAATGCGTCGAAAACTAAACTGATGCATATTAAATCCCCCAAACACAGATACGCAGATATAAAGCTCAAATTTCATAATATAGAATGCCTTCACAAAAACAGAATGAATAATATATCCTATAATAATGATCAATGTAACATAATAATCGAAATTGTTAACACATACAAGTACCTTGGAGTGCATGTTGACCAAAACTTTAAATGGAAAGAACATGTAGAGAAAACAAGGAAAAAGCTCAGGAAAGCTTCTTATATGCTTCACCATTTAAGTTACTGTTCAAACAATGTAGTATTAAGACAAGCATACTTTTCACTGGCAGAGTCACATATTAGACAAGGTATCACAGCCTGGGGTAATTCGGTATATTGTAACAAACTTCAACAAACTCAAAACCAACTTCTAAAAATTCTAAAAACACAAAACTACACCAGAACTAATCAAATAATATCATTCAACCAATCTGAAAGTTTCAACAACATACCTAAAGAACGTCACGTACTTAATGTCAACAATATATATAAAACTACGTTAGCGATTGAATTCTTTAAAGACAGGAGATTCCTACAAAAAATCGAACATACTTACCAAACAAGAAAAAATACGGAAGGAAGATATAAAATCAAAAAATTTCACAACGAATATGGGAGAAAAACACTAGCAACAACATTGCCTACCATTTTCAACGATCTACCTATAGATGTCATTACGAAGGCCGAGAACATCAATATAAGAAAAAAGATTCTAAAAGATTATTTTATATCAAAACAGCAATGAACTTGTAATTTGTTTTAATATTTGTAATTTTGTTTTAATATATTAAATTATTCTAATATTATAATAATTTTCATAAATTTAAATTCTAGAGAATAAGATACTTTTTTTTGTTAATTTACCTACAGACAAGCCGCAATGGCTTCATATGGTAATAGTTAAATAATGAAATGTAAATTTTTTCTTGAATAAATAAAAAAAAAAATTATTTACTAATATTATTATTATTATTTATTAATATTATTATTTATTAATATTATTATTATTTTTTATTAATATTATTATTATTTATTAATATTATTTATTAATATTATTATTATTATTATTATTTATTAATATTATTTATTAATATTATTATTATCATTATTTATTATTATTATTATTATTATTATTATTATTATTATTATTATTTATTAATATTATTATTATTATTTATTAATATTATTATTTATTAATATTATTATTTATTAATATTATTATTATTTATTAATATTATTTATTAATATTATTATTATTATTATTATTATTATTATTATTATTTATTAATATTATTATTATTATTTAT
>OW026525.1:1802500-2322421 GCA_932274085.1 Protocalliphora azurea | reverse complement strand
CAACATCCAACATACAACATCCAACATAAAACATACAACATACAACATTCAACATACAACATCCAACATACAACATACAACATCCAACATCCAACATACAACATCCGACATCCAACATACAACATACAACATACAACATCCAACATCCAACATACAACATCCAACATACAACATACAAAATCCAACATCCAACATACAACATACAACATCCAACATACAACATCCAACATACAACATCCAACATACAACATCCAACATCCAACATCCAACATACAACATACAACATACAACATACAACATCCAACATCCAACATACAACATACAACATCCAACATCCAACATACAACATCCAACATCCAATATACAACATCCAACATCCAACATACAACATACAACATCCAACATACAACATCCAACATCCAACATACAACATCCAACATACAACATACAACATACAACATACAACATACAACATACAACATACGACATACAACATACAACATCCAACATACAACATCCAACATACAACATCCAACATCCAACATCCAACATACAACATCCAACATCCAGCATCCAACATACAACATACAACATCCAACATCCAACATCCAACATACAACATACAACATACAACATCCAACATCCAACATACGACATACAACATACAACATACAACATCCAACATACAGCATCCAACATACAACATCCAACATCCAACATTCAACATCCAACATCCAACATACAACATCCAACATACAACATACAACATACAACATACAACATACGACATACAACATACAACATCCAACATACAACATCCAACATCCAACATACAACATCCAACATACAACATACAACATACAACATACAACATACAACATACGACATACAACATACAACATCCAACATCCAACATCCAGCATCCAACATACAACCTACAACATACAACATCCAACATACAACATATAACAGCCAACATACAACATACAACATCCAACATACAACATACAACATACAACATACAACATCCAACATACAACATCCAACATCCAACATACAACATCCAACATACAACATACAACATACAACATCCAACATCCAACATCCCACATCCAACATACAACATCCATCATCCAACATACAACATCCAACATACAACATACAACATCCAACATACAACATACAACATACAACATCCAACATCCAACATACAACATCTAACATCAAACATACAACATCCAACATCCAACATACAACATACAACATACAACATCCAACATACAACATACAACATCCAACATCCAACATACAACATCCAACATACAACATACAACATCCAACATCCAACATACAACATCCATCATCCAACATACAACATACAACATCCAACATACAACATCCAACATCCAACATACAACATCCAACATACAACATCCAACATACAACATCCAACATACAACATACAACATCCAACATACAACATACAACATCCAACATCCAACATCCAACATCCAACATACAACATCCAACATCCAACATCCAACATACAACATACAACATACAATATACAACATACAACATACAACATCCAACATACAACATACAACATACAACATCCAACATCCAACATTCAACTTCCAACATCCAACATACAACATCCAACATACCACATACAACATCCAACATCCAACATACAACATACAACATCCAACATACAACATACAACATCCAAAATCCAACATACAACATCCAACATACAACATCTAGCATCCAACATCCAACATCCAACATACAACATCCAACATACAACATACAACATCCAACATACAACATACAACATACAACATCCAACATCCAACATCCAACATACAACATACAACATCCAACATCAAACATACAACATCCAACATCCAACATACAGCATACAACATACAACATCCAACATCCAACATTCAACATACAACATCCAACATCCAACATCCAACATACAACATCCAACATACAACATACAACATCCAACATCCAACATACAACATCCATCATCCAACATACAACATACAACATCCAACATACAACATCCAACATCCAACATACAACATCCAACATACAACATCCAACATACAACATGCAACATACAACATCCAACATACAACATACAACATCCAACATACAACATACAACATCCAACATCCAACATACAACATCCAACATCCAATATACAACATACAATATACAACATACAACATACAACATCCAACATACAACATACAACATACAACATACAACATACAACATACAACATCCAACATCCAACATACAACTTCCAACATCCAACATACAACATCCAACATACAACATACAACATCCAACATACAACATACAACATCCAACATACAACATACAACATCCAAAATCCAACATACAACATCCAACATCCAACATACAACATCCAGCATCCAACATCCAACATCCAACATACAACATCCAACATACAACATCCAACATCCAACATCCAACATACAACATACAACATACAACATACAACATCCAACATACAACATCCAACATACAACATACAACATCCAACATACAACATACAACATACAACATCCAACATACAACATCGAACATACAACATACAACATCCAACATCCAACATACAACATCCAACATACAACATACAACATCCAGCATCCAACATCCAACATACAACATCCAACATACAACATCCAACATACAACATACAACATCCAACATACAACTTCCAACATCCAACATACAACATCCAACATACAACATACAACATCCAACATACAACATACAACATAAAACATACAACATCCAACATACAACATACAACATACAACATCCAACATCCAACATACAACATCCAACATACAACATCCAGCATCCAACATCCAACATCCAACATACAACATCCAACATACAACATCCAACATACAACATCCAACATCCAACATACAACTTCCAACATCCAACATACAACATCCAACATACAACATACAACATCCAACATACAACATACAACATCCAACATACAACATACAACATCCAACATACAACATCCAACATCCAACATCTAACATACAACATCCAACATACAACATACAACATCCAACATACAACACCCAACATACAACATCCAACATCCAACATCCAACATACAACATACAACATACAACATACAACATCCAACATACAACATCCAACATACAACATCCAACATCCAACATACAACATACAACATCAAACATCCAACATACAACATACAACATACAACATCCAACATACAACATCCAACATCCAACATACAACATACAACATACAACATCCAACATCCAACATCCAACATACAACATCCAACATACAACATCCAACATACAACATACAACATCCAACATCCAAAAATCCAACATCCAACATACAACATCCATCATCCAACGTACAACATACAACATCCAACATACAACATACAACATACAACATCCAACATCCAACATACAACATCCAACATATAACATCCAACATACAACATCCAACATACAACATACAACATACAACACACAACACACAACATCCAACATACAACATCCAACATCTAACATCCAACATACAACATACAACATACAACATCCAACATACAACATCCAACATCCAACATACAACATCCAGCATACAACATACAACATACAACATACAACATCCAACATCCAACATCCAACATCCAACATACAACCTACAACATCCAACATACAACATACAACATACAACATCCAACATCCAACATACAACAAACAACATACAACATCCAACATACAACATCCAACATACAACATCCAACATACAACATCCAACATCCATCATCCAACATACAACATCCAACATACAACATACAACATACAACATCCAACATCCAACATACAACATACAACATACAACATCCAACATCCAACATACAACATCCAACATACAACATCCAACATACAACATACAACATTCAACATCCAACATCCAACATCCAACATACAACATACAACATACAACATACAACATCCAACATCCAACATCCAACATACAACATCCAACATCCAACATACAACATACAACATCCAACATCCAACATACAACATCCAACATCCAACATACAACATCCAACATACAACATACAACATACAACATCATACATCCAACATCCAACATACAACATCCATCATCCAACATACAACATACAACATCCAACATACAACATACAACATCCAACATACAACATCCAACATCCAACATCCAACATCCAACATCCAACATACAACATCCAACATCCAGCATCCAACATACAACACACAACATACAACATCCAACATCCAACATACGACATACAACATTCAACATACAACATCCAACATACAACATCCAACATCCAACATTCAACATCCGACATCCAACACACAACATCCAACATACAACATACAACATACGACATACAACATACAACATCCAACATACAACATCCAACATCCAACATACAACATCCAACATCCAACATACAACATCCAACATACAACATCCAACATACAACATACAACATACAACATCCAACATCCAACATCCAACATACAACATACAACATCCAACATACAGCATCCAACATACAATATACAATATCCAACATACAACATACAACATCCAACATACAACATACAACATACAACATACAACATCCAACATCCAACATCCAACATCCAACATACAACATCCAACATACAACATACAACATACAACATACAACATACAACATACAACATACAACATCCAACATCCAACATACAACATCCATCATCCAACATACAACATACAACATCCAACAAACAACATACAACATCCAACATCCAACATACAACATACAACATCCAACATACAACTTCCAACATCCAACATACAACATCCAACATACAACATGCAACATCCAACATACAACATACAACATACAACATACAACATCCAACATACAACATACAACATACAACATACAACATCCAACATCCAACATCCAACATACAACATACAACATACAACATCCAACATCCAACATCCAACATCCAACATCCACCATACAACATCCAACATCCAACATCCAACATACAACATCCAACATCCAACATCCAACTTACAACATCCAACATCCAACATACAACATCCAACATCCAACATCCAACATACAACATACAACATCCAACATCCAACATACAACATACAACATACAACATACAACATTCAACATACAACATACAACATCCAACATACAACATACAATATACAACATACAACATCCAACATACAACATCCAACATCCAACATACAACATCCAACATACAACATACAACATCCAACATACAACATCCAACATACAACATCCAACATCCAACATACAACATACAACATACAACATTCAACATTCAACATCCAACATCCAACATCCAACATACAACATACAACATCCAACATCCACCATACAACATCCAACATCCAACATACAACATCCAACATCCAACATACAACATACAACATCCAACATACAATATCCAACATCCAACATACAAGATCCAACATACAACATACAACATACAACACACAACATCCAACATCCAACATCCAACATACAACATCCATCATTCAACATACAACATACAACATCCAACATCCAACATACAACATCCAACATTCAACATCCAACATACAACATCCAACATACAACATCCAACATACAACATACAACATACAACATCCAACATACAACATACAACATACAACATCCAACATACAACATACAACATCCAACATACAACATACAACATCCAACATCCAACATACAGCATACAACATACAACATACAATATACAACATACAACATACAACAACCAACATACAACATACAACATCCAACATACAACTTCCAACATCCAACATACAACATACAACATCCAACATACAACATACAACCTCCAACATACAACATACAACATACAACATCCAACATACAACATCCAACATCCAACATACAACATCCAACATCCAACATACAACATACAACATACAACATCCAACACCCAACATCCAACATCCAACATCCAACATACAACATCCAACATCCAACATCCAGCATCCAACATACAACATACAACATCCAACAACCAACATACAACATACAACATGCAACATCCAACATCCAACATACGACATACAACATACAACATCCAACATACAACATCCAACATACAACATCCAACATCCAACATCCATCATCCAACATACAACATACACAATCCAACATACAACATACAACATCCAACATCCAACATACAACATACAACATCCAACATACAACATACAACATCCAACATACAACATACAACATACAACATCCAACATACAACATACAATATACAACATCCAACATCCAACATACAACATCCAACATCCAACATACAACATCCAACATCCAACATACAACATCCAACATCCAACATCCAGCATCCAACATACAACATACAACATCCAACAACCAACATACAACATACAACATCCAACATCCAACATACGACATACAACATACAACATCCAACATACAACATCCAACATACAACATCCAACATCCAACATCCATCATCCAACATACAACATACACAATCCAACATACAACATCCAACATCCAACATACAACATACAACATCCAACATCCAACATACAACATACAACATACAACATACAACATACAACATCCAACATACAACATACAACATACAACATCCAAAATCCAACATCCAACATACAACATACAACATACAACATCCAACATCCAACATACAACATCCAACATACAACATACAACATCCAACATTCAACATACAACATCCAACATACAACATCCAACATACAACATACAACATACAACATCCAACATCCAAAATACAACATCCATCATCCAACATACAACATACAACATCCAACATACAACATACAACATCCAACATCCAACATACAACATCCAACATACAACATACAACATACAACATCCAACATACAACATACAACATACAACATACAACATCCAACATACAACATACAACATACAACATCCAACATCCAACATACAACATCCAACATCCACCATCAAACATCCAACATACAACATACAACATACAACATACAACATACAATATACAACATACAACATACAACATCCAACATACAACATACAACATACAACATCCAACATACAACATAAAACATACAACATACAACATACAACATCCAACATCCAACATCCAACATACAACATCCAACATCCACCATCCAACATCCAACATACAACATACAATATACAACATCCAACATCCAACATACAACATCCAACATACAACATCCAACATACAACATCCAACATACATCATACAACATACAACATCCAACATGCAACATACAACATCCAACATCCAACATCCAACATACAACATACAACATACAACATACAACATCCAACATCCAACATACAACATCCAACATACAACATACAACATCCAACATACAACATCCAACATCCAACATCCAACATACAACATACAACATCCAACATCTAACATACAACATACAACATACAACATCCAACATACAACATCCAACATCCAACATACAACATCCAACATCCAACATCCAACATACAACATACAACATACAACATACAACATCCAACATACAACATCCAACATACAACATACAACATCCAACATACAACATACAACATACAACATCCAACATACAACATCGAACATACAACATACAACATCCAACATCCAACATACAACATCCAACATACAACATACAACATCCAGCATCCAACATCCAACATACAACATCCAACATACAACATCCAACATACAACATACAACATCCAACATACAACTTCCAACATCCAACATACAACATCCAACATACAACATACAACATCCAACATACAACATACAACATAAAACATACAACATCCAACATACAACATACAACATACAACATCCAACATCCAACATACAACATCCAACATACAACATCCAGCATCCAACATCCAACATCCAACATACAACATCCAACATACAACATCCAACATACAACATCCAACATCCAACATACAACTTCCAACATCCAACATACAACATCCAACATACAACATACAACATCCAACATACAACATACAACATCCAACATACAACATACAACATCCAACATCCAACATACAACATCCAACATCCAACATCTAACATACAACATCCAACATACAACATACAACATCCAACATACAACACCCAACATACAACATCCAACATCCAACATCCAACATACAACATACAACATACAACATACAACATCCAACATACAACATCCAACATACAACATCCAACATCCAACATACAACATACAACATCAAACATCCAACATACAACATACAACATACAACATCCAACATACAACATCCAACATCCAACATACAACATACAACATACAACATCCAACATCCAACATCCAACATACAACATCCAACATACAACATCCAACATACAACATACAACATCCAACATCCAAAAATCCAACATCCAACATACAACATCCATCATCCAACGTACAACATACAACATCCAACATACAACATACAACATACAACATCCAACATCCAACATACAACATCCAACATATAACATCCAACATACAACATCCAACATACAACATACAACATACAACACACAACACACAACATCCAACATACAACATCCAACATCTAACATCCAACATACAACATACAACATCCAACATACAACATCCAACATCCAACATACAACATCCAGCATACAACATACAACATACAACATACAACATCCAACATCCAACATCCAACATCCAACATACAACCTACAACATCCAACATACAACATACAACATACAATATCCAACATCCAACATACAACAAACAACATACAACATCCAACATACAACATCCAACATACAACATCCAACATACAACATCCAACATCCATCATCCAACATACAACATCCAACATACAACATACAACATACAACATCCAACATCCAACATCCAACATACAACATACAACATACAACATCCAACATCCAACATACAACATCCAACATACAACATCCAACATACAACATACAACATTCAACATCCAACATCCAACATCCAACATACAACATACAACATACAACATACAACATCCAACATCCAACATCCAACATACAACATCCAACATCCAACATACAACATACAACATCCAACATCCAACATACAACATCCAACATCCAACATACAACATCCAACATACAACATACAACATACAACATCATACATCCAACATCCAACATACAACATCCATCATCCAACATACAACATACAACATCCAACATACAACATACAACATCCAACATACAACATCCAACATCCAACATCCAACATCCAACATCCAACATACAACATCCAACATCCAGCATCCAACATACAACACACAACATACAACATCCAACATCCAACATACGACATACAACATTCAACATACAACATCCAACATACAACATCCAACATCCAACATTCAACATCCGACATCCAACACACAACATCCAACATACAACATACAACATACGACATACAACATACAACATCCAACATACAACATCCAACATACAACATCCAACATCCAACATACAACATCCAACATCCAACATACAACATCCAACATACAACATCCAACATACAACATACAACATACAACATCCAACATCCAACATCCAACATACAACATACAACATCCAACATACAGCATCCAACATACAATATACAATATCCAACATACAACATACAACATCCAACATACAACATACAACATACAACATACAACATCCAACATCCAACATCCAACATCCAACATACAACATCCAACATACAACATACAACATACAACATACAACATACAACATACAACATACAACATCCAACATCCAACATACAACATCCATCATCCAACATACAACATACAACATCCAACAAACAACATACAACATCCAACATCCAACATACAACATACAACATCCAACATACAACTTCCAACATCCAACATACAACATCCAACATACAACATGCAACATCCAACATACAACATACAACATACAACATCCAACATACAACATACAACATACAACATACAACATCCAACATCCAACATCCAACATACAACATACAACATACAACATCCAACATCCAACATCCAACATCCAACATCCACCATACAACATCCAACATCCAACATCCAACATACAACATCCAACATCCAACATCCAACTTACAACATCCAACATCCAACATACAACATCCAACATCCAACATCCAACATACAACATACAACATCCAACATCCAACATCCAACATACAACATACAACATACAACATTCAACATACAACATACAACATCCAACATACAACATACAATATACAACATACAACATCCAACATACAACATCCAACATCCAACATACAACATCCAACATACAACATACAACATCCAACATACAACATCCAACATACAACATCCAACATCCAACATACAACATATAACATACAACATTCAACATTCAACATCCAACATCCAACATCCAACATACAACATACAACATCCAACATCCACCATACAACATCCAACATACAACATCCAACATCCAACATACAACATACAACATCCAACATACAATATCCAACATCCAACATACAAGATCCAACATACAACATACAACATACAACACACAACATCCAACATCCAACATACAACATCCATCATTCAACATACAACATACAACATCCAACATCCAACATACAACATCCAACATTCAACATCCAACATACAACATCCAACATACAACATCCAACATACAACATACAACATACAACATCCAACATACAACATACAACATACAACATACAACATCCAACATACAACATACAACATCCAACATACAACATACAACATCCAACATCCAACATACAGCATACAACATACAACATACAATATACAACATACAACATACAACAACCAACATACAACATACAACATCCAACATACAACTTCCAACATCCAACATACAACATACAACATCCAACATACAACATACAACCTCCAACATACAACATACAACATACAACATCCAACATACAACATCCAACATCCAACATACAACATCCAACATCCAACATACAACATACAACATACAACATCCAACACCCAACATCCAACATCCAACATCCAACATCCAACATACAACATCCAACATCCAACATCCAGCATCCAACATACAACATACAACATCCAACAACCAACATACAACATACAACATGCAACATCCAACATCCAACATACGACATACAACATACAACATCCAACATACAACATCCAACATACAACATCCAACATCCAACATCCATCATCCAACATACAACATACACAATCCAACATACAACATACAACATCCAACATCCAACATACAACATACAACATCCAACATACAACATACAACATCCAACATACAACATACAACATACAACATCCAACATACAACATACAATATACAACATCCAACATCCAACATACAACATCCAACATCCAACATACAACATCCAACATCCAACATACAACATCCAACATCCAACATCCAGCATCCAACATACAACATACAACATCCAACAACCAACATACAACATACAACATCCAACATCCAACATACGACATACAACATACAACATCCAACATACAACATCCAACATACAACATCCAACATCCAACATCCATCATCCAACATACAACATACACAATCCAACATACAACATCCAACATCCAACATACAACATACAACATCCAACATCCAACATACAACATACAACATACAACATACAACATCCAACATACAACATACAACATACAACATCCAAAATCCAACATCCAACATACAACATACAACATACAACATCCAACATCCAACATACAACATCCAACATACAACATACAACATCCAACATTCAACATACAACATCCAACATACAACATCCAACATACAACATACAACATACAACATCCAACATCCAAAATACAACATCCATCATCCAACATACAACATACAACATCCAACATACAACATACAACATCCAACATCCAACATACAACATCCAACATACAACATACAACATACAACATCCAACATACAACATACAACATACAACATACAACATCCAACATACAACATACAACATACAACATACAACATACAACATCCAACATCCAACATCCAACATACAACATCCAACATCCACCATCAAACATCCAACATACAACATACAACATACAACATACAACATACAATATACAACATACAACATACAACATACAACATCCAACATACAACATACAACATCCAACATACAACATAAAACATACAACATACAACATACAACATCCAACATCCAACATCCAACATACAACATCCAACATCCACCATCCAACAGCCAACATACAACATACAATATACAACATCCAACATACAACATCCAACATACAACATCCAACATACAACATCCAACATACATCATACAACATACAACATCCAACATGCAACATACAACATCCAACATACAACATACAACATCCAACATCCAACATCCAACATACAACATACAACATACAACATACAACATACAACATCCAACATCCAACATACAACATCCAACATACAACATACAACATCCAACATACAACATCCAACATCCAACATCCAACATACAACATACAACATCCAACATCTAACATACAACATACAACATACAACATCCAACATACAATATCCAACATCCAACATACAACATCCAACATACAACATACATCATACGACATACAACATACAACATCCAACATACAACATCCAACATACAACATCCAACATCCAACATACAACATCCAACATCCAGCATCCAACATACAACATCCAACAACCAACATACAACATACAACATACAACATCCAACATCCAACATACGACATACAACATACAACATACAACATCCAACATACAACATCCAACATCCAACATCCATCATCCAACATACAACATCCAACATACAACATCCAACATCCAACATACAACATCCAACATACAACATACAACATCCAACATCCAACATACAACATACAACATCCAACATACAACATACAACATCCAACATACAACTTCCAACATCCAACATACAACATCCAACATACAACATGCAACATCCAACATACAACATACAACATACAACATACAACATCCAACATACAACATACAACATACAACATACAACATCCAACATCCAACATACAACATACAACATACAACATCCAACATCCAACATCCAACATCCAACATCCACCATACAACATCCAACATCCAACATCCAACATACAACATCCAACATCCAACATCCAACATCCAACTTACAACATCCAACATCCAACATACAACATCCAACATCCAACATCCAACATACAACATACAACATCCAACATCCAACATACAACATACAACATTCAACATACAACATACAACATCCAACATACAACATACAATATACAACATACAACATCCAACATACAACATCCAACATCCAACATACAACATCCAACATACAACATACAACATCCAACATACAACATCCAACATACAACATCCAACATCCAACATACAACATACAACATACAACATTCAACATTCAACATCCAACATCCAACATCCAACATACAACATACAACATCCAACATCCACCATACAACATCCAACATCCAACATACAACATCCAACATCCAACATACAACATACAACATCCAACATCCAACATACAATATCCAACATCCAACATACAAGATCCAACATACAACATACAACATACAACACACAACATCCAACATCCAACATCCAACATACAACATCCATCATTCAACATACAACATACAACATACAACATCCAACATCCAACATACAACATCCAACATTCAACATCCAACATACAACATCCAACATACAACATCCAACATACAACATACAACATACAACATCCAACATACAACATACAACATACAACATCCAACATACAACATCCAACATACAACATACAACATCCAACATCCAACATACAGCATACAACATACAACATACAATATACAACATACAACATACAACAACCAACATACAACATACAACATCCAACATACAACTTCCAACATCCAACATACAACATACAACATCCAACATACAACATACAACCTCCAACATACAACATACAACATACAACATCCAACATACAACATCCAACATCCAACATACAACATCCAACATCCAACATACAACATACAACATACAACATCCAACACCCAACATCCAACATCCAACATCCAACATCCAACATACAACATCCAACATCCAACATCCAGCATCCAACATACAACATACAACATCCAACAACCAACATACAACATACAACATGCAACATCCAACATCCAACATACGACATACAACATACAACATCCAACATACAACATCCAACATACAACATCCAACATCCAACATCCATCATCCAACATGCAACATACACAATCCAACATACAACATACAACATCCAACATCCAACATCCAACATACAACATACAACATCCAACATACAACATACAACATCCAACATACAACATACAACATACAACATCCAACATACAACATACAATATACAACATCCAACATCCAACATACATTCAACATACAACATACAACATCCAACATACAACATACAATATACAACATACAACATCCAACATACAACATCCAACATCCAACATACAACATCCAACATACAACATACAACATCCAACATACAACATCCAACATACAACATCCAACATCCAACATACAACATACAACATACAACATTCAACATTCAACATCCAACATCCAACATACAACATACAACATCCAACATCCACCATACAACATCCAACATCCAACATCCAACATACAACATCCAACATCCAACATACAACATCCAACATCCAACATCCAACATACAACATACAACATCCAACATCCAACATACAACATACAACATACAACATTCAACATACAACATACAACATCCAACATACAACATACAATATACAACATACAACATCCAACATACAACATCCAACATCCAACATACAACATCCAACATACAACATACAACATCCAACATACAACATCCAACATACAACATCCAACATCCAACATACAACATACAACATACAACATTCAACATTCAACATCCAACATCCAACATACAACATACAACATCCAACATCCACCATACAACATCCAACATCCAACATACAACATCCAACATACAACATACAACATCCAACATCCAACATACAATATCCAACATCCAACATACAAGATCCAACATACAACATACAACATACAACACACAACATCCAACATCCAACATACAACATCCATCATTCAACATACAACATACAACATCCAACATCCAACATACAACATCCAACATTCAACATCCAACATACAACATCCAACATACAACATCCAACATACAACATACAACATACAACATCCAACATACAACATACAACATACAACATCCAACATACAACATCCAACATACAACATACAACATCCAACATCCAACATACAACATACAACATACAACATACAATATACAACATACAACATACAACAACCAACATACAACATACAACATCCAACATACAACTTCCAACATCCAACATACAACATACAACATCCAACATACAACATACAACCTCCAACATACAACATACAACATACAACATCCAACATACAACATCCAACATCCAACATACAACATCCAACATCCAACATACAACATACAACATACAACATCCAACACCCAACATCCAACATCCAACATCCAACATCCAACATACAACATCCAACATCCAACATCCAGCATCCAACATACAACATACAACATCCAACAACCAACATACAACATACAACATCCAACATCCAACATCCAACATACGACATACAACATACAACATCCAACATACAACATCCAACATACAACATCCAACATCCAACATCCATCATCCAACATACAACATACACAATCCAACATACAACATACAACATCCAACATCCAACATCCAACATACAACATACAACATCCAACATACAACATACAACATCCAACATACAACATACAACATACAACATCCAACATACAACATACAATATACAACATCCAACATCCAACATACAACATCCAACATCCAACATACAACATCCAACATCCAACATACAACATCCAACATCCAACATCCAGCATCCAACATACAACATACAACATCCAACAACCAACATACAACATACAACATCCAACATCCAACATACGACATACAACATACAACATCCAACATACAACATCCAACATACAACATCCAACATCCAACATCCATCATCCAACATACAACATACACAATCCAACATACAACATCCAACATCCAACATACAACATACAACATCCAACATCCAACATACAACATACAACATACAACATACAACATCCAACATACAACATACAACATACAACATCCAAAATCCAACATCCAACATACAACATACAACATACAACATACAACATCCAACATCCAACATACAACATCCAACATACAACATACAACATCCAACATCCAACATACAACATCCAACATCCAACATACAACATCCAACATACAACATACAACATCCAACATCCAAAATACAACATCCATCATCCAACATACAACATACAACATCCAACATACAACATACAACATCCAACATCCAACATACAACATCCAACATACAACATACAACATCCAACATACAACATACAACATACAACATCCAACATCCAACATACAACATACAACATACAACATACAACATCCAACATCCAACATACAACATCCAACATCCACCATCAAACATCCAACATACAACATACAACATACAACATACAACATACAATATACAACATACAACATACAACATACAACATCCAACATACAACATACAACATACAACATCCAACATACAACATAAAACATACAACATACAACATACAACATCCAACATCCAACATCCAACATACAACATCCAACATCCACCATCCAACATCCAACATACAACATACAATATACAACATCCAACATCCAACATACAACATCCAACATACAACATCCAACATACAACATCCAACATACATCATACAACATACAACATCCAACATGCAACATACAACATCCAACATACAACATACAACATCCAACATCCAACATCCAACATACAACATACAACATACAACATACAACATCCAACATCCAACATACAACATCCAACATACAACATACAACATCCAACATACAACATCCAACATCCAACATCCAACATACAACATACAACATCCAACATCTAACATACAACATACAACATACAACATCCAACATACAACATCCAACATCCAACATACAACATCCAACATACAACATACATCATACGACATACAACATACAACATCCAACATACAACATCCAACATACAACATCCAACATCCAACATACAACATCCAACATCCAGCATCCAACATACAACATCCAACAACCAACATACAACATACAACATACAACATCCAACATCCAACATCCAACATACAACATACAACATCCAACATACAACATCCAACATACAACATCCAACATCCAACATCCATCATCCAACATACAACATCCAACATACAACATCCAACATCCAACATACAACATCCAACATACAACATCCAACATCCAACATACAACATACAACATCCAACATACAACATACAACATCCAACATACAACATCCAACATCCAACATACAACATCCAACATCCGACATACAACATACAACATCCAACATACAACATCCAACATCCAACCTACAACATACAACATACAACATCCAACATCCAACATCCATAATACAACTTCCATCATCCAACATACAACATCCAACATACAACATACAACATCCAACATCCAACATACAACATCCAACATCCAACATACAACATCCAACATACAACATCCAACATACAACATCCAACATACAACATCCAACATACAACATACAACATACAACATCCAACATACAACATACAACATACAACATACAACATACAACATCCAACATCCAACATCCAACATCCAACATACAACATCCAACATCCACCATCCAACATCCAACATACAACATACAATATACAACATACAACATCCAACATACAACATACAACATACAACATCCAACATCCAACATACAACTTCCAACATCCAACATACAACATCCAACATACAACATACAACATCCAACATACAACATACAACATCCAACATACAACATACAACATACAACATCCAACATCCAATATACAACATCCAACATACAACATACAACATCCAACATCCAACATACAACGTACAACATCCAACATACAACATTCAACATACAACATATAACATACAACATACAACATCCAACATACAACATCCAACATACAACATCCAACATCCAACATACAACATCCAACATCCAACATACAACATCCAACATCCAACGTACAACATCCAACATCCACCATCCAACATCCAATATCCAACATGCAACATACAACATACAATATACAACATCCAACATCCAACATACAACATCCAACATACAACAACCAACATACAACACCCAACATACAACATACAACATCCAACATACAACATACAACATACAACATCCAACATACAACATACAACATACAACATCCAACATCCAACATACAACATCCAACATCCAACATACAACATACAACATCCAACATACAACATACAACATACAACATCCAACATACAACATACAACATACAACATACAACATCCAACATCCAACATACAACATCCAACATACAACATACAACATACAACATACAACATCCAACATACAACATCCAACATACAACATCCAACATACAACATGCAACATACATCATACGACATACAACATACAACATCCAACATACAACATCCAACATACAACATCCAACATCCAACATACAACATCCAACATCCAGCATCCAACATACAACATACAACATCCAACAACCAACATACAACATACAACATACAACATACAACATCCAACATCCAACATACGACATACAACATCCAACATACAACATCCAACATACAACATCCAACATCCAACATCCATCATCCAACATACAACATACAACATCCAACATACAACATACAACATCCAACATCGAACATACAACATCCAACATACAACATCCAACATCCAACAGCCAACATACAACATCCAACATCCAACATACAACATACAACATCCAACATACAACATACAACATCCAACATCCAACATACAACATACAACATACAACATCCAACATCCAACATACAACATCCAACATACAACATCCAACATACAACATCCAACATACAACATCCAACATCCGACATACAACATACAACATACAACATACAACATCCAACATCCAACATACAACATACAACATACAACATCCAACATAAAACATCCAACATCCAACATACAACATCCAACATACAACATACATCATACGACATACAACATACAACATCCAACATACAACATCCAACATACAACATCCAACATCCAACATACAACATCCAACATACAACATACAACATACAACATACAACATCCAACATACAACATCCAACATACAACATCCAACATACAACATGCAACATACATCATACGACATACAACATACAACATCCAACATACAACATCCAACATACAACATCCAACATCCAACATACAACATCCAACATCCAGCATCCAACATACAACATACAACATCCAACAACCAACATACAACATACAACATACAACATCCAACATCCAACATACGACATACAACATACAACATCCAACATACAACATCCAACATACAACATCCAACATCCAACATCCAACATCCATCATCCAACATACAACATACAACATCCAACATACAACATACAACATCCAACATCGAACATACAACATCCAACATACAACATCCAACATCCAACAGCCAACATACAACATCCAACATCCAACATACAACATACAACATCCAACATACAACATACAACATCCAACATCCAACATACAACATACAACATACAACATACAACATACAACATCCAACATCCAACATACAACATCCAACATACAACATCCAACATACAACATCCAACATACAACATCCAACATCCGACATACAACATACAACATACAACATCCAACATCCAACATACAACATACAACATACAACATCCAACATACAACATCCAACATCCAACATACAACATCCAACATACAACATACATCATACGACATACAACATACAACATCCAACATACAACATCCAACATACAACATACAACATACAACATCCAACATACAACATACAACATCCAACATCCAATATACAACATCCAACATACAACATACAACATCCAACATCCAACATACAACGTACAACATCCAACATACAACATTCAACATACAACATATAACATACAACATACAACATCCAACATACAACATCCAACATACAACATCCAACATCCAACATACAACATCCAACATCCAACATACAACATCCAACATCCAACGTACAACATCCAACATCCACCATCCAACATCCAATATCCAACATGCAACCTACAACATACAATATACAACATCCAACACCCAACATACAACATCCAACATACAACAACCAACATACAACACCCAACATACAACATACAACATCCAACATACAACATAAAACATACAACATACAACATCCAACATACAACATACAACATCCAACATACAACATCCAACATCCAACATACAACATACAACATCCAACATACAACATACAACATCCAACATACAACATACAACATACAACATCCAACATCCAACATCCAACATACAACATCCAACATACAACGTACAACATACAACATACAACATACAACATACAACATCCAACATACAACATCCAACATACAACATCCAACATACAACATGCAACATACATCATACGACATACAACATACAACATCCAACATACAACATCCAACATACAACATCCAACATCCAACATACAACATCCAACATCCAGCATCCAACATACAACATACAACATCCAACAACCAACATACAACATACAACATCCAACATCCAACATACGACATACAACATACAACATCCAACATACAACATCCAACATACAACATCCAACATCCAACATCCATCATCCAACATACAACATACAACATCCAACATACAACATACAACATCCAACATCGAACATACAACATCCAACATACAACATCCAACATCCAACATCCAACAGCCAACATACAACATCCAACATCCAACATACAACATACAACATCCAACATACAACATACAACATACAACATCCAACATCCAACATACAACATACAACATACAACATCCAACATCCAACATACAACATCCAACATACAACATCCAACATACAACATCCAACATACAACATCCAACATCCGACATACAACATACAACATACAACATCCAACATCCAACATACAACATACAACATACAACATCCAACATACAACATCCAACATCCAACATACAACATCCAACATACAACATACATCATACGACATACAACATACAACATCCAACATACAACATCCAACATACAACATCCAACATCCAACATACAACATCCAACATCCAGCATCCAACATACAACATACAACATCCAACAACCAACATACAACATACAACATCCAACATCCAACATACGACATACAACATACAACATACAACATCCAACATACAACATCCAACATCCAACATCCATCATCCAACATACAACATACAACATCCAACATACAACATCCAACATCCAACATACAACATCCAACATACAACATCCAACATCCAACATACAACATACAACATACAACATACAACATACAACATCCAACATACAACATCCAACATACAACATACAACATCCAACATCCAACATACAACATCCAACATCCAACATACAACATACAACATCCAACATCCAACATACAACATCCAACATCCAACCTACAACATACAACATACAACATCCAACATCCAACATACAACATCCAACATACAACATCCAACATCCAACATCCAACATACAACATCCAACATACAACATCCAACATACAACATCCAACATCCAACATACAACATACAACATCCAACATCCAACATCCAACATACAACATCCAACATACAATATCCAACATCCAACATACAACATACTACATCCAACATCCAACATCCAACATACAACATCCAACATCCAACATACAACATCCAACATACAACATACAACATACAACATACATCATACGACATACAACATACAACATCCAACATACAACATCCAACATACAACATCCAACATACAACATCCAACATCCAGCATCCAACATACAACATACAACATCCAACAACCAACATACAACATACAACATCCAACATCCAACATACGACATACAACATACAACATACAACATCCAACATACAACATCCAACATACAACATCCAACATCCAACATCCATCATCCAACATACAACATCCAACATACAACATACAACATCCAACATCGAACATACAACATCCAACATACAACATACAACATCCAACATCCAACAGCCAACATACAACATACAACATACAACATCCAACATCCAACATACAACATCCAACATACAACATACAACATCCAACATCCAACATCCATCATCCAACATACAACATACACAATCCAACATACAACATCCAACATCCAACATCCAACATACAACATACAACATCCAACATCCAACATACAACATACAACATACAACATACAACATACAACATCCAACATCCAACATACAACATACAACATACAACATCCAAAATCCAACATCCAACATACAACATACAACATCCAACATCCAACATACAACATCCAACATACAACATACAACATCCAACATACAACATCCAACATACAACATCCAACATACAACATACAACATACAACATCCAACATCCAAAATACAACATCCATCATCCAACATACAACATACAACATCCAACATACAACATACAACATCCAACATCCAACATACAACATCCAACATACAACATACAACATCCAACATACAACATACAACATCCAACATACAACATACAACATACAACATCCAACATCCAACATACAACATCCAACATCCACCATCCAACATCCAACATACAACATACAACATACAATATACAACATACAACATACAACATCCAACATACAACATACAACATACAACATCCAACATACAACATAAAACATACAACATACAACATACAACATACAACATACAACATACAACATACAACATCCAACATACAACATCCAACATCCACCATCCAACATCCAACATACAACATACAACATACAATATACAACATCCAACATCCAACATACAACATCCAACATACAACATCCAACATACAACATCCAACATACAACATACAACATACAACATCCAACATACAACATCCAACATACAACATACAACATCCAACATCCAACATCCAACATACAACATACAACATACAACATCCAACATCCAACATCCAACATCCAACATACAACATACAACATACAACATACAACATACAACATACAACATACAACATACAACATCCAACATCCAACATCCAACATACAACATCCAACATCCAACATACAACATCCAACATACAACATCCAACATCCAACATACAACATCCAACATACAACATCCAACATACAACATACAACATCCAACATCCAACATCCAACATCCAAAATACAACATCCATCATCCAAAATACAACATACAACATCCAACATACAACCTACAACATCCAACATCCAACATACAACATCCAACATACAACATCCAACATACAATATCCAACATACAACATCCAACATACAACATACAACATACAACATACAACATCCAACATACAACATACAACATACAACATCCAACATCCAACATACAACATCCAACATCCACCATCCAACATCCAACATCCAACATACAACATACAACATACAATATACAACATACAACATACAACACACAACATCCAACATACAACATACAACATCCAACATACAACTTCCAACATCCAACATACAACATCCAACATACAACATCCAACATACAACATCCAACATACAACATACAACATCCAACATACAACATCCAACATCCAACATACAACATCCAACATCCAACGTACAACGTACAACATCCAACATACAACATACAACATACAACATACAACATCCAACATCCAACATCCAACATCCAACATCCAACATACAACATCCAACATACAACATACAACATCCAACATACAACATCCAACATCCAACATCCAACATACAACATACAACATCCAACATACAACATCCAACATACAACATCCAACATACAACATACAACATCCAACATCCAACATACAATATCCAACATCCAACATACAACATACAACATCCAACATCCAACATACAACATCCAACATACAACATCCAACATACAACATACAACTTACAACATACAACATCCAACATACAACATCCATCATCCAACATACAACATACAACATCCAACATACAACATACAACATCCAACATCCAACATACAACATCCAACATACAACACCCAACATACAACATCCAACATACAACATACAACATCCAACATACAACATACAACATCCAACATACAACATACAACATCCAACATACAACATACAACGCACAACATACAACATCCAACATACAACATCCAACATACAACATCCAACATACAATATCCAACATACAACATACAACATCCAACATTCAACATACAACATACAACATACAACATCCAACATCCACCATACAACATCCAACATACAACATCCAACATACAACATACAACATCCAACATACAACATACAATATACAACATCCAACATACAACATACAACATACAACATCCAACATACAACATACAACATACAACATACAACATCCAATATCCAACATACAACATCCAACATACAACATACAATATACAACATCCAACATCCAACATCCAACATCCAACATACAACATCCAACATACAACATCCAACATAAAACATACAACATACAACATTCAACATACAACATCCAACATACAACATACAACATCCAACATCCAACATACAACATCCGACATCCAACATACAACATACAACATACAACATCCAACATCCAACATACAACATCCAACATACAACATACAAAATCCAACATCCAACATACAACATACAACATCCAACATACAACATCCAACATCCAACATACAACATCCAACATCCAACATCCAACATACAACATACAACATACAACATCCAACATACAACATACAACATCCAACATCCAACATACAACATACAACATCCAACATCCAATATACAACATCCAACATCCAACATACAACATACAACATCCAACATACAACATCCAACATCCAACATACAACATAGAACATACAACATACGACATACAACATACAACATCCAACATACAACATCCAACATCCAACATCCAACATACAACATACAACATCCAACATACAACATCCAACATACAACATCCAACATCCAACATACAACATCCAACATCCAGCATCCAACATACAACATACAACATCCAACAACCAACATACAACATACAACATCCAACATCCAACATACGACATACAACATACAACATACAACATCCAACATACAACATCCAACATCCAACATCCATCATCCAACATACAACATACAACATCCAACATACAACATCCAACATCCAACATACAACATCCAACATACAACATCCAACATCCAACATACAACATACAACATCCAACATACAACATTCAACATCCAACATGCAACATACAACATCCAACATCCAACATACAACATCCAACATCCAACATACAACATACACCATCCAACATCCAACATACAACATCCAACATCCAACCTACAACATACAACATACAACATCCAACATCCAACATCCAACATACAACATCCAACATCCAACATCCAACATACAACATCCAACATACAACATCCAACATACAACATCCAACATCCAACATACAACATACAACATCCAACATACAACATACAACATACAACATCCAACATACAATATCCAACATCCAACATACAACATACAACATCCAACATCCAACATCCAACATACAACATCCAACATCCAACATACAACATCCAACACACAACATACAACATACATCATACGACATACAACATACAACATCCAACATACAACATCCAACATACAACATCCAACATACAACATCCAACATACAACATCCAACATCCAGCATCCAACATACAACATACAACATCCAACAACCAACATACAACATACAACATCCAACATCCAACATACGACATACAACATACAACATACAACATACAACATCCAACATACAACATCCAACATACAACATCCAACATCCAACATACAACATACAGCATACAACATCCAACATCCAACATCCAACATACAACATCCAACATCCAACATCCAACATCCAACATACAACATCCAACATACAACATCCAACATCCAACATACAACATACAACATACAATATACAACATACAACATACAACATCCAACATCCAACATACAACATCCAACATACAACATCCAACATACAACATACAACATACAACATCCAACATCCAACATACAACATACAACAAACAACATACAACATTCAACATACAACATCCAACATCCAACATACAACATCCAACATACAACATACAACATCCAACATCCAACATACAACATCCAACATACAACATCCAACATACAACATCCAACATACAACATACAACATCCTACATACAACATCCAACATACAACATCCAACATCCAACATCCAACATCCAACATACAACATACAACATACAACATCCAACATACAACATACAACATCCAACATACAACATACAACATCCAACATCCAACAGCCAACATACAACATACAACATCCAACATCCAACATACAACATCCAACATACAACATCCAACATCCAACATCCATCATCCAACATACAACATACACAATCCAACATACAACATCCAACATCCAACATACAACATACAACATCCAACATCCAACATACAACATACAACATACAACATACAACATCCAACATCCAACATACAACATACAACATACAACATCCAAAATCCAACATCCAACATACAACATACAACATACAACATACAACATCCAACATCCAACATCCAACATACAACATCCAACATACAACATACAACATCCAACATACAACATCCAACATCCAACATACAACATCCAACATACAACATACAACATACAACATACAACATCCAACATCCAAAATACAACATCCATCATCCAACATACAACATACAACATCCAACATACAACATACAACATCCAACATCCAACATACAACATCCAACATACAACATACAACATCCAACATACAACATACAACATCCAACATACAACATACAACATCCAACATCCAACATCCAACATACAACATCCAACATCCACCATCCAACATCCAACATACAACATACAATATACAACATACAACATACAAGATCCAACATACAACATACAACATACAACATACAACATCCAACATACAACATAAAACATACAACATACAACATACAACATACAACATACAACATCCAACATCCAACATACAACATCCAACATCCACCATCCAACATCCAACATACAACATACAACATACAATATACAACATCCAACATCCAACATACAACATCCAACATACAACATCCAACATACAACATCCAACATACAACATACAACATACAACATCCAACATACAACATACAACATCCAACATACAACATACAACATCCAACATCCAACATCCAACATACAACATACAACATACAACATCCAACATCCAACATCCAACATCCAACATACAACATACAACATACAACATACAACATACAACATCCAACATCCAACATACAACATACAACATCCAACATCCAACATACAACATCCAACATACAACATCCAACATACAACATCCAACATACAACATCCAACATACAACATACAACATCCAACATCCAAAATACAACATCCATCATCCAAAATACAACATACAACATCCAACATACAACCTACAACATCCAACATACAACATCCAACATACAACATCCAACATACAACATCCAACATACAACATCCAACATACAACATACAACATACAACATACAACATCCAACATACAACATACAACATACAACATACAACATACAACATCCAACATCCAACATACAACATCCAACATCCACCATCCAACATCCAACATCCAACATACAACATACAACATACAATATACAACATACAACATACAACATACAACATCCAACATACAACATACAACATACAACATCCAACATACAACTTCCAACATCCAACATACAACATCCAACATACAACATCCAACATACAACATACAACATCCAACATCCAACATACAACATCCAACATCCACCATCCAACATCCAACATCCAACATACAACATACAACATACAATATACAACATACAACATACAACATACAACATACAACATCCAACATACAACATACAACATACAACATCCAACATACAACTTCCAACATCCAACATACAACATCCAACATACAACATCCAACATACAACATACAACATCCAACATACAACATACAACATCCAACATCCAACATACAACATCCAACATCCAACATACAACATCCAACATCCAACGTACAACGTACAACATCCAACATACAACATACAACATACAACATACAACATACAACATACAACATCCAACATCCAACATCCAACATCCAACATACAACATACAATATACAACATCCAACATACAACATACAACATACAACATCCAATATCCAACATACAACATCCAACATACAACATACAATATACAACATCCAACATCCAACATCCAACATACAACGTCCAACATACAACATCCAACATAAAACATACAACATACAACATTCAACATACAACATCCAACATACAACATACAACATCCAACATCCAACATACAACATCCGACATCCAACATACAACATCCAACATACAACATCCAACATCCAACATACAACATCCAACATCCAACATACAACATACAACATACAACATCCAACATACAACATATAACAGCCAACATACAACATACAACATCCAACATACAACATACAACATACAACATCCAACATCCAACATACAACATCCAACATCCAACATACAACATCCAACATACAACATACAACATACAACATCCAACATCCAACATCCCACATCCAACATACAACATCCATCATCCAACATACAACATCCAACATACAACATACAACATCCAACATACAACATACAACATACAACATACAACATCCAACATCCAACATACAACATACAACATCCAACATCAAACATACAACATCCAACATCCAACATACAACATACAACATACAACATACAACATCCAACATCCAACATCCAACATACAACATCCAACATCCAACATACAACATCCAACATACAACATACAACATCCAACATCCAACATACAACATCCATCATCCAACATGCAACATACAACATCCAACATACAACATCCAACATACAACATCCAACATACAACATCCAACATACAACATCCAACATACAACATACAACATCCAACATACAACATACAACATCCAACATCCAACATCCAACATCCAACATCCAACATCCAACATACAACATCCAACATCCAACATCCAACATACAACATACAACATACAATATACAACATACAACATACAACATCCAACATACAACATACAACATACAACATCCAACATCCAACATTCAACTTCCAACATCCAACATACAACATCCAACATACAACATACAACATCCAACATCCAACATACAACATACAACATCCAACATACAACATACAGCATCCAAAATCCAACATACAACATCCAACATACAACATCTAGCATCCAACATCCAACATCCAACATACAACATCCAACATACAACATACAACATACAACATCCAACATACAACATACAACATACAACATACAACATCCAACATCCAACATCCAACATACAACATACAACATCCAACATCAAACATACAACATCCAACATCCAACATACAACATACAACATACAACATCCAACATCCAACATTCAACATACAAGATCCAACATCCAACATACAACATCCAACATACAACATACAACATCCAACATCCAACATACAACATCCATCATCCAACATACAACATACAACATCCAACATACAACATCCAACATCCAACATACAACATCCAACATACAACATCCAACATACAACATCCAACATACAACATCCAACATACAACATACAACATCCAACATACAACATACAACATACAACATCCAACATCCAACATACAACATCCAACATCCAACATCCAACATACAACATACAATATACAACATACAACATACAACATCCAACATACAACATACAACATACAACATCCAACATCCAACATACAACTTCCAACATCCAACATACAACATCCAACATACAACATACAACATCCAACATACAACATACAACATCCAACATACAACATACAACATACAACATCCAAAATCCAACATACAACATCCAACATCCAACATACAACATCCAGCATCCAACATCCAACATCCAACATACAACATCCAACATACAACATCCAACATCCAACATCCAACATACAACATACAACATACAACATCCAACATACAACATCCAACATACAACATACAACATCCAACATACAACATACAACATACAACATACAACATCCAACATACAACATACAACATACAACATCGAACATACAACATACAACATCCAACATCCAACATACAACATCCAACATCCAACATACAACATACAACATCCAGCATCCAACATCCAACATACAACATCCAACATACAACATCCAACATACAACATACAACATCCAACATACAACTTCCAACATCCAACATACAACATCCAACATACAACATACAACATCCAACATACAACATACAACATAAAACATACAACATCCAACATACAACATACAACATACAACATACAACATCCAACATCCAACATACAACATCCAACATCCAACATACAACATCCAGCATCCAACATCCAACATCCAACATCCAACATACAACATCCAACATACAACATCCAACATACAACATACAACATCCAACATCCAACATACAACTTCCAACATCCAACATACAACATCCAACATACAACATACAACATCCAACATACAACATACAACATCCAACATACAACATACAACATCCAACATACAACATCCAACATCCAACATCTAACATACAACATCCAACATACAACATCCAACATACAACACCCAACATACAACATCCAACATCCAACATCCAACATCCAACATACAACATACAACATACAACATACAACATCCAACATACAACATCCAACATACAACATCCAACATCCAACATACAACATACAACATCAAACATCCAACATACAACATACAACATCCAACATACAACATCCAACATCCAACATACAACATACAACATACAACATCCAACATCCAACATCCAACATACAACATCCAACATACAACATCCAACATACAACATCCAACATCCAAAAATCCAACATCCAACATACAACATCCATCATCCAACGTACAACATACAACATCCAACATACAACATACAACATACAACATCCAACATCCAACATCCAACATCCAACATACAACATCCAACATATAACATCCAACATACAACATCCAACATACAACATACAACATACAACATACAACACACAACACACAACATCCAACATACAACATCCAACATCTAACATCCAACATACAACATACAACATACAACATACAACATCCAACATACAACATCCAACATCCAACATCCAGCATACAACATACAACATACAACATACAACATCCAACATCCAACATACAACCTACAACATCCAACATACAACATACAACATACAACATCCAACATCCAACATACAACAAACAACATACAACATCCAACATACAACATCCAACATACAACATTCAACATACAACATCCAACATCCATCATCCAACATACAACATCCAACATACAACATACAACATACAACATCCAACATCCAACACACAACATACAACATACAACATCCAACATCCAACATACAACATCCAACATACAACATCCAACATACAACATACAACATTCAACATCCAACATCCAACATCCAACATACAACATACAACATACAACATCCAACATCCAACATCCAACATACAACATCCAACATCCAACATACAACATCCAACATCCAACATACAACATCCAACATCCAACATACAACATCCAACATACAACATACAACATACAACATCATACATCCAACATCCAACATACAACATCCATCATCCAACATACAACATACAACATACAACATCCAACATACAACATACAACATCCAACATACAACATCCAACATCCAACATCCAACATCCAACATACAACATCCAACATCCAGCATCCAGCATCCAACATACAACACACAACATACAACATCCAACATCCAACATACGACATACAACATCCAACATACAACATCCAACATACAACATCCAACATCCAACATTCAACATCCGACATCCAACACACAACATCCAACATACAACATACAACATACGACATACAACATACAACATCCAACATACAACATCCAACATACAACATCCAACATCCAACATACAACATCCAACATCCAACATACAACATCCAACATACAACATCCAACATACAACATACAACATACAACATCCAACATCCAACATCCAACATCCAACATACAACATACAACATCCAACATACAGCATCCAACATACAATATACAATATCCAACATCCAACATACAACATACAACATCCAACATACAACATACAACATACAACATACAACATCCAACATCCAACATCCAACATACAACATCCAACATACAACATCCAACATACAACATACAACATACAACATACAACATACAACATCCAACATCCAACATACAACATCCATCATCCAACATACAACATACAACATCCAACAAACAACATACAACATCCAACATCCAACATACAACATACAACATCCAACATACAACTTCCAACATCCAACATACAACATCCAACATACAACATGCAACATCCAACATACAACATACAACATCCAACATACAACATACAACATACAACATCCAACATCCAACATCCAACATACAACATACAACATACAACATCCAACATCCAACATCCAACATCCAACATCCAACATCCAACATCCAACATACAACATCCAACATCCAACATACAACATCCAACATCCAACATCCAACATCCAACTTACAACATCCAACATCCAACATCCAACATACAACATCCAACATCCAACATCCAACATACAACATACAACATCCAACATCCAACATCCAACATACAACATACAACATTCAACATCCAACATCCAACATACAACATACAACATCCAACATCCAACATCCAACATACAACATACAACATTCAACATACAACATACAACATCCAACATACAACATACAATATACAACACACAACATCCAACATACAACATCCAACATCCAACATACAACATACAACATCCAACATACAACATCCAACATCCAACATCCAACATACAACATCCAACATCCAACATCCAACATACAACATACAACATCCAACATCCAACATCCAACATACAACATACAACATTCAACATACAACATACAACATCCAACATACAACATACAATATACAACATACAACATCCAACATACAACATCCAACATCCAACATACAACATCCAACATACAACATACAACATCCAACATACAACATCCAACATACAACATCCAACATCCAACATACAACATACAACATTCAACATTCAACATCCAACATCCAACATACAACATACAACATCCAACATCCACCATACAACATCCAACATCCAACATACAACATCCAACATCCAACATACAACATACAACATACAACATCCAACATCCAACATCCAACATACAATATCCAACATCCAACATACAAGATCCAACATACAACATACAACATACAACACACAACATCCAACATCCAACATCCAACATACAACATCCATCATTCAACATACAACATACAACATCCAACATCCAACATACAACATCCAACATTCAACATCCAACATACAACATCCAACATACAACATCCAACATACAACATACAACATACAACATCCAACATACAACATACAACATACAACATACAACATCCAACATACAACATACAACATACAACATACAACATACAACATCCAACATCCAACATACAGCATACAACATACAACATACAATATACAACATACAACATACAACAACCAACATACAACATACAACATCCAACATACAACTTCCAACATCCAACATACAACATACAACATCCAACATACAACATACAACCTCCAACATACAACATACAACATACAACATCCAACATACAACATACAACATCCAACATCCAACATACAACATCCAACATCCAACATACAACATACAACATACAACATCCAACACCCAACATCCAACATCCAACATCCAACATACAACATCCAACATCCAACATCCAGCATCCAACATACAACATACAACATCCAACAACCAACATACAACATACAACATGCAACATCCAACATCCAACATACGACATACAACATACAACATCCAACATACAACATCCAACATACAACATCCAACATCCAACATCCATCATCCAACATACAACATACACAATCCAACATACAACATACAACATCCAACATCCAACATACAACATACAACATCCAACATACAACATACAACATCCAACATACAACATACAACATACAACATCCAACATACAACATACAATATACAACATCCAACATCCAACATCCAACATACAACATCCAACATCCAACATACAACATCCAACATCCAACATACAACATCCAACATCCAACATCCAGCATCCAACATACAACATACAACATCCAACAACCAACATACAACATACAACATCCAACATCCAACATACGACATACAACATACAACATCCAACATACAACATCCAACATACAACATCCAACATCCAACATCCATCATCCAACATACAACATACACAATCCAACATACAACATCCAACATCCAACATACAACATACAACATCCAACATCCAACATACAACATACAACATACAACATACAACATACAACATCCAACATACAACATACAACATACAACATCCAAAATCCAACATCCAACATACAACATACAACATACAACATCCAACATCCAACATACAACATCCAACATACAACATACAACATACAACATCCAACATCCAACATACAACATCCAACATCCAACATACAACATCCAACATACAACATACAACATACAACATCCAACATCCAAAATACAACATCCATCATCCAACATACAACATACAACATCCAACATACAACATACAACATCCAACATACAACATCCAACATACAACATACAACATACAACATCCAACATACAACATACAACATACAACATCCAACATACAACATACAACATCCAACATCCAACATCCAACATACAACATCCAACATCCACCGTCCAACATCCAACATACAACATACAACATACAACATACAATATACAACATACAACATACAACATCCAACATACAACATACAACATACAACATACAACATCCAACATACAACATAAAACATACAACATACAACATACAACATACAACATCCAACATCCAACATCCAACATACAACATCCAACATCCACCATCCAACATCCAACATACAACATACAATATACAACATCCAACATCCAACATACAACATCCAACATACAACATCCAACATACAACATCCAACATACATCATACAACATACAACATCCAACATGCAACATACAACATCCAACATACAACATACAACATCCAACATCCAACATCCAACATACAACATACAACATACAACATACAACATACAACATCCAACATCCAACATACAACATCCAACATACAACATCCAACATACAACATCCAACATACAACATCCAACATCCAACATCCAACATACAACATACAACATCCAACATCTAACATACAACATACAACATACAACATCCAACATACAACATCCAACATCCAACATACAACATCCAACATACAACATACATCATACGACATACAACATACAACATCCAACATACAACATCCAACATACAACATCCAACATCCAACATACAACATCCAACATCCAGCATCCAACATACAACATCCAACAACCAACATACAACATACAACATACAACATCCAACATCCAACATACGACATACAACATACAACATACAACATCCAACATACAACATCCAACATCCAACATCCATCATCCAACATACAACATACAACATCCAACATACAACATCCAACATCCAACATACAACATCCAACATACAACATACAACATCCAACATCCAACATACAACATCCAACATACAACATACAACATCCAACATACAACATCCAACATCCAACATACAACATCCAACATCCGACATACAACATACAACATCCAACATACAACATCCAACATCCAACCTACAACATACAACATACAACATCCAACATACAACATCCATAATACAACTTCCATCATCCAACATACAACATCCAACATACAACATACAACATCCAACATCCAACATACAACATCCAACATACAACATCCAACATACAACATCCAACATACAACATCCAACATACAACATCCAACATACAACATACAACATCCAACATACAACATACAACATACAACATCCAACATCCAACATCCAACATACAACATCCAACATCCACCATCCAACATCCAACATCCAACATACAACATACAATATACAACATACAACATCCAACATACAACATACAACATCCAACATCCAACATACAACTTCCAACATCCAACATACAACATCCAACATACAACATACAACATACAACATCCAACATACAACATACAACATACAACATACAACATCCAACATACAACATACAACATACAACATCCAACATCCAATATACAACATCCAACATACAACATACAACATCCAACATCCAACATACAAGGTACAACATCCAACATACAACATTCAACATACAACATATAACATACAACATACAACATCCAACATACAACATCCAACATACAACATCCAACATCCAACATACAACATCCAACCTCCAACATACAACATCCAACATCCAACGTACAACATCCAACATCCACCATCCAACATCCAATATCCAACATGCAACATACAACATACAATATACAACATCCAACATCCAACATACAACATCCAACATACAACAACCAACATACAACACCCAACATACAACATACAACATCCAACATACAACATACAACATACAACATCCAACATACAACATACAACATACAACATACAACATCCAACATCCAACATACAACATCCAACATCCAACATACAACATACAACATCCAACATACAACATACAACATCCAACATACAACATACAACATACAACATCCAACATCCAACATCCAACATACAACATCCAACATACAACATACAACATACAACATACAACATCCAACATCCAACATACAACATCCAACATACAACATGCAACATACATCATACGACATACAACATACAACATCCAACATACAACATCCAACATACAACATCCAACATACAACATCCAACATCCAACATACAACATCCAACATCCAGCATCCAACATACAACATACAACATCCAACAACCAACATACAACATACAACATACAACATACAACATCCAACATCCAACATACGACATACAACATCCAACATACAACATCCAACATACAACATCCAACATCCAACATCCAACATCCATCATCCAACATACAACATACAACATCCAACATACAACATACAACATCCAACATCGAACATACAACATCCAACATACAACATCCAACATCCAACAGCCAACATACAACATCCAAAATCCAACATACAACATACAACATTAACATACAACATACAACATCCAACATCCAACATACAACATACAACATACAACATCCAACATCCAACATACAACATCCAACATACAACATCCAACATACAACATCCAACATACAACATCCAACATCCGACATACAACATACAACATACAACATCCAACATCCAACATACAACATACAACATACAACATCCAACATACAACATCCAACATCCAACATACAACATCCAACATACAACATACATCATACGACATACAACATACAACATCCAACATACAACATCCAACATACAACATCCAACATCCAACATACAACATCCAACATCCAGCATCCAACATACAACATACAACATCCAACAACCAACATACAACATACAACATCCAACATCCAACATCCAACATACGACATACAACATACAACATACAACATACAACATCCAACATACAACATCCAACATCCAACATCCATCATCCAACATACAACATACAACATCCAACATACAACATCCAACATACAACATCCAACATACAACATCCAACATCCAACATACAACATACAACATCCAACATACAACATCCAACATACAACATACAATATCCAACATCCAACATACAACATCCAACATCCAACATACAACATCCAACATCCAACATCCAACATCCAACCTACAACATACAACATACAACATCCAACATCCAACATACAACATCCAACATACAACATCCAACATCCAACATACAACATCCAACATACAACATCCAACATACAACATCCAACATCCAACATACAACATACAACATCCAACATCCAACATCCAACATACAACATCCAACATACAATATCCAACATCCAACATACAACATACAACATCCAACATCCAACATCCATCATACAACATCCAACATCCAACATACAACATCCAACATACAACATACAACATACAACATACATCATACGACATACAACATACAACATCCAACATACAACATCCAACATACAACATCCAACATACAACATCCAACATCCAGCATCCAACATACAACATACAACATCCAACAACCAACATACAACATACAACATACAACATCCAACATCCAACATACGACATACAACATACAACATACAACATCCAACATACAACATCCAACATACAACATCCAACATCCAACATACAACATCCAACATACAATATCCAACATCCAACATACAACATACAACATCCAACATCCAACATCCAACATACAACATACAACATACAACATACAACATCCAACAGCCAACATACAACATACAACATACAACATCCAACATCCAACATACAACATCCAACATACAACATCCAACATCCAACATCCAACATCCATCATCCAACATACAACATACACAATCCAACATACAACATCCAACATCCAACATCCAACATACAACATACAACATCCAACATCCAACATACAACATACAACATACAACATACAACATACAACATCTAACATCCAACATACAACATACAACATACAACATACAACATCCAAAATCCAACATCCAACATACAACATACAACATACAACATACAACATCCAACATCCAACATACAACATCCAACATACAACATCCAACATACAACATCCAACATACAACATCCAACATCCAACATACAACATCCAACATCCAGCATCCAACATACAACATACAACATCCAACAACCAACATACAACATACAACATACAACATCCAACATCCAACATACGACATACAACATCCAACATACAACATCCAACATACAACATCCAACATCCAACATCCAACATCCATCATCCAACATACAACATACAACATCCAACATACAACATACAACATCCAACATCGAACATACAACATCCAACATACAACATCCAACATCCAACAGCCAACATACAACATCCAACATCCAACATACAACATACAACATCCAACATACAACATACAACATCCAACATCCAACATACAACATACAACATACAACATCCAACATCCAACATACAACATCCAACATACAACATCCAACATACAACATCCAACATACAACATCCAACATCCGACATACAACATACAACATACAACATCCAACATCCAACATACAACATACAACATACAACATCCAACATACAACATCCAACATCCAACATACAACATCCAACATACAACATACATCATACGACATACAACATACAACATCCAACATACAACATCCAACATACAACATCCAACATCCAACATACAACATCCAACATCCAGCATCCAACATACAACATACAACATCCAACAACCAACATACAACATACAACATCCAACATCCAACATCCAACATACGACATACAACATACAACATACAACATACAACATCCAACATACAACATCCAACATCCAACATCCATCATCCAACATACAACATACAACATCCAACATACAACATCCAACATACAACATCCAACATACAACATCCAACATCCAACATACAACATACAACATACAACATCCAACATACAACATCCAACATACAACATACAACATCCAACATCCAACATACAACATCCAACATCCAACATCCAACATACAACATCCAACATCCAACATCCAACATCCAACCTACAACATACAACATACAACATCCAACATCCAACATACAACATCCAACATACAACATCCAACATCCAACATACAACATCCAACATACAACATCCAACATACAACATCCAACATCCAACATACAACATACAACATCCAACATCGAACATCCAACATACAACATCCAACATACAATATCCAACATCCAACATACAACATACAACATCCAACATCCAACATCCAACATACAACATCCAACATCCAACATACAACATCCAACATACAACATACAACATACAACATACATCATACGACATACAACATACAACATCCAACATACAACATCCAACATACAACATCCAACATACAACATCCAACATCCAGCATCCAACATACAACATACAACATCCAACAACCAACATACAACATACAACATACAACATCCAACATCCAACATACGACATACAACATACAACATACAACATCCAACATACAACATCCAACATACAACATCCAACATCCAACATCCATCATCCAACATACAACATACAACATCCAACATACAACATACAACATCCAACATCGAACATACAACATCCAACATACAACATACAACATCCAACATCCAACAGCCAACATACAACATACAACATCCAACATCCAACATACAACATCCAACATACAACATCCAACATCCAACATCCAACATCCATCATCCAACATACAACATACACAATCCAACATACAACATCCAACATCCAACATCCAACATACAACATACAACATCCAACATCCAACATACAACATACAACATACAACATACAACATCCAACATCCAACATACAACATACAACATACAACATCCAAAATCCAACATCCAACATACAACATACAACATACAACATACAACATCCAACATCCAACATACAACATCCAACATACAACATACAACATCCAACATACAACATCCAACATCCAACATACAACATCCAACATACAACATACAACATACAACATACAACATCCAACATCCAAAATACAACATCCATCATCCAACATACAACATACAACATCCAACATACAACATACAACATCCAACATCCAACATACAACATCCAACATACAACATACAACATCCAACATACAACATACAACATCCAACATACAACATACAACATACAACATCCAACATCCAACATCCAACATACAACATCCAACATCCACCATCCAACATCCAACATACAACATACAACATACAATATACAACATACAACATACAACATCCAACATACAACATACAACATACAACATCCAACATACAACATACAACATACAACATACAACATACAACATCCAACATACAACATCCAACATCCACCATCCAACATCCAACATACAACATACAACATACAATATACAACATCCAACATCCAACATACAACATCCAACATACAACATCCAACATACAACATCCAACATACAACATACAACATACAACATACAACATCCAACATACAACATACAACATCCAACATACAACATACAACATCCAACATCCAACATACAACATACAACATACAACATCCAACATCCAACATCCAACATCCAACATACAACATACAACATACAACATACAACATACAACATACAACATACAACATACAACATACAACATCCAACATCCAACATACAACATCCAACATCCAACATACAACATCCAACATACAACATCCAACATACAACATCCAACATACAACATCCAACATACAACATACAACATCCAACATCCAACATCCAACATCCAAAATACAACATCCATCATCCAAAATACAACATGCAACATCCAACATACAACCTACAACATCCAACATCCAACATACAACATCCAACATACAACATCCAACATACAATATCCAACATACAACATCCAACATACAACATACAACATACAACATCCAACATACAACATACAACATCCAACATCCAACATACAACATCCAACATCCACCATCCAACATCCAACATCCAACATACAACATACAACATACAATATACAACATACAACATACAACATACAACATCCAACATACAACATACAACATCCAACATACAACTTCCAACATCCAACATACAACATCCAACATACAACATCCAACATACAACATCCAACATACAACATACAACATCCAACATACAACATCCAACATCCAACATACAACATCCAACATCCAACGTACAACGTACAACATCCAACATACAACATACAACATACAACATACAACATCCAACATCCAACATCCAACATACAACATCCAACATACAACATACAACATCCAACATACAACATCCAACATCCAACATACAACATACAACATCCAACATACAACATCCAACATACAACATCCAACATCCAACATACAACATACAACATCCAACATCCAACATACAACATACAACATCCAACATCCAACATACAATATCCAACATCCAACATACAACATACAACATCCAACATCCAACATACAACATCCAACATCCAACATACAACATCCAACATACAACATACAACTTACAACATACAACATCCAACATACAACATCCATCATCCAACATACAACATCCAACATCCAACATACAACATCCAACATACAACATACAACATCCAACATACAACATACAACATACAACATACAACATCCAACATACAACATACAACATACAACATCCAACATCCAACATACAACATCCAACATCCACCATCCAACATCCAACATACAACATACAACATACAATATACAACATACAACATACAAGATCCAACATACAACATACAACATACAACATACAACATACAACATCCAACATAAAACATACAACATACAACATACAACATACAACATACAACATCCAACATACAACATCCAACATCCACCATCCAACATCCAACATACAACATACAACATACAATATACAACATCCAACATACAACATCCAACATACAACATCCAACATACAACACCCAACATACAACATACAACATACAACATCCAACATACAACATACAACATCCAACATACAACATACAACATACAACATCCAACATCCAACATACAACATACAACATACAACATCCAACATCCAACATCCAACATCCAACATACAACATACAACATACAACATACAATATCCAACATCCAACATACAACATACAACATCCAACATCCAACATACAACATCCAACATACAACATCCAACATACAACATCCAACATACAACATCCAACATACAACATACAACATCCAACATCCAACATCCAAAATACAACATCCATCATCCAAAATACAACATACAACATCCAACATACAACCTACAACATCCAACATCCAACATACAACATCCAACATACAACATCCAACATACAACATCCAACATACAACATCCAACATACAACATACAACATACAACATACAACATACAACATACAACATCCAACATACAACATACAACATACAACATACAACATACAACATCCAACATACAACATCCAACATCCACCATCCAACATCCAACATCCAACATACAACATACAACATACAATATACAACATACAACATACAACATACAACATACAACATCCAACATACAACATACAACATACAACATCCAACATACAACTTCCAACATCCAACATACAACATCCAACATACAACATCCAACATACAACATACAACATCCAACATACAACATACAACATCCAACATCCAACATACAACATCCAACATCCAACATACAACATCCAACATCCAACGTACAACGTACAACATCCAACATACAACATACAACATACAACATACAACATACAACATCCAACATCCAACATCCAACATACAACATACAACATACAACATACAACATCCAACATACAACATCCAACATCCAACATCCAACATACAACATACAACATCCAACATACAACATCCAACATACAACATCCAACATCCAACATACAACATACAACATCCAACATCCAACATACAACATACAACATCCAACATCCAACATACAATATCCAACATCCAACATACAACATACAACATCCAACATCCAACATACAACATCCAACATACAACATCCAACATACAACATACAACATACAACATACAACATACAACATCCAACATACAACATCCATCATCCAACATACAACATCCAACATACAACATACAACATTCAACATCCAACATACAATATCCAACATACAACATCCAACATACAACATCCAACATACAACATACAACATCCAACATACAACATACAACATCCAACATACAACATACAACATCCAACATACAACATACAACGCACAACATACAACATCCAACATACAACATCCAACATACAACATCCAACATACAATATCCAACATACAACATACAACATCCAACATTCAACATACAACATACAACATACAACATCCAACATCCACCATACAACATCCAACATACAACATCCAACATACAACATACAACATCCAACATACAACATACAATATACAACATCCAACATACAACATACAACATAAAACATCCAATATCCAACATACAACATCCAACATACAACATACAATATACAACATCCAACATCCAACATACAACATCCAACATACAACATCCAACATAAAACATACAACATACAACATTCAACATACAACATCCAACATACAACATACAACATCCAACATCCAACATACAACATCCGACATCCAACATACAACATACAACATACAACATCCAACATACAACATCCAACATACAACATACAAAATCCAACATCCAACATACAACATACAACATCCAACATACAACATCCAACATCCAACATCCAGCATCCAACATACAACATCCAACATCCAACATCCAACATACAACATGCAACATACAACATACAACATCCAACATCCAACATACGACATACAACATACAACATCCAACATACAACATCCAACATACAACATCCAACATCCAACATTCAACATCCAACATCCAACATCCAACATACAACATCCAACATACAACATACAACATACAACATACAACATACAACATACGACATACAACATACAACATCCAACATACAACATCCAACATACAACATCCAACATCCAACATACAACATCCAACATCCAACATACAACATACAACATCCAACATACAACATATAACAGCCAACATACAACATACAACATCCAACATACAACATACAACATACAACATACAACATCCAACATCCAACATACAACATCCAACATCCAACATACAACATCCAACATACAACATACAACATCCAACATCCAACATCCCACATCCAACATACAACATCCATCATCCAACATACAACATCCAACATACAACATACAACATACAACATCCAACATACAACATACAACATACAACATACAACATCCAACATCCAACATACAACATCCAACATCAAACATACAACATCCAACATCCAACATACAACATACAACATACAACATCCAACATCCAACATCCAACATACAACATCCAACATCCAACATACAACATCCAACATACAACATACAACATCCAACATCCAACATACAACATCCATCATCCAACATACAACATACAACATCCAACATACAACATCCAACATCCAACATACAACATCCAACATACAACATCCAACATACAACATCCAACATACAACATACAACATCCAACATACAACATACAACATCCAACATCCAACATCCAACATACAACATCCAACATCCAACATCCAACATCCAACATACAACATACAACATACAATATACAACATACAACATACAACATCCAACATACAACATACAACATACAACATCCAACATCCAACATTCAACTTCCAACATCCAACATACAACATCCAACATACAACATCCAACATCCAACATCCAACATACAACATACAACATACAACATACAACATCCAACATCCAACATACAACATACAACATCCAACATCCAATATACAACATCCAACATCCAACATACAACATACAACATCCAACATACAACATCCAACATCCAACATACAACATCCAACATACAACATACAACATACAACATACAACATACAACATACGACATACAACATACAACATCCAACATACAACATCCAACATACAACATCCAACATCCAACATCCAACATACAACATCCAACATCCAACATCCAACATACAACATGCAACATACAACATACAACATCCAACATCCAACATACGACATACAACATACAACATCCAACATACAACATCCAACATACAACATCCAACATACAACATACAACATCCAACATACAACATACAACATCCAAAATCCAACATACAACATACAACATACAACATCCAACATACAACATACAACATACAACATCCAACATCCAACATTCAACTTCCAACATCCAACATACAACATCCAACATACAACATCCAACATCCAACATACAACATACAACATCCAACATACAACATACAACATCCAAAATCCAACATACAACATCCAACATACAACATCTAGCATCCAACATCCAACATCCAACATACAATATCCAACATACAACATACAACATACAACATCCAACATACAACATACAACATACAACATCCAACATCCAACATACAACATACAACATCCAACATCAAACATACAACATCCAACATCCAACATACAACATACAACATACAACATCCAACATCCAACATTCAACATACAACATCCAACATCCAACATACAACATCCAACATACAACATACAACATCCAACATCCAACATACAACATCCATCATCCAACATACAACATACAACATCCAACATACAACATCCAACATCCAACATACAACATCCAACATACAACATCCAACATACAACATACAACATCCAACATCCAACATTCAACTTCCAACATACAACATCCAAAATCCAACATACAACATCCAACATACAACATCTAGCATCCAACATCCAACATCCAACATACAACATCCAACATACAACATACAACATACAACATCCAACATACAACATACAACATCCAACATCCAACATCCAACATACAACATACAACATCCAACATCAAACATACAACATCCAACATCCAACATACAACATACAACATACAACATCCAACATTCAACATACAACATCCAACATCCAACATACAACATCCAACATACAACATACAACATCCAACATCCAACATACAACATCCATCATCCAACATACAACATACAACATCCAACATACAACATCCAACATCCAACATACAACATCCAACATACAACATCCAACATACAACATCCAACATACAACATCCAACATACAACATCCAACATACAACATACAACATCCAACATCCAACATACAACATCCAACATACAACATACAATATACAACATACAACATCCAACATACAACATACAACATCCAACATCCAACATACAACTTCCAACATCCAACATACAACATCCAACATACAACATACAACATCCAACATACAACATACAACATCCAACATACAACATACAACATACAACATCCAAAATCCAACATACAACATCCAACATCCAACATACAACATCCAGCATCCAACATCCAACATACAACATCCAACATACAACATCCAACATCCAACATCCAACATACAACATACAACATACAACATACAACATCCAACATACAACATCCAACATACAACATACAACATCCAACATACAACATACAACATACAACATCCAACATACAACATACAACATCGAACATACAACATACAACATACAACATCCAACATCCAACATACAACATCCAACATACAACATACAACATCCAGCATCCAACATCCAACATGCAACATCCAACATACAACATCCAACATACAACATACAACATACAACATACAACATCCAACATACAACTTCCAACATCCAACATACAACATCCAACATACAACATACAACATCCAACATACAACATACAACATAAAACATACAACATCCAACATACAACATACAACATACAACATCCAACATCCAACATACAACATCCAACATCCAACATACAACATCCAGCATCCAACATCCAACATCCAACATCCAACATCCAACATACAACATCCAACATACAACATCCAACATACAACATACAACATCCAACATCCAACATACAACTTCCAACATCCAACATACAACATCCAACATACAACATACAACATCCAACATACAACATACAACATCCAACATACAACATACAACATCCAACATACAACATCCAACATCCAACATCTAACATACAACATCCAACATACAACATACAACATCCAACATACAACACCCAACATACAACATCCAACATCCAACATCCAACATACAACATACAACATACAACATACAACATCCAACATACAACATCCAACATACAACATCCAACATCCAACATCCAACATACAACATACAACATCAAACATCCAACATACAACATACAACATACAACATCCAACATCCAACATACAACATCCAACATCCAACATACAACATACAACATCCAACATCCAACATCCAACATCCAACATACAACATCCAACATACAACATCCAACATACAACATACAACATCCAACATCCAAAAATCCAACATCCAACATACAACATCCATCATCCAACGTACAACATACAACATCCAACATACAACATACAACATACAACATCCAACATCCAACATCCAACATCCAACATATAACATCCAACATACAACATCCAACATCCAACATACAACATACAACATACAACATCCAACATACAACATACAACACACAACATCCAGCATCCAACATACAACATCCAACATCCAACATACAACATACAACATCCAACATACAACATACAACATACAACATCCAACATCCAACATACAACTTCCAACATCCAACATACAACATCCAACATACAACACACAACATCCAACATACAACATACAACATACAACATCCAACACACAACATACAACATCCAACATCCAACATCCAACATCCAACATACAACATACAACATCCACCATCCAACATCCAACATACAACATCCAACATCCAACATACAATATCCAACAACCTACACCCAACATACAACATCCAACATACAACATCCAACATACAACATACAACATACAACATCCAACATCCAACATACAACATCCAACAACCAACACCCAACATACAACATCCAACATACAACATCCAACATACAACATACAACATAAAACATCCAACATACAACATACAACATCCAACATACAACATACAACATACAACATCCAACACACAACATACAACATCCAACATCCAACATACAACATCCAACATACAACATACAACATCCAACATCCAACATACAACATCCAACATACAACATACAACATACAACATCCAACATACAACATACAACATACAACATCCAACATCCAACATACAACTTCCAACATCCAACATACAACATCCAACATACAACATACAACATCCAACAACCAACACCCAACATACAACATCCAACATACAACATACAACATCCAACATACAACATACAACATCCAACATACAACATACAACATACAACATACAACATCCAACATCCAACATACAACATCCAACATCCCACATACAACATCCAACATACAACATACAACATCCAACATACAACATACAACATCCAACATACAACATACAACATACAACATACAACATCCAACATACAACATACAACATACAACATCCAACATACAACATCCAGCATCCAACATCCAACATCCAACATCCAACATACAACATACAACATCCAACATCCAACATACAACATACAACATCCAACATCCAATATACAACATCCAACATCCAACATACAACATACAACATCCAACATACAACATCCAACATCCAACATCCAACATACAACATCCAACATACAACATACAACATACAACATACAACATACAACATACAACATACAACATACAACATACAACATACGACATACAACATACAACATCCAACATACAACATCCAACATACAACATCCAACATCCAACATCCAACATACAACATCCAACATCCAACATCCAGCATCCAACATACAACATCCAACATCCAACATACAACATGCAACATACAACATCCAACATCCAACATACGACATACAACATACAACATCCAACATACAACATCCAACATACAACATCCAACATCCAACATTCAACATCCAACATCCAACATCCAACATACAACATCCAACATTCAACATACAACATACAACATACGACATACAACATACAACATCCAACATACAACATCCAACATACAACATCCAACATCCAACATACAACATCCAACATCCAACATCCAACATACAACATACAACATACAACATCCAACATACAACATACAACATACAACATATAACATCCAACATACAACATCCAACATACAACATCCAACATACAACATCCAACATCCAACATCCAAAATCCAACATACAACATCCAACATCCAACATCCAGCATCCAACATACAACATACAACATACAACATCCAACATCCAACATACAACATGCAACATACAACATACAACATCCAACATCCAACATACGACATACAACGTACAACATCCAACATACAACATCCAACATACAACATACAACATTCAACATCCAACATCCAACATACAACATCCAACATACAACATACAACATACAACATACAACATACAACATACGACATACAACATACAACATACAACATCCAACATACAACATCCAACATCCAACATCCAACATCCAACATCCAACATACAACATACAACATACAACATCCAACATACAACATATAACATCCAACATCCAACATACAACATACAACATCCAACATACAACATACAACATCCAACATACAACATACAACATACAACATCCAACATCCAACATCCCACATCCAACATACAACATCCATCATCCAACATACAACATACAACATCCAACATACAACATACAACATCCAACATACAATATACAACATACAACATCCAACATCCAACATACAACATACAACATCCAACATCAAACATACAACATCCAACATAAAACATACAACATCCAACATCCAACATACAACATCCAACATCCAACATACAACATCCAACATACAACATCCAACATCCAACATAGAACATCCATCATCCAACATACAACATACAACATCCAACATACAACATCCAACATCCAACATACAACATCCAACATACAACATCCAACATACAACATCCAACATACAACATACAACATCCAACATACAACATACAACATACAACATCCAACATCCAACATACAACATCCAACATCCAACATCCAACATACAACATACAACATACAATATACAACATACAACTTCCAACATCCAACATACAACATCCAACATACAACATACAACATCCAACAACCAACACCCAACATACAACATCCAACATACAACATACAACATCCAACATACAACATACAACATCCAACATACAACATACAACATACAACGTACAACATACAACATACAACATACAACATCCAACATCCAACATACAACTTCCAACATCCAACATACAACATCCAACATACAACATACAACATCAAACATCCAACATACAACATACAACATACAACATACAACATCCAACATCCAACATACAACATCCAACATCCAACATACAACATACAACATACAACATACAACATCCAACATCCAACATCCAACATCCAACATACAACATCCAACATACAACATCCAACATACAACATACAACATCCAAAAATCCAACATCCAACATACAACATCCATCATCCAACGTACAACATACAACATCCAACATACAACATACAACATCCAACATACAACATCCAACATATAACATCCAACATACAACATCCAACATACAACATACAACATACAATATCCAACATACAACATACAACACACAACATCCAGCACCCAACATACAACATCCAACATCCAACATCCAACATACAACATACAACATACAACATACAACATACAACATCCAACATACAACATACAACATACAACATCCAACATTCAACATACAACTTCCAACATCCAACATACAACATCCAACATACAACATACAACATCCAACATACAACATACAACATCCAACACACAACATACAACATCCAACATCCAACATCCAACATACAACATCCAACATACAACATACAACATCCAACATCCAACATACAACATCCAACATCCAACATACAACATCCAACAACCTACACCCAACATACAACATCCAACATACAACATACAACATCCAACATACAACATACAACATCCAACATCCAACATACAACATCCAACAACCAACACCCAACATACAACATCCAACATACAACATACAACATCCAACATACAACATACAACATACAACATCCAACATACAACATACAACATCCAACATACAACATACAACATACAACATACAACATACAACATCCAACACACAACATACAACATCCAACATCCAACATACAACATCCAACATACAACATACAACATCCAACATCCAACATACAACATCCAACATACAACATCCAACATCCAACATCCAACATACAACATCCAACAACCAACATCCAACATACAACTTCCAACATCCAACATACAACATCCAACATACAACATCCAACATACAACATCCAACATACAACATACAACATCCAACATACAACATCCAACATACAACATCCAACATAGAACATCCAACATCCAACATACAACTTCCAACATCCAACATACAACATCCAACATACAACATCCAACAACCAACACCCAACATACAACATCCAACATACAACATACAACATCCAACATACAACATACAACATCCAACATACAACATACAACGTACAACATACAACATCCAACATACAACATCCAACATACAACATCCAAAATACAACATCCAACATCCAACATACAACATACAACATACAACATACAACATCCAACATCCAACATCCAACATCCAACATACAACATCCAACATCCCACATACAACATCCAACATACAACATACAACATCCAACATACAACATACAACATACAACATACAACATCCAACATACAACATACAACATACAACATCCAACATACAACATCCAACATCCAACATCCAACATACAACATACAACATCCAACATCCAACATACAACATACAACATCCAATATACAACATCCAACATCCAACATACAACATACAACATCCAACATACAACATCCAACATCCAACATACAACATCCAACATACAACATACAACATACAACATACAACATACAACATACAACATACGACATACGACATACAACATACAACATACAACATCCAACATACAACATCCAACATCCAACATCCAACATACAACATCCAACATCCAGCATCCAACATACAACATACAACATCCAACATCCAACATACAACATGCAACATACAACAGACAACATCCAACATCCAACATACGACATACAACATACAACATCCAACATACAACATCCAACATACAACAACCAACATCCAACATTCAACATCCAACATCCAACATCCAACATCCAACATACAACATACAACATACAACATACAACATACAACATACAACATACGACATACAACATACAACATCCAACATACAACATCCAACATACAACATCCAACATCCAACATCCAACATACAACATCCAACATCCAACATCCAACATCCAACATACAACATACAACATACAACATCCAACATACAACATATAACATCCAACATACAACATACAACATCCAACATACAACATCCAACATCCAACATACAACATCCAACATCCAACATACAACATCCAACATCCAACATCCAGCATCCAACATACAACATACAACATCCAACATCCAACATCCAACATACAACATGCAACATACAACATACAACATCCAACATCCAACATACGACATACAACGTACAACATCCAACATATAACATCCAACATACAACATCCAACATTCAACATCCAACATCCAACATCCAACATCCAACATACAACATCCAACATACAACATACAACATACAACATACGACATACAACATACAACATCCAACATACAACATCCAACATACAACATCCAACATCCAACATCCAACATCCAACATACAACATACAACATACAACATACAACATACAACATCCAACATACAACATATAACATCCAACATCCAACATACAACATACAACATACAACATCCAACACCCAACATACAACATCCAACATCCAACATACAACATACAACATCCAACATACAACATACAACATACAACATACAACATACAACATCCAACATCCAACATCCCACATCCAACATACAACATCCATCATCCAACATACAACATACAACATCCAACATACAACATACAACATCCAACATCCAACATACAACATCCAACATCAAATATACAACATCCAACATCCAACATACAACATACAACATCCAACATCCAACATACAATATCCAACATCCAACATACAACATCCAACATACAACATCCAACATACAACATACAACATCCAACATCCAACATAGAACATCCATCATCCAACATACAACATGCAACATCCAACATACAACATCCAACATACAACATCCAACATCCAACATCCAACATACAACATACAACATACAATATACAACATACAACATACAACATACAACATACAACATACAACATCCAACATACAACATACAACATACAACATCCAACATCCAACATACAACTTCCAACATCCAACATACAACATCCAACATACAACATACAACATCCAACATACAACATACAACATCCAACATACAACATACAACATCCAAAATCCAACATACAACATCCAACATACAACATCCAGCATCCAACATCCAACATTCAACATACAACATCCAACATACAACATACAACATACAACATCCAACATACAACATACAACATACAACATACAACATCCAACATCCAACATACAACATACAACATCCAACATCAAACATATCCAACATCCAACATCCAACATACAACATACAACATCCAACATCCAACATACAACATCCAACATCCAACATACAACATCCAACATACAACAAACAACATCCAACATCCAACATACAACATCCATCATCCAACATACAACATACAACATCCAACATACAACATCCAACATCCAACATATAACATCCAACATACAACATCCAACATACAACATCCAACATACAACATACAACATCCAACATCCAACATACAACATCCAACATCCAACATCCAACATACAACATACAACATACAATATACAACATACAACATACAACATCCAACATACAACATACAACATACAACATACAACATCCAACATCCAACATACAACTTCCAACATCCAACATACAACATCCAACATACAACATACAACATCCAACATCCAACATCCAACATACAACATACAACATACAACATCCAACATACAACATACAACATACAACATCCAAAATCCAACATACAACATCCAACATCCAACATACAACATCCAGCATCCAACATCCAACATCCAACATCCAACATACAACATCCAACATACAACATCCAACATACAACATACAACATACAACATCCAACATACAACATCCAACATACAACATACAACATCCAACATACAACATACAACATACAACATCCAACATACAACATACAACATACAACATCCAACATACAACATACAACATACAACATCCAACATCCAACATACAACATCCAACATCCAACATCCAACATACAACATCCAGCATCCAACATCCAACATCCAACATACAACATCCAACATACAACATCCAACATACAACATACAACATCCAACATACAACTTCCAACATCCAACATCCAACATACAACATCCAACATACAACATACAACATCCAACATACAACATACAACATAAAACATACAACATCCAACATACAACATACAACATACAACATCCAACATCCAACATCCAACATCCAACATACAACATCCAGCATCCAACATCCAACATACAACATCCAACATACAACATCCAACATACAACATCCAACATCCAACATACAACTTCCAACATCCAACATACAACATCCAACATACAACATCCAACATACAACATACAACATACAACATACAACATCCAACATACAACATACAACATCCAACATCCAACATACAACATCCAACATCTAACATACAACATCCAACATACAAGATACAACATCCAACATACAACACCCAACATACAACATCCAACATCCAACATACAACATACAACATACAACATACAACATACAACATACAACATACAACATACAACATCCAACATACAACATCCAACATACAACATCCAACATCCAACCTACAACATACAACATACAACATCAAACATCCAACATACAACATACAACATACAACATCCAACATCCAACATACAACATCCAACATCCAACATACAACATACAACATACAACATCCAACATCCAACATCCAACATACAACATCCAACATACAACATCCAACATACAACATACAACATACAACATCCAACATCCAAAAATCCAACATCCAACATACAACATCCATCATCCAACGTACAACATACAACATACAACATCCAACATCCAACATACAACATCCAACATATAACATCCAACATACAACATCCAACATACAACATACAACATACAACATCCAACATACAACACACAACATCCAGCATCCAACATACAACATCCAACATCCAACATCCAACATCCAACATACAACATACAACATACAACATCCAACATACAACATACAACATCCAACATACAACTTCCAACATCCAACATACAACATCCAACATACAACATACAACATACAACATCCAACACACAACATACAACATCCAACATCCAACATCCAACATACAACATCCAACATACAACATCCAACATCCAACATCCAACATACAACATACAACATACAACATACAACATACAACATACAACATACAACATCCAACATCCAACATATCCAACATCCAACATCCAACATACAACATACAACATCCAACATCCAACATACAACATCCAACATCCAACATACAACATCCAACATACAACATCCAACATCCAACATACAACATCCATCATCCAACATACAACATACAACATCCAACATACAACATCCAACATCCAACATCCAACATACAACATCCAACATACAACATCCAACATACAACATACAACATACAACATCCAACATCCAACATACAACATACAACATCCAACATCCAACATCCAACATACAACATACAACATACAATATACAACATACAACATACAACATCCAACATACAACATACAACATACAACATCCAACATCCAACATACAAATTCCAACATCCAACATCCAACATACAACATACGACATCCAACATCCAACATACAACATACAACATCCAACATACAACATACAACATACAACATCCAAAATCCAACATACAACATCCAACATCCAACATACAACATCCAGCATCCAACATCCAACATCCAACATACAACATCCAACATACAACATCCAACATCCAACATACAACATACAACATACAACATCCAACATACAACATCCAACATACAACATACAACATCCAACATACAACATACAACATACAACATCCAACATACAACATACAACATACAACATCCAACATACAACATACAACATACAACATACAACATCCAACATACAACATCCAACATCCAACATACAACATCCAGCATCCAACATCCAACATCCAACATCCAACATCCAACATCCAACATACAACATCCAACATACAACATACAACATACAACATCCAACATACAACTTCCAACATCCAACATACAACATCCAACATACAACATACAACATACAACATCCAACATACAACATACAACATACAACATAAAACATACAACATCCAACATACAACATACAACATACAACATACAACATCCAACATCCAACATACAACATCCAACATACAACATCCAGCATCCAACATCCAACATCCAACATACAACATCCAACATACAACATACAACATCCAACATACAACATACAACATACAACATCCAACATACAACATACAACATCCAACATCCAACATACAACATCCAACATCCAACATCTAACATACAACATCCAACATACAAGATACAACATCCAACATACAACACCCAACATACAACATCCAACATCCAACATACAACATACAACATACAACATACAACATACAACATCCAACATACAACATCCAACATCCAACATCCAACATCCAACATACAACATCCAACATCCAACAACCAACATACAACATCCAACAACCAACACCCAACATACAACATCCAACATACAACATCCAACATACAACATACAACATACAACGTACAACATACAACATCCAACATACAACATCCAACATACAACATCCAAAATACAACATCCAACATCCAACATACAACATACAACATACAACATACAACATCCAACATCCAACATACAACATCCAACATCCCACATACAACATCCAACATACAACATACAACATCCAACATACAACATACAACATAGAACATCCAATATACAACATACAACATACAACATCCAACATCCAACATACAACATCCAACATCCAACATACAACATACAATATACAGCATCCAACATCCAACATACAACATCCAACATACAACATACAACATCCAACATACAACATCCAACATCCAACATACAACATCCAATATACAACATACAACATCCAACATCCAACATACAACATACAACATCCAACATCCAACATACAACATCCAATATTCAACATACAACATACAACATACAACATACAACATCCAACATACAACATACAACATCCAACATCCGACATACAACATCCAACATCCAACGTCCAACATACAACATCCAACATACAACATCCAACATACAACATACAACATCCAACATACAACATCCAATATACAACATCCAACATCCAACATACAACATCCAACATCCAACATACAACATACAACATACAACATACAACATCCAACATACAACATCCAACATCCAACATACAACATACAACATCCAACATACAACATACAACATCCAACATACAACATACAACATACGACATACAACATACAACATCCAACATACAACATACAACATCCAACATACAACATCCAACATACAACATACAACATCCAATATCCAACTTCCAACATACAACATCCAACATACAACATACAACATACAACATACAACATCCAACATACAACATCCAACATACAACGTCCAACATACAACTTCCAACATCCAACATACAACATCCAACATCCAGCATCCAACATACAACATACAACATCCAACATCCAACATACAACATCCAACATCCAACATACGACATACAACATACAACATACAACATCCAACATCCAACATACAACATCCAACATACAACATACAACAGCCAACATCCAACATACAACATCCAACATCCAACATAGAACATCCAACATACAACATACAACATCCAACATCCAACATCCAACATACAACATCCAACATACAAAATACAACATACAACATACAACATACAGCATCCAACATACAACATCCAACATACAACATCCAACATCCAACATCCAACATCCAACATACAACATACAACATCCAACATCCAACATCCAACATCCAACATACAACATCCAACATACAACATACAACATACGACATACGACATACAACATCCAACATACAACATCCAACATACAACATCCAACATACAACTTCCAACATCCAACATACAACATCCAACATACAACATCCAACATCCCACATACAACATCCAACATACAACATCCAACATACAACATACAACATACAACATCCAATATACAACATACAACATACAACATACAACATACAACATCCAACATCCAACATACAACATCAAACATCCAACATACAACATACAATATACAACATCCAACATCTAACATCCAACATACAACATCCAACATACAACATCCAACATACAACATACAACATCCAACATACAACATCCAACATACAACATCCAACATACAACATACAACATCCAACATCCAACATACAACATACAACATCCAACATCCAACATACAACATCCAACATTCAACATACAACATACAACATACAACATCCAACATACAACATACAACATCCAACATCCGACATACAACATCCAACATCCAACATCCAACATACAACATACAACATCCAACATACAACATCCAACATCCAACATACAACATCCAACATACAACATACAACATACAACATCCAACATACAACATCCAATATACAACATCCAACATCCAACATACAACATCCAACATACAACATCCAACATCCAACATCCAACATCCAACATCCAACATACAACATACAACATCCAACATACAACATACAACATCCAACATACAACATACAACATACAACATCCAACATACAACTTCCAACATGCAACATCCAACATACAACATACAACATCCAACATACAACATACAACATAAAACATACAACATCCAACATACAACATACAACATACAACATCCAACATCCAACATCCAACATCCAACATACAACATCCAACATACAACATCCAGCATCCAACATCCAACATACAACATCCAACATCCAACATACAACATCCAACATCCAACATAAAACTTCCAACATCCAACATACAACATCCAACATACAACATCCAACATACAACATACAACATACAACATACAACATCCAACATACAACATACAACATACAACATCCAACATCCAACATACAACATCCAACATCCAACATCTAACATACAACATCCAACATACAAGATACAACATCCAACATACAACACCCAACATACAACATCCAACATCCAACATACAACATACAACATACAACATCCAACATACAACATCCAACATACAACATCCAACATCCAACCTACAACATACAACATACAACATCAAACATCCAACATACAACATACAACATCCAACATCCAACATACAACATCCAACATCCAACATACAACATACAACATCCAACATCCAACATCCAACATACAACATCCAACATACATCATCCAACATACAACATACAACATACAACATCCAACATCCAAAAATCCAACATCCAACATACAACATCCATCATCCAACGTACAACATACAACATCCAACATACAACATACAACATCCAACATCCAACATACAACATCCAACATATAACATCCAACATACAACATCCAACATACAACATACAACATCCAACATACAACATACAACACACAACATCCAGCATCCAACATACAACATCCAACATCCAACATCCAACATACAACATACAACATACAACATCCAACATACAACATACAACATACAACATCCAACATACAACTTCCAACATCCAACATACAACATCCAACATACAACATACAACATACAACATCCAACACACAACATACAACATCCAACATCCAACATACAACATCCAACATACAACATCCAACATCCAACATACAACATCCAACATCCAACAACCAACATACAACATCCAACAACCAACACCCAACATACAACATCCAACATACAACATCCAACATACAATATACAACATCCAACATCAAACATATCCAACATCCAACATCCAACATACAACAAACAACATACAACATCCAACATCCAACATCCAACATCCAACACACAACATCCAACATCCAACATACAACATCCAACATACAACATACAACATCCAACATCCAACATACAACATCCATCATCCAACATACAACATACAACATCCAACATACAACATCCAACATACAACATCCAACATACAACATCCAACATACAACATCCAACATACAACATACAACATACAACATACAACATCCAACATCCAACATACAACATCCAACATCCAACATCCAACATCCAACATACAACATACAATATACAACATACAACATACAACATCCAACATACAACATACAACATACAACATCCAACATCCAACATACAACTTCCAACATCCAACATACAACATCCAACATACAACATCCAACATCCAACATACAACATACAACATCCAACATACAACATACAACATACAACATACAACATCCAAAATCCAACATACAACATCCAACATCCAACATACAACATCCAGCATCCAACATCCAACATCCAACATCCAACATACAACATCCAACATACAACATCCAACATCCAACATACAACATACAACATACAACATCCAACATACAACATCCAACATACAACATACAACATCCAACATACAACATACAACATACAACATACAACATCCAACATACAACATACAACATACAACATCCAACATACAACATACAACATCCAACATCCAGCATACAACATCCAACATCCAACATACAACATCCAGCATCCAACATCCAACATCCAACATACAACATCCAACATACAACATCCAACATACAACATACAACATACAACATCCAACATACAACTTCCAACATCCAACATACAACATCCAACATACAACATACAACATCCAACATACAACATACAACATAAAACATACAACATCCAACATACAACATACAACATACAACATACAACATACAACATCCAACATCCAACATACAACATCCAACATACAACATCCAGCATCCAACATCCAACATCCAACATACAACATCCAACATACAACATCCAACATACAACATACAACATCCAACATCCAACATCCAACATACAACATCCAACATACAACATCCAACATCCAACATACAACATACAACATACAACATCCAACATACAACATCCAACATACAACATACAACATCCAACATACAACATACAACATACAACATCCAACATACAACATACAACATACAACATCCAACATACAACATACAACATACAACATCCAACATCCAACATACAACATCCAACATCCAACATACAACATCCAGCATCCAACATCCAACATCCAACATACAACATCCAACATACAACATCCAACATACAACATACAACATACAACATCCAACATACAACTTCCAACATCCAACATACAACATCCAACATACAACATACAACATCCAACATACAACATACAACATAAAACATACAACATCCAACATACAACATACAACATACAACATACAACATCCAACATCCAACATACAACATCCAACATACAACATCCAGCATCCAACATCCAACATCCAACATACAACATCCAACATACAACATCCAACATACAACATACAACATCCAACATCCAACATACAACTTCCAACATCCAACATACAACATCCAACATACAACATACAACATCCAACATACAACATACAACATCCAACATACAACACACAACATCCAACATCCAACATCCAACATACAACATCCAACATCCAACATATAACATACAACATCCAACATACAAGATACAACATCCAACATACAACACCCAACATACAACATCCAACATCCAACATACAACATACAACATACAACATCCAACATACAACATCCAGCATACAACATCCAACATCCAACCTACAACATACAACATACAACATCAAACATCCAAGATACAACATACAACATACAACATCCAACATCCAACATACAACATCTAACATCCAACATACAACATACAACATACAACATCCAACATCCAACATCCAACATACAACATCCAACATACAACATCCAACATACAACATACAACATACAACATCCAACATCCAAAAATCCAACATCCAACATACAACATCCATCATCCAACGTACAACATACAACATCCAACATACAACATACAACATACAACATCCAACATCCAACATACAACATCCAACATATAACATCCAACATACAACATCCAACATACAACATACAACATACAACATACAACATCCAACATACAACATACAACACACAACATCCAGCATCCAACATACAACATCCAACATCCAACATCCAACATACAACATACAACATACAACATCCAACATACAACATACAACATACAACATACAACATCCAACATCCAACATACAACTTCCAACTTCCAACATCCAACATACAACATCCAACATACAACATACAACATCCAACATACAACATACAACATCCAACACACAACATACAACATCCAACATCCAACATACAACATCCAACATACAACATCCAACATCCAACATCCAACATCCAACATACAACATCCAACATCCAACAACCAACATACAACATCCAACAACCAACACCCAACATACAACATCCAACATACAACATCCAACATACAACATACAACATACAACGTACAACATACAACATCCCACATACAACATCCAACATACAACATCCAAAATACAACATCCAACATCCAACATACATCATCCAACATACAACATACAACATACAACATCCAACATCCAAAAATCCAACATCCAACATACAACATCCATCATACAACATACAACATACAACATCCAACATACAACTTCCAACATCCAACATACAACATCCAACATACAACATACAACATACAACATCCAACACACAACATACAACATCCAACATCCAACATACAACATCCAACATCCAACATACAACATCCAACATACAACATACAACAGCCAACATCCAACATACAACATCCAACATGCAACATAGAACATCCAACATACAACATACAACATACAACATCCAACATCCAACATCCAACATACAACATCCAACATACAACATACAACATACAACATACAACATACAACATACAGCATCCAACATACAACATCCAACATACAACATCCAACATCCAACATCCAACATACAACATCCAACATACAACATCCAACATCCAACTTCCAACATACAACATCCAACATACAACATACAACATACGACATACAACATCCAACATACAACATCCAACATACAACATCCAACATACAACTTCCAACATCCAACATACAACATCCAACATACAACATCCAACATCCCACATACAACATCCAACATACAACATCCAACATACAACATACAACATCCAATATACAACATACAACATACAACATACAACATCCAACATCCAACATACAACATCCAACATCCAACATACAACATACAATATACAACATCCAACATCCAACATCCAACATACAACATCCAACATACAACATCCAACATACAACATACAACATACAACATCCAACATACAACATCCAACATACAACATACAACATACAACATCCAACATCCAACATACAACATACAACATCCAACATCCAACATACAACATCCAACATTCAACATACAACATACAACATACAACATCCAACATACAACAAACAACATCCAACATCCAACATCCGACATACAACATCAAACATCCAACATACAACATACAACATACAACATACAACATCCAACATACAACATCCAACATACAACATCCAACATACAACATACAACATACAACATACAACATCCAACATACAACATCCAATATACAACATCCAACATCCAACATACAACATCCAACATACAACATCCAACATCCAACATCCAACATACAACATACAACATCCAACATACAACATCCAACATCCAACATCCAACTTCCAACATACAACATCCAACATACAACATACAACATACGACATACAACATACAACATCCAACATACAACATCCAACATCCAACATACAACATACAACATACAACATCCAACATACAACATCCAACATCCAACATACAACATCCAACATACAACATACAACATACGACATACAACATACAACATCCAACATACAACATACAACATCCAACATACAACATACAACATCCAACATCCAACATACAACATCCAACATCCAACATCCAACTTCCAACATACAACATCCAACATACAACATACAACATACGACATACAACATACAACATCCAACATACAACATCCAACATACAACGTCCAACATACAACTTCCAACATCCAACATACAACATCCAACATCCAACATCCAGCATCCAACATACAACATACAACATCCAACATACAACATCCAACATCCAACATACGACATACAACATACAACATACAACATCCAACATCCAACATACAACATCCAACATACAACATACAACAGCCAACATCCAACATACAACATCCAACATCCAACATACAACATCCAACATACAACATACAACATACAACATACAACATACAACATACAACATAAAACATCCAACATCCAACATCCAACATACAACATCCAACATACAACATACAACATATAGCATCCAACATACAACATCCAACATACAACATCCAACATCCAACATACAACATCCAACATACAACATCCAACATCCAACTTCCAACATACAACATCCAACATACAACATACGACAAACAACATACAACATCCAACATACAACATCCAACATACAACATCCAACATACAACTTCCAACATCCAACATACAACATCCAACATCCACCATCCAACATACAACATACAACATCCAACATACAACATCCAACATCCAACATACGACATACAACATACAACATCCAACATACAACATCTAACATACAACATCCAACATCCAACATTCAACATCCAATATCCAACATACAACATCCAACATACAACATACAACATACGACATACAACATACAACATCCAACATACAACATCCAACATACAACATCCAACATCCAACATACAACATCCAACATCCAACAAACAACATACAACATACAACATCCAACATACAACATACAACATCCAACATCCAACATTCAACATCCAACATCCAACATACAACATCCAACATACAACATCCAACATACAACATCCAACATCCAACATGCAACATCCAACATCCAACATACAACATCCAACATACAACATACAACATCCAACATACAACATACAACATACAACATACGACATACAACATACAACATAAAACATACAACATACAACATACAACATCCAACATCCAACATACAACATCCAACATACAACATCCAACATACAACATCCAACATACAATATCCAACATCCAACATACAACATCCAACATACAACAAACAACATACAACATACAACATCCAACATACAACATCCAACATACAACATCCAACATCCAACATACAACATCCAACATACAACATACAACATCCAACATACAACATCCAACATCCAACTTCCAACATACAACATCCAACATACAACATACAACATACAACATACAACATACGACATACAACATACAACATACAACATCCAACATACAACATCCAACATACAACATCCAACATCCAACATACAACATCCAACATCCAACATCCAGCATCCAACATACAACATCCAACATCCAACATACAACATCCAACATACGACATACAACATACAACATCCAACATACAACATCCAACATACAACATCCAACATTCAACATCCAACATCCAACATACAACATACAACATACAACATACAACATACAACATACGACATACAACATACAACATACAACATACAACATCCAACATACAACATCCAACATACAACATCCAACATCCAACATACAACATACAACATCGAACATCCAACATCCAACAAACAACATACAACATACAACATCCAACATACAACATACAACATACAACATACAACATCCAACATCCAACATCCAACATACAACATCCAACATACAACATCCAACATCCAACATACAACATACAACATCGAACATCCAACATCCAACAAACAACATACAACATACAACATCCAACATACAACATACAACATCCAACATCCAACATTCAACATCCAACATCCAACATACAACATCCAACATACAACATCCAACATACAACATCCAACATCCAACATGCAACATCCAACATCCAACATACAACATCCAACATACAACATACAACATCCAACATACAACATACAACATACGACATACAACATACAACATAAAACATACAACATACAACATCCAACATCCAACATCCAACATCCAACATACAACATCCAACATACAACATCCAACATACAACATCCAACATACAATATCCAACATCCAACATACAACATCCAACATACAACAAACAACATACAACATACAACATACAACATACAACATCCAACATACAACATCCAACATACAACATCCAACATCCAACATACAACATCCAACATACAACATCCAACATACAACATCCAACTTCCAACATACAACATCCAACATACAACATACGACATACAACATACAACATCCAACATACAACATCCAACATACAACATCCAACATACAACATCCAACATCCAACATACAACATCCAACATCCAACATCCAGCATCCAACATACAACATACAACATCCAACATCCAACATACAACATACAACATCCAACATACGACATACAACATACAACATCCAACATACAACATCCAACATACAACATCCAACATTCAACATCCAACATCCAACATACAACATCCAACATACAACATACAACATACAACATACGACATACAACATACAACATACAACATCCAACATACAACATCCAACATACAACATCCAACATCCAACATACAACATACAACATCGAACATCCAACATCCAACAAACAACATACAACATACAACATCCAACATACAACATACAACATACAACATACAACATCCAACATCCAACATCCAACATCCAACATCCAACATCCAACATCCAACATCCAACATCCAACATACAACATCCAACATACAACATCCAACATACAACAGCCAACATACAACATACAACATACAACATACAACATACAACATCCAACATACAACATACAACATACAACATCCAACATCAAACATCAAACATCCAACATACAACATCCATCATCCAACATACAACATACAACATCCAACATACAACATCCAACATCCAACATACAACATCCAACAAACAACATACAATATACAACATCCAACATCCAACATACAATATCCAACATCCAACATACAACATACAACATCCAACATCCAACATCCAACATACAACATCCAACATGCAACATACAACATCCAACATACAACATACAACATCCAACATCCAACATACAACATCCATCATCCAACATACAACATCCAACATCCAACATCCAACATACAACATCCAACATCCAACATCCAACATACAACATACAATATACAACATACAACATCCAACATACAACATACAACATCCAACATACAACTTCCAACATCCAACATACAACATCCAACATACAACATACAACATCCAACATACAACATACAACATACAACATCCAACATACAACATACAACATCCAACATCCAACATCCAACATACAACATCCAACATACAACATACAACATACAACATCCAACATACAACATCCAACATACAACAGCCAACATACAACATACAACATACAACATACAACATCCAACATCCAACATACAACATCCAACATACAACATACAACATCCAACATACAACATCCAACATACAACATCCAACATCCAACATACAACATACAACATCCAACATACAACATCCAACATACAACATACAGCATCCAACATACAACATACAACATCCAACATACAACATCCAACATAAAACATACAACATACAACATCCAACATCCAACATACAACATCCAACATACAACATCCAACATCCAACATACAACATACAACATACAACATACAACATCCAACATCCAACATCCAACATCCAACATCCAACATACAACATCCATCATCCAACATACAACATACAACATACAACATCCAACATACAACATACAACATCCAACATCCAACATACAACATCCAACATACAACATCCAACATACAACATCCAACATACAACATACAACACACAACATCCAACATCCAACATACAACATACAACATCCAACATCCAACATCCAACATACAACATACAACGTACAATATACAACATAAAACATACAACATACAACATACAACATACAACATACAACATCCAACATACAACATACAACATCCAACATACAACTTCCAACATCCAACATACAACATCCAACATACAACATACAACATCCAACATACAACATACAACATCCAACATACAACATACAACATACAACATCCAACATCCAACATCCAACATACAACATCCAACATCCAACATACAACATCCAACATCCAACATACAACATCCAACATCCAACATACAACATCCAACATCCAACATACAACATCCAACATACAACATCCCACATACAACATACAACATACAACGTACAACATCCAACATACAACATACAACGTACAATATACAACATAAAACATACAACATACAACATACAACATCCAACATACAACATCCAACATACAACATACAACGTACAATATACAACATAAAACATACAACATACAACATACAACATACAACATACAACATACAACATCCAACATACAACATACAACATACAACATCCAACATACAACTTCCAACATCCAACATACAACATCCAACATACAACATACAACGTACAATATACAACATAAAACATACAACATACAACATACAACATACAACATACAACATACAACATACAACATCCAACATACAACATACAACATACAACATCCAACATACAACTTCCAACATCCAACATACAACATCCAACATACAACATACAACATCCAACATACAACATACAACATCCAACATACAACATACAACATACAACATCCAACATCCAACATCCAACATACAACATCCAACATCCAACATACAACATCCAACATACAACATCCAACATCCAACATCCAACATCCAACATCCAACATACAACATCCAACATACAACATCCCACATACAACATACAACATACAACATACAACATACAACATACAACATACAACATACAACATACAACATACAACGTACAACATACAACATCCAACATACAACATCCAACATACAACATCCAAAATACAACATCCAACATCCAACATACAACATACAACATACAACATACAACATCCAACATCCAACATACAACATCCAACATCCAACATACAACATCCAACATACAACATACAACATCCAACATACAACATACAACATCCAACATACAACATACAACATACAACATCCAACATCCAACATCCAACATACGACATACAATATACAACATCCAACATCCAACATACAACATCCAACATACAACATCCAACATACAACATACAACATCCAACATACAACATACAACATCCAACATTCAACATACAACATCCAACATACAACATACAACATACAACATCCAACATCCAACATACAACATCCAACATCCAACATACAACATACAACATACAACATACAACATACAACATACGACATACAACATCCAACATACAACATCCAACATACAACATCCAACATACAACATCCAACATCCAACATCCAGCATCCAACATACAACATCCAACATCCAACATACAACATGCAACATACAACATACAACATCCAACATCCAACATACGACATACAACATACAACATCCAACATACAACATACAACATACAACATACAACATACATCATACGACATACAACATACAACATCCAACATACAACATACAACATCCAACATACAACATCCAACATCCAACATACAACATCCAACATCCAGCATCCAACATACAACATACAACATCCAACAACCAACATCCAACATACAACATCCAACATACAACATCCAACATACAACATACAACATCCAACATACAACATACAACATACAACATCCAACATACAACATCCAACATACAACGTCCAACATACAACTTCCAACATCCAACATACAACATCCAACATCCAACATCCAGCATCCAACATACAACATCCAACATCCAACATACAACATCCAACATCCAACATACGACATACAACATACAACATACAACATACAACATACAACATACAACATCCAACATCCAACATACAACATCCAACATACAACATACAACAGCCAACATCCAACATACAACATCCAACATCCAACATAGAACATCCAACATACAACATACAACATCCAACATCCAACATCCAACATACAACATCCAACATACAACATACAACATACAACATACAACATACAGCATCCAACATACAACATCCAACATACAACATCCAACATCCAACATCCAACATCCAACATCCAACATACAACATACAACATCCAACATACAACATCCAACATCCAACTTCCAACATACAACATCCAACATACAACATACAACATACGACATACAACATCCAACATACAACATCCAACATACAACATCCAACATACAACTTCCAACATCCAACATACAACATCCAACATACAACATCCAACATCCCACATACAACATCCAACATACAACATCCAACATACAACATACAACATCCAATATACAACATACAACATACAACATACAACATCCAACATCCAACATACAACATCCAACATCCAACATACAACATACAATATACAACATCCAACATCCAACATACAACATCCAACATACAACATCCAACATACAACATACAACATCCAACATACAACATCCAACATACAACATAAAACATCCAACATCCAACATACAACATACAACATCCAACATCCAACATACAACATCCAACATTCAACATACAACATACAACATACAACATCCAACATACAACATACAACATACAACATCCAACATCCAACATCCGACATACAACATCCAACATCCAACATCCAACATACAACATACAACATACAACATACAACATCCAACATACAACATCCAACATCCAACATACAACATCCAACATACAAGATACAACATACAACATACAACATCCAATATACAACATCCAACATCCAACATACAACATCCAACATACAACATCCAACATCCAACATCCAACATACAACATACAACATCCAACATACAACATCCAACTTCCAACATACAACATCCAACATACAACATACAACATACGACATACAACATACAACATCCAACATACAACATCCAACATCCAACATACAACATACAACATACAACATCCAACATACAACATCCAACATCCAACATCCAACATACAACATACAACATCCAACATACAACATACAACATACGACATACAACATACAACATCCAACATACAACATACAACATCCAACATACAACATACAACATCCAACATCCAACATACAACATCCAACATCCAACTTCCAACATACAACATCCAACATACAACATACAACATACGACATACAACATACAACATCCAACATACAACATCCAACATACAACGTCCAACATACAACTTCCAACATCCAACATACAACATCCAACATCCAGCATCCAGCATCCAACATACAACATACAACATCCAACATACAACATACAACATCCAACATCCAACATACGACATACAACATACAACATCCAACATACAACATCTAACATACAACATCCAACATCCAACATTCAACATCCAACATCCAACATACAACATCCAACATACAACATACAACATACAACATACGACATACAACATACAACATCCAACATACAACATCCAACATACAACATCCAACATCCAAAATACAACATACAACATCCAACATCCAACATCCAACAAACAACATACAACATCCAACATACAACATCCAACATCCAACATTCAACATCCAACATCCAACATACAACATCCAACATACAACATCCAACATACAACATCCAACATCCAACATGCAACATCCAACATACAACGTCCAACATCCAACATACAACATACAACATCCAACATACAACATACAACATACAACCTACGACATACAACATACAACATAAAACATACAACATACAACATCCAACATCCAACATCCAACATCCAACATACAACATCCAACATACAACATCCAACATACAACATCCAACATACAATATCCAACATCCAACATACAACATCCAACATACAACAAACAACATTCAACATACAACATACAACATCCAACATACAACATCCAACATACAACATCCAACATCCAACATACAACATCCAACATCCAACATACAACATACAACATCCAACATACAACATCCAACATCCAACTTCCAACATACAACATCCAACATACAACATACAACATACAACATACAACATACAACATACGACATACAACATACAACATCCAACATACAACATCCAACATACAACATCCAACATACAACATCCAACATCCAACATCCAACATCCAGCATCCAACATACAACATACAACATCCAACATCCAACATACAACATACAACATACAACATCCAACATACGACATACAACATACAACATCCAACATACAACATCCAACATACAACATCCAACATCCAACATTCAACATCCAACATCCAACATACAACATCCAACATACAACATACAACATACGACATACAACATACAACATACAACATACAACATACAACATACAACATCCAACATACAACATCCAACATACAACATCCAACATACAACATCGAACATCCAACATCCAACAAACAACATACAACATACAACATCCAACATACAACATACAACATACAACATCCAACATCCAACATACAACATCCAACATACAACATACAACATACAACATCCAACATCCAACATCCAACATCCAACATACAACATCCAACATACAACATACAACATCCAACATACAACATACAACATACAACATCCAACATCAAACATCAAACATCAAACATCCAACATACAACATCCATCATCCAACATACAACATACAACATACAACATCCAACATACAACATCCAACATCCAACATACAACATCCAACATACAACATACAATATACAACATCCAACATACAATATCCAACATCCAACATACAACATACAACATCCAACATACAACATCCAACATGCAACATACAACATCCAACATACAACATACAACATCCAACATCTAACATACAACATCCATCATCCAACATACAACATCCAACATCCAACATCCAACATACAACATCCAACATCCAACATCCAACATCCAACATGCAACATACAACATACAATATACAACATACAACATCCAACATACAACATACAACATACAACATACAACATCCAACATACAACTTCCAACATCCAACATACAACATCCAACATACAACATACAACATACAACATCCAACATACAACATACAACATCCAACATACAACATACAACATCCAACATCCAACATCCAACATACAACATCCAACATACAACATACAACATACAACATCCAACATACAACATCCAACATACAACATCCAACATACAACATACAACATACAACATACAACATACAACATCCAACATCCAACATCCAACATACAACATCCAACATACAACATACAACATCCAACATACAACATCCAACATACAACATCCAACATCCAACATCCAACATACAACATACAACATACAACATACAACATACAACATCCAACATACAACATCCAACATACAACATACAGCATCCAACATCCAACATACAACATACAACATCCAACATACAACATCCAACATAAAACATACAACATACAACATCCAACATCCAACATACAACATCCAACATACAACATCCAACATCCAACATACAACATACAACATACAACATACAACATCCAACATCCAACATCCAACATCCAACATCCAACATCCAACATACAACATCCATCATCCAACATACAACATACAACATCCAACATACAACATACAACATCCAACATCCAACATACAACATCCAACATACAACATCCAACATACAACATCCAACATACAACATCCAACATACAACATACAACACACAACATCCAACATCCAACATACAACATACAACATCCAACATCCAACATACAACATACAACGTACAATATACAACATAAAACATACAACATACAACATACAACATCCAACATACAACATACAACATCCAACATACAACTTCCAACATCCAACATACAACATCCAACATACAACATACAACATCCAACATACAACATACAACATCCAACATACAACATACAACATCCAACATCCAACATACAACATCCAACATACAACATCCAACATCCAACATACAACATCCAACATCCAACATACAACATCCAACATCCAACATACAACATCCAACATACAACATCCCACATACAACATACAACATACAACATACAACGTACAACATACAACATCCAACATACAACATACAACGTACAATATACAACATAAAACATAAAACATACAACATACAACATCCAACATACAACATACAACATCCAACATACAACTTCCAACATCCAACATACAACATCCAACATACAACATACAACATCCAACATACAACATACAACATCCAACATACAACATACAACAAACAACATACAACATACAACATACAACATACAACATACAACATCCAACATCCAACATCCAACATACAACATCCAACATCCAACATCCAACATACAACATCCAACATCCAACATACAACATCCAACATCCAACATCCAACATACAACATCCAACATACAACATCCCACATACAACATACAACATACAACATACAACGTACAACATACAACATCCAACATACAACATCCAACATACAACATCCAAAATACAACATCCAACATCCAAAATACAACATACAACATACAACATACAACATCCAACATCCAACATACAACATCCAACATCCAACATACAACATCCAACATACAACATACAACATCCAACATACAACATACAACATCCAACATACAACATACAACATCCAACATCCAACATACAACATCCAACATCCAACATACAACATACAATATACAACATCCAACATCCAACATACAACATCCAACATACAACATCCAACATACAACATACAACATCCAACATACAACATACAACATCCAACATCCAACATACAACATCCAACATACAACATACAACATCCAACATCCAACATACAACATCCAACATCCAACATACAACATACAACATACAACATACGAAATACAACATACAACATCCAACATACAACATCCAACATACAACATCCAACATCCAACATACAACATCCAACATCCAACATCCAGCATCCAACATACAACATACAACATCCAACATCCAACATACAACATGCAACATACAACATACAACATCCAACATCCAACATACGACATACAACATACAACATCCAACATACAACATACATCATACGACATACAACATACAACATCCAACATACAACATCCAACATACAACATCCAACATCCAACATACAACATCCAACATCCAGCATCCAACATACAACATACAACATCCAACAACCAACATCCAACATACAACATCCAACATACAACATCCAACATACAACATACAACATCCAACATACAACATACAACATACAACATACAACATCCAACATACAACATCCAACATCCAACATACAACATACAACATACAATATACAACATACAACATACAACATCGAACATACAACATACAACATCCAACATCCAACATACAACTTCCAACATCCAACATACAACATACAACATCCAACATACAACATACAACCTCCAACATACAACATACAACATCCAACATACAACATCCAACATCCAACATCCAGCATCCAACATACAACATACAACATCCAACAACCAACATACAACATACAACATCCAACATCCAACATACGACATACAATATACAACATCCAACATACAACATCCAACATACAACATCCAACATCCAACATCCAACATCCATCATCCAACATACAACATCCAACATCCAACATACAACATACAACATCCAACATACAACATACAACATCCAACATACAACATACAATATCCAACATCCAACATCCAACATACAACATACAACATACAACATCCAACATCCAACATACGACATACAACATACAACATACAACATACAACATACAACATCCAACATCCAACATACAACATCCAACATACAACAGCCAACATCCAACATACAACATCCAACATCCAACATACAACATCCAACATACAACATACAACATACAACATACAACATACAACATACAACATACAACATCCAACATCCAACATCCAACATACAACATCCAACATACAACATACAACATACAACATACAACATACAACATACAACATACAGCATCCAACATACAACATCCAACATACAACATCCAACATCCAACATCCAACATACAACATCCAACATCCAACATCCAGCATCCAACATACAACATACAACATCCAATATACAACATACAACATCCAACTTCCAACATACAACATCCAACATACAACATACAACATACGACATACAACATACAACATCCAACATACAACATCCAACATACAACATCCAACATACAACTTCCAACATCCAACATACAACATCCAACATCCAGCATCCAACATACAACATACAACATCCAACATACAACATACAACATCCAACATCCAACATACGACATACAACATACAACATACAACATCTAACATACAATATCCAACATCCAACATTCAACATCCAACATCCAACATACAACATCCAACATACAACATACAACATACAACATACGACATACAACATACAACATCCAACATACAACATCCAACATACAACATCCAACATCCAACATACAACATACAACATCCAACATGCAACATCCAACAAACAACATACAACATACAACATCCAACATACAACATACAATATACAACATCCAACATACAACATCCAACATCCAACATTCAACATCCAACATCCAACATACAACATCCAACATACAACATCCAACATACAACATCCAACATCCAACATGCAACAGCCAACATCCAACATACAACATCCAACATCCAACATACAACATACAACATACAACATCCAACATACAACATACAACATACGACATACAACATACAACATAAAGCATACAACATACAACATCCAACATCCAACATCCAACATCCAACATACAACATCCAACATACAACATCCAACATACAATATCCAACATCCAACATACAACATCCAACATACAACAAACAACATACAACATACAACATACAACATACAACATCCAACATACAACATCCAACATACAACATCCAACATCCAACATCCAACATACAACATCCAACATCCAACATACAACATACAACATCCAACATACAACATCCAACATCCAACTTCCAACATACAACATCCAACATACAACATACAACATACAACATACGACATACAACATACAACATCCAACATACAACATCCAACATACAACATCCAACATACAACATCCAACATCCAACATACAACATCCAACATCCAGCATCCAACATACAACATATAACATCCAACATCCAACATACAACATACAACATCCAACATCCAACATACGACATACAACATACAACATCCAACATACAACATCCAACATACAACATCCAACATCCAACATTCAACATCCAACATCCAACATACAACATCCAACATACAACATACAACATACAACATACGACATACAACATACAACATACAACATACAACATCCAACATACAACATCCAACATACAACATCCAACATCCAACATACAACATACAACATCGAACATCCAACAAACAACATACAACATACAACATCCAACATACAACATACAACATACAACATACAACATCCAACATCCAACATCCAACATACAACATCCAACATACAACATACAACATCCAACATACAACATCCAACATCCAACATCCAACATACAACATCCAACATCCAACATCCAACATACAACATACAATATACAACATACAACATACAACATCCAACATACAACATACAACATCCAACATACAACTTCCAACATCCAACATACAACATCCAACATACAACATACAACATCCAACATACAACATACAACATCCAACATACAACATACAACATCCAGCATCCAACATACAACATCCAACATACAACATACAACATCCAACATCCAACATACAACATCCAACATACAACATCCAACATACAACATACAACATACAACATCCAACATCCAACATCCAACATACAACATCCAACATACAACATACAACATCCAACATACAACATCCAACATACAACAGCCAACATCCAACATCCAACATACAACATACAACATACAACATCCAACATACAACATCCAACATACAACATACAGCATCCAACATCCAACATACAACATACAACATACAACATCCAACATACAACATCCAACATAAAACATACAACATACAACATCCAACATCCAACATCCAACATACAACATCCAACATACAACATCCAACATACAACATACAACATCCAACATCCAACATCCAACATACAACATCCATCATCCAACATACAACATACAACATCCAACATACAACATACAACATCCAACATCCAACATACAACATCCAACATACAACATCCAACATACAACATCCAACATACAACATCCAACATACAACATACAACACACAACATCCAACATCCAACATCCAACATACAACATACAACATACAACATCCAACATCCAACATCCAACATCCAACATCCAACATACAACATACAACGTACAATATACAACATAAAACATACAACATACAACATACAACATCCAACATACAACATACAACATACAACATCCAACATACAACTTCCAACATCCAACATACAACATCCAACATACAACATACAACATCCAACATACAATATACAACATCCAACATACAACATACAACATACAACATCCAACATCCAACATCCAACATACAACATCCAACATACAACATACAACATCCAACATCCAACATACAACATCCAACATCCAACATACAACATCCAACATCCAACATACAACATCCAACATACAACATCCCACATACAACATACAACATACAATGTACAACATACAACATCCAACATACAACATACAACGTACAATATACAACATAAAACATACAACATACAACATACAACATCCAACATACAACTTCCAACATCCAACATACAACATCCAACATACAAAATACAACATCCAACATACAACATACAACATACAACATCCAACATACAACATACAACATACAACATACAACATCCAACATCCAACATCCAACATCCAACATCCAACATACAACATCCAACATCCAACATACAACATCCAACATCCAACATACAACATCCAACATCCAACATACAACATCCAACATCCATCATACAACATCCAACATACAACATCCCACATACAACATACAACATACAACATACAACATACAACGTACAACATACAACATCCAACATACAACATCCAACATACAACATCCAAAATACAACATCCAACATCCAACATACAACATACAACATCCAACATCCAACATACAACATCCAACATCCAACATACAACATCCAACATACAACATACAACATCCAACATACAACATACAACATCCAGCATACAACATACAACATCCAACATCCAACATCCAACATACAACATCCAACATCCAACATACAACATACAATATACAACATCCAACATCCAACATACAACATCCAACATACAACATCCAACATACAACATACAACATCCAACATACAACATCCAACATCCAACATACAACATCCAACATACAACATACAACATACAACATCCAACATCCAACATCCAACATACAACATCCAACATCCAACATACAACATACAACATACAACATACAACATACGACATACAACATACAACATCCAACATACAACATCCAACATACAACATCCAACATCCAACATACAACATCCAACATCCAACATCCAGCATCCAACATACAACATACAACATCCAACATCCAACATCCAACATACAACATGCAACATACAACATACAACATCCAACATCCAACATACGACATACAACATACAACATCCAACATACAACATACATCATACGACATACAACATACAACATCCAACATACAACATCCAACATACAACATCCAACATCCAACATACAACATCCAACATCCAGCATCCAACATACAACATACAACATCCAACAACCAACATCCAACATACAACATCCAACATACAACATCCAACATACAACATCCAACATACAACATCCAACATCCAACATACAACATCCAACATCCAACATCCAACATACAACATACAACATACAATATACAATATACATCATACAACATACAACATCCAACATACAACATACAACATCCAACATACAACTTCCAACATCCAACATACAACATCCAACATACAACATACAACCTCCAACATACAACATACAACATCCAACATACAACATACAACATCCAACATCCAACATCCAACATACAACATCCAACATCCAACATACAACATACAACATACAACATACAACATACAACATCCAACATCCAACATACAACATCCAACATACAACATCCAACATCCAACATACAACATCCAACATCCAACATCCAGCATCCAACATACAACATACAACATCCAACAACCAACATACAACATACAACATACAACATCCAACATCCAACATACGACATACAATATACAACATCCAACATACAACATCCAACATACAACATCCAACATCCAACATCCAACATCCATCATCCAACATACAACATACACAATCCAACATACAACATCCAACATCCAACATACAACATACAACATCCAACATCCAACATACAACATACAACATCCAACATACAATATCCAACATCCAACATACAACCTACAACATCCAACATCCAACATACAACATCCAACATCCAACATACAACATCCAACATACAACATACAACATACAACATACAACATACATCATTAGACATACAACATACAACATCCAACATACAACATCCAACATACAACATCCAACATACAACATACAACATCCAACATCCAACATACGACATACGACATACAACATACAACATACAATATACAACATACAACATACAACATACAACATACAACATCCAACATACAACATACAACATACAACATCCAACATACAACTTCTAACATCCAACATCCAACATACAACATCCAACATACAACATCCAACATACAACATACAACATCCAACATACAACATACAACATCCAACATCCAACATCCAACATACAACATCCAACATCCAACATACAACATACAACATCCAACATCCAACGTACAACGTACAACATCCAACATACAACATACAACATACAACATCCAACATCTAACATCCAACATCCAACATACAACATCCAACATACAACATCCAACATACAACATCCAACATCCAACATCCAACATCCAACATACAACATACAACATCCAACATACAACATCCAACATACAACATCCAACATCCAACATACAACATACAACATCCAACATCCAACATACAACATACAACATCCAACATCCAACATACAATATCCAACATCCAACATCCAACATACAACATACAACATCCAATATCCAACATACAACATCCAACATCCAACATACAACATCCAACATACAACATACAACATCCAACATACAACATCCATCATCCAACATACAACATACAACATCCAACATACAACATACAACATCCAACATACAACATACAACATCCAACATACAACATACAACATCCAATATCCAACATACAACATCCAACATACAACATCCAACATACAACATCCAACATACAACATACAACATCCAACATACAACATACAACATCCAACATACAACATACAACATCCAATATCCAACATACAACATCCAACATACAACATACAATATACAACATCCAACATCCAACATCCAACATACAACATCCAACATACAACATCCAACATAAAACATACAACATACAACATACAACATCCAACATACAACATACAACATCCAACATCCAACATCCAACATACAACATCCGACATCCAACATACAACATACAACATACAACATCCAACATCCAACATCCAACATACAACATCCAACATACAACATACAACATCCAACATCCAACATACAACATACAACATACAACATACAACATCCAACATACAACATCCAACATACAACATCCAACATCCAACATACAACATACAACATACAACATACAACATACAACATCCAACATACAACATCCAACATCCAACATACAACATACAACATCCAACATCCAACATACAACATCCAACATCCAATATACAACATCCAACATCCAACATACAACATACAACATCCAACATACAACATCCAACATCCAACATACAACATCCAACATCCAACATACAACATACAACATACAACATACAACATACGACATACAACATACAACATCCAACATACAACATCCAACATACAACATCCAACATCCAACATACAACATCCAACATCCAACATCCAGCATCCAACATACAACATACAACATCCAACATCCAACATACAACATGCAACATACAACATACAACATCCAACATCCAACATACGACATACAACATACAACATCCAACATACAACATCCAACATCCAACATTCAACATCCAACATCCAACATACAACATCCAACATACAACATACAACATACAACATACGACATACAACATACAACATCCAACATACAACATCCAACATACAACATCCAACATCCAACATACAACATCCAACATCCAACATCCAACATACAACATACAACATACAACATACAACATCCAACATCCAACATACAACATATAACATCCAACATACAACATACAACATCCAACATACAACATACAACATCCAACATCCAACATACAACATCCACCATCCAACATACATCATCCAACATACAACATACAACATCCAACATCCAACATCCCACATCCAACATACAACATCCATCATCCAACATACAACATCCAACATACAACATACAACATCCAACATACAACATACAACATACAACATCCAACATACAACATACAACATCCAACATCAAACATACAACATCCAACATCCAACATACAACATACAACATCCAACATACAACATACAACATCCAACATACAACATCCAACATACAACATCCAACATACAACATCCAACATACAACATACAACATACAACATACAACATCCAACATCCAACATACAACATACAACATACAACATCCAACATACAACATACAACGCACAACATACAACATCCAACATACAACATCCAACATACAACATCCAACATACAATATCCAACATACAACATACAACATCCAACATTCAACATACAACATACAACATACAACATCCAACATCCACCATACAACATCCAACATACAACATCCAACATACAACATACAACATCCAACATACAACATACAACATACAACATCCAACATACAACATACAACATCCAATATCCAACATACAACATCCAACATACAACATACAATATACAACATCCAACATCCAACATCCAACATACAACATCCAACATACAACATCCAACATAAAACATACAACATACAACATACAACATCCAACATACAACATACAACATCCAACATCCAACATACAACATCCGACATCCAACATACAACATACAACATCCAACATCCAACATACAACATCCAACATACAACATACAACATCCAACATCCAACATACAACATACAACATACAACATACAACATCCAACATACAACATACAACATCCAACATACAACATCCAACATCCAACATACAACATACAACATACAACATACAACATCCAACATACAACATCCAACATCCAACATACAACATACAACATCCAACATACAACATACAACATCCAACATCCAATATACAACATCCAACATCCAACATACAACATACAACATCCAACATACAACATCCAACATCCAACATACAACATCCAACATACAACATACAACATACAACATACAACATACAACATACGACATACAACATACAACATCCAACATACAACATCCAACATACAACATCCAACATCCAACATCCAACATACAACATCCAACATCCAACATCCAGCATCCAACATACAACATACAACATCCAACATCCAACATCCAACATACAACATGCAACATACAACATACAACATCCAACATCCAACATACGACATACAACATACAACATCCAACATACAACATCCAACATACAACATCCAACATCCAACATTCAACATCCAACATCCAACATACAACATCCAACATACAACATACAACATACAACATACGACATACAACATACAACATCCAACATACAACATCCAACATACAACATCCAACATACAACATCCAACATCCAACATACAACATCCAACATACAACATACAACATACAACATCCAACATACAACATACAACATACAACATCCAATATCCAACATACAACATCCAACATACAACATACAATATACAACATCCAACATCCAACATCCAACATCCAACATACAACATACAACATCCAACATAAAACATACAACATACAACATACAACATACAACATCCAACATACAACATACAACATCCAACATCCAACATCCAACATACAACATCCGACATCCAACATACAACATACAACATACAACATCCAACATCCAACATCCAACATCCAACATCCAACATACAACATCCAACATACAACATACAACATCCAACATCCAACATACAACATACAACATCCAACATACAACATCCAACATACAACATCCAACATCCAACATACAACATACAACATACAACATCCAACATACAACATCCAACATCCAACATACAACATACAACATCCAACATCCAACATCCAACATACAACATACAACATCCAACATCCAATATACAACATCCAACATCCAACATACAACATACAACATCCAACATACAACATCCAACATCCAACATACAACATCCAACATACAACATACAACATACAACATACAACATACAACATACAACATACGACATACAACATACAACATCCAACATACAACATCCAACATACAACATCCAACATCCAACATCCAACATACAACATCCAACATCCAACATCCAGCATCCAACATACAACATACAACATCCAACATCCAACATCCAACATACAACATGCAACATACAACATACAACATCCAACATCCAACATACGACATACAACATACAACATCCAACATACAACATCCAACATACAACATCCAACATCCAACATACAACATCCAACATCCAACATCCAGCATCCAACATACAACATACAACATCCAACAACCAACATACAACATACAACATACAACATCCAACATACGACATACAATATACAACATCCAACATACAACATCCAACATACAACATCCAACATCCAACATCCATCATCCAACATACAACATACACAATCCAACATACAACATCCAACATCCAACATACAACATACAACATCCAACATCCAACATACAACATACAACATCCAACATACAATATCCAACATCCAACATACAACATACAACATCCAACATCCAACATCCAACATACAACATCCAACATCCAACATACAACATCCAACATACAACATACAACATACAACATACAACATACAACATAAAACATACAACATACATCATACGACATACAACATACAACATCCAACATACAACATCCAACATACAACATCCAACATACAACATCCAGCATCCAACATACAACATACAACATCCAACATCCAACATACGACATACAACATACAACATACAATATACAACATACAACATACAACATACAACATCCAACATACAACATACAACATACAACATACAACATCCAACATACAACATACAACATCCATCATCCAACATACAACATCCAACATACAACATACAACATCCAACATACAACATACAACATACAACATCCAACATACAACATACAACATCCAACATCAAACATACAACATCCAACATCCAACATACAACATAAAACATACAACATCCAACATCCAACATCCAACATACAACATCCAACATCCAACATACAACATCCAACATACAACATACAACATCCAACATACAACATCCATCATCCAACATACAACATACAACATCCAACATACAACATCCAACATCCAACATACAACATCCAACATACAACATCCAACATACAACATCCAACATACAACATCCAACATACAACATACAACATCCAACATACAACATACAACATCCAACATACAACATCCAACATCCAACATACAACATACAACATACAATATACAACATACAACATCCAACATACAACATACAACATACAACATACAACATACAACATACAACATCCAACATCCAACATTCAACTTCCAACATCCAACATCCAACATACAACATACAACATCCAACATCCAACAAACAACATACAACATCCAACATACAACATACAACATCCCAAATCCAACATACAACATCCAACATACAACATCTAGCATCCAACATCCAACATCCAACATACAACATCCAACATACAACATACAACATCCAACATACAACATACAACATCCAACATCCAACATACAACATCCAACATCCAACATACAACATCCAACATACAACATACAACATACAACATCCAACATCCAACATACAACATACAACATCCAACATCCAACATACAACATACAACATCCAACATACAATATCCAACATCCAACATACAACATACAACATCCAACATCCAACATACAACATCCAACATCCAACATACAACATCCAACATACAACATACAACATACAACATACAACATCCAACATCCACCATCCAACATACAACATCCAACATACAACATACAACATACAACATCCAACATCCAACATCCCACATCCAACATACAACATCCATCATCCAACATACAACATCCAACATACAACATACAACATCCAACATACAACATACAACATACAAATCCAACATCCAACATACAACATCCAACATCAAACATACAACATCCAACATCCAACATACAACATAAAACATACAACATCCAACATCCAACATCCAACATACAACATCCAACATCCCACATACAACATCCAACATACAACATACAACATCCAACATCCAACATACAACATCCATCATCCAACATACAACATACAACATCCAACATACAACATCCAACATCCAACATACAACATCCAACATACAACATCCAACATACAACATCCAACATACAACATCCAACATACAACATACAACATCCAACATACAACATACAACATCCAACATCCAACATCCAACATACAACATACAACATACAATATACAACATACAACATACAACATCCAACATACAACATACAACATACAACATCCAACATCCAACATCCAACATCCAACATTCAACTTCCAACATCCAACATACAACATCCAACATCCAACATACAACATCCAACATACAACATCCAACATACAACATCCAACATACAACATCCAACATACAACATCCAGCATCCAACATACAACATACAACATCCAACATGCAACATGCAACATACAACATGCAACATGCAACATGCAACATGCAACATACAACATACAACATACAACATACAACATGCAACATGCAACATACAACATGCAACATGCAACATACAACATGCAACATGCAACATGCAACATACAACATGCAACATACAACATGCAACATGCAACATGCAACATACAACATGCAACATGCAACATACAACGTGCAACATGCAACATGCAACATACAACATGCAACATGCAACATGCAACATGCAACATACAACATACAACATACAACATACAACACACAACATACAACATACAACATACAACATGCAACATGCAACATGCAACATGCAACATACAACATGCAACATGCAACATGCAACGTGCAACATGCAACATGCAACATGCAACATACAACATGCAACATGCAACATACAACATGCAACATGCAACATACAACATGCAACATGCAACATGCAACATGCAACATACAACATACAACATGCAGCATGCAACATGCAACATGCAACATGCAACATACAACATGCAACATGCAACATGCAACATACAACATACAACATGCAACATGCAACATGCAACATGCAACATGCAACATGCAACATACAACATACAACATACAACATACAACATACAACATACAACATACAACATACAACACACAACATACAACATACAACACATAACATGCAACATACAACATACAACATGCAACATGCAACATGCAACATGCAACATACAACATACAACATACAACATGCATCATACAACAGGCAACATGCAACATACAACATGCAACATGCAACATACAACATACAACATGCAACATACAACATCCAACATACAACATCCAACATACAACATACAACATCCAACATACAACATACAACATCCAACATACAACATCCAACATCCAACATACAACATACAACATACAATATACAACATACAACATCCAACATACAACATACAACATACAACATACAACATACAACATACAACATCCAACATCCAACATTCAACTTCCAACATCCAACATCCAACATACAACATACAACATCCAACATCCAACAAACAACATACAACATCCAACATACAACATACAACATCCCAAATCCAACATACAACATCCAACATACAACATCTAGCATCCAACATCCAACATCCAACATACAACATCCAACATACAACATACAACATCCAACATACAACATACAACATCCAACATCCAACATACAACATCCAACATACAACATCCAACATACAACATACAACATACAACATCCAACATCCAACATACAACATACAACATCCAACATCCAACATACAACATACAACATCCAACATACAATATCCAACATCCAACATACAACATACAACATCCAACATCCAACATACAACATCCAACATCCAACATACAACATCCAACATACAACATACAACATACAACATACAACATCCAACATCCACCATCCAACATACAACATCCAACATACAACATACAACATACAACATCCAACATCCAACATCCCACATCCAACATACAACATCCATCATCCAACATACAACATCCAACATACAACATACAACATCCAACATACAACATACAACATACAAATCCAACATCCAACATACAACATTCAACATCAAACATACAACATCCAACATCCAACATACAACATAAAACATACAACATCCAACATCCAACATCCAACATACAACATCCAACATCCAACATACAACATCCAACATACAACATACAACATCCAACATCCAACATACAACATCCATCATCCAACATACAACATACAACATCCAACATACAACATCCAACATCCAACATACAACATCCAACATACAACATCCAACATACAACATCCAACATACAACATCCAACATACAACATACAACATCCAACATACAACATACAACATCCAACATCCAACATCCAACATACAACATACAACATACAATATACAACATACAACATACAACATCCAACATACAACATACAACATACAACATCCAACATCCAACATCCAACATCCAACATTCAACTTCCAACATCCAACATACAACATCCAACATCCAACATACAACATCCAACATACAACATCCAACATACAACATCCAACATACAACATCCAACATACAACATCCAGCATCCAACATACAACATACAACATCCAACATGCAACATGCAACATACAACATGCAACATGCAACATGCAACATGCAACATACAACATACAACATACAACATACAACATGCAACATGCAACATGCAACATACAACATGCAACATGCAACATACAACATGCAACATGCAACATGCAACATACAACATGCAACATACAACATGCAACATGCAACATGCAACATACAACATGCAACATGCAACATACAACGTGCAACATGCAACATGCAACATGCAACATACAACATGCAACATGCAACATGCAACATGCAACATACAACATACAACATACAACATACAACACACAACATACAACATACAACATACAACATGCAACATGCAACATGCAACATGCAACATACAACATGCAACATGCAACATGCAACGTGCAACATGCAACATGCAACATGCAACATACAACATGCAACATGCAACATACAACATGCAACATGCAACATACAACATGCAACATGCAACATGCAACATGCAACATACAACATACAACATGCAGCATGCAACATGCAACATGCAACATGCAACATACAACATGCAACATGCAACATGCAACATACAACATACAACATGCAACATGCAACATGCAACATGCAACATGCAACATGCAACATACAACATACAACATACAACATACAACATACAACATACAACATACAACATACAACACACAACATACAACATACAACACATAACATGCAACATACAACATACAACATGCAACATGCAACATGCAACATGCAACATACAACATACAACATGCATCATACAACAGGCAACATGCAACATACAACATGCAACATGCAACATACAACATACAACATGCAACATGCAACATACAACATGCAACATACAACATACAACATTCAACATACAACATACAACATACAACATGCAACATGCAACATGCAACATGCAACATGCAACATGCAACATGCAACATACAACATACAACATGCAACATACAACATACAACATGCAACATGCAGCATGCAACATGCAACATACAACATGCAACATGCAACATACAACATGCAACATGCAACATACAACATGCAACATATAACATGCAACATGCAACATACAACATGCAACATGCAACATACAACATGCAACATGCAACATACAACATACAACATGCAACATGCAACATGCAACATGCAACATGCAACATGCAACATGCAACATGCAACATACAACATACAACATACAACATACAACATGCAACATGCAACATGCAACATACAACATGCAACATGCAACATGCAACATGCAACATACAACATACAACATACAACATGCAACATACAACGTACAACATACAACATACAACATACAACATACAACATGCAACATGCAACATGCAACATGCAACATGCAACATGCAACATAAAACATACAACATACAACATGCAACATGCAACATACAACATACAACATACAACATACAACATGCAACATGCAACATGCAACATGCAACATGCAACATGCAACATACAACATACAACATGCAACATGCAACATGCAACATACAACATACAACATGCAACATACAACATGCAACATGCAACATGCGACATACAACATGCAACATGCAACATGCAACATACAACATGCAACATGCAACATACAACATGCAACATACAACATACAACATGCAACATGCAACATGCAACATACAACATGCAACATGCAACATACAACATGCAACATGCAACATGCAACATGCAACATGCAACATGCAACATACAACATACAACATGCAACATGCAACATGCAACATGCAACATGCAACATGCAACATGCAACATACAACATACAACATACAACATACAACATTCAACATACAACATACAACATACAACATACAACATACAACATACAACATGCAACATGCAACATGCAACATGCAACATGCAACATGCAACATACAACATACAACATACAACATGCAACATACAACATGCAACATGCAACATACAATATACAACATACAACATACAACATGCAACATACAACATACAACATACAACATACAACATACAAAATACAACATGCAACATACAACATACAACATACAACATGCAACATACAACATGCAACATGCAACATACAACATGCAACATGCAACATACAATATACAACATACAACATATAACATGCAACATACAACATGCAACATGCAACATACAATATACAACATACAACATACAACATACAACATACAACATGCAACATACAACATACAACATACAACATACAACATACAACATGCAACATGCAACATACAACATGCAACATACAACATGCAACATGCAACATACAATATACAACATACAACATACAACATACAACATGCAACATACAACATACAACATACAAAATACAACATGCAACATACAACATACAACATACAACATACAACATTCAACATACAACATACAACATACAACATACAACATACAACATACAACATACAACATACAACATGCAACATGCAACATGCAACATGCAACATGCAACATGCAACATGCAACATACAACATACAACATGCAACATGCAACATGCAACATACAACATGCAACATGCAACATGCAACATGCAACATGCAACATGCAACATACAACATACAACATACAACATACAACATGCAACATGCAACATGCAACATACAACATGCAACATGCAACATGCAACATGCAACATACAACATACAACATACAACATGCAACATACAACATACAACATACAACATACAACATGCAACATACAACATACAACATACAACATACAACATGCAACATGCAACATGCAACATACAACATGCAACATGCAACATGCAACATACAACATACAACATGCAACATGCAACATGCAACATACAACATACAACATGCAACATGCAACATGCAACATACAACATGCAACATGCAACATGCAACATACAACATACAACATACAACATGCAACATGCAACATGCAACATACAACATACAACATGCAACATGCAACATGCAACATGCAACATGCAACATACAACATACAACATCCAACATACAACATCCAACATCCAACATCCAACATCCATCATCCAACATACAACATACACAATCCAACATACAACATCCAACATCCAACATCCAACATACAACATCCAACATCCAACATACAACATACAACATACAACATACAACATCCAACATCCAACATACAACATACAACATACAACATCCAAAATCCAACATCCAACATACAACATACAACATACAACATCCAACATCCAACATCCAACATACAACATCCAACATACAACATACAACATCCAACATACAACATCCAACATCCAACATACAACATCCAACATACAACATACAACATACAACATACAACATACAACATACAACATACAACATCCAACATCCAAAATACAACATCCATCATCCAACATACAACATACAACATCCAACATACAACATACAACATCCAACATCCAACATACAACATCCAACATACAACATACAACATCCAACATACAACATACAACATACAACATACAACATCCAACATACAACATACAACATACAACATCCAACATCCAACATCCAACATACAACATCCAACATCCACCATCCAACATCCAACATACAACATACAACATACAACATACAATATACAACATACAACATACAAGATCCAACATACAACATACAACATACAACATACAACATCCAACATACAACATAAAACATACAACATACAACATACAACATACAACATCCAACATACAACATCCAACATCCACCATCCAACATCCAACATACAACATACAACATACAATATACAACATCCAACATCCAACATACAACATCCAACATACAACATCCAACATACAACATCCAACATACAACATACAACATACAACATCCAACATACAACATACAACATCCAACATACAACATACAACATCCAACATCCAACATACAACATCCAACATCCAACATCCAACATCCAACATACAACATACAACATACAACATACAACATCCAACATCCAACATACAACATACAACATCCAACATCCAACATACAACATCCAACATACAACATCCAACATACAACATCCAACATACAACATACAACATCCAACATCCAACATCCAAAATACAACATCCATCATCCAAAATACAACATACAACATCCAACATACAACCTACAACATCCAACATCCAACATACAACATCCAACATACAACATCCAACATACAACATCCAACATACAACATCCAACATACAACATACAACATACAACATACAACATCCAACATACAACATACAACATACAACATACAACATACAACATACAACATCCAACATCCAACATACAACATCCAACATCCACCATCCAACATCCAACATCCAACATACAACATACAATATACAACATACAACATACAACATACAACATACAACATCCAACATACAACATACAACATACAACATACAACATACAACATCCAACATACAACTTCCAACATCCAACATACAACATCCAACATACAACATCCAACATACAACATACAACATCCAACATACAACATCCAACATCCAACATACAACATCCAACATCCAACATACAACATCCAACATCCAACGTACAACGTACAACATCCAACATACAACATACAACATACAACATACAACATCCAACATCCAACATCCAACATCCAACATACAACATACAACATACAACATCCAACATACAACATCCAACATCCAACATCCAACATACAACATACAACATCCAACATACAACATCCAACATACAACATCCAACATCCAACATACAACATACAACATCCAACATCCAACATACAACATACAACATCCAACATCCAACATACAATATCCAACATCCAACATACAACATACAACATCCAACATCCAACATACAACATCCAACATACAACATCCAACATACAACATACAACATACAACATCCAACATACAACATCCATCATCCAACATACAACATACAACATCCAACATACAACATACAACATACAACATACAACATCCAACATCCAACATACAACATCCAACATACAACATCCAACATACAACATCCAACATACAACATACAACATCCAACATACAACATACAACATCCAACATACAACATACAACATCCAACATACAACATACAACGCACAACATACAACATCCAACATACAACATCCAACATACAACATCCAACATACAATATCCAACATACAACATACAACATCCAACATTCAACATACAACATACAACATCCAACATCCACCATACAACATCCAACATACAACATCCAACATACAACATACAACATCCAACATACAACATACAATATACAACATCCAACATACAACATACAACATACAACATCCAATATCCAACATACAACATCCAACATACAACATACAATATACAACATCCAACATCCAACATCCAACATACAACATCCAACATACAACATCCAACATAAAACATACAACATACAACATTCAACATACAACATACAACATACAACATCCAACATCCAACATACAACATCCGACATCCAACATACAACATACAACATCCAACATCCAACATACAACATCCAACATACAACATACAAAATCCAACATCCAACATACAACATACAACATCCAACATACAACATCCAACATACAACATCCAACATCCAACATCCAACATACAACATACAACATACAACATACAACATACAACATCCAACATCCAACATACAACATACAACATCCAACATCCAACATACAACATACAACATCCAACATCCAATATACAACATCCAACATCCAACATACAACATACAACATCCAACATACAACATCCAACATCCAACATACAAAATCCAACATACAACATACAACATACAACATACAACATACGACATACAACATACAACATCCAACATACAACATCCAACATACAACATCCAACATCCAACATCCAACATACAACATCCAACATCCAACATCCAGCATCCAACATACAACATCCAACATCCAACATCCAACATACAACATGCAACATACAACATACAACATCCAACATCCAACATACGACATACAACATACAACATCCAACATACAACATCCAACATACAACATCCAACATCCAACATTCAACATCCAACATCCAACATCCAACATACAACATCCAACATACAACATACAACATACAACATACAACATACGACATACAACATACAACATCCAACATACAACATCCAACATACAACATCCAACATCCAACATACAACATCCAACATCCAACATCCAACATACAACATACAACATCCAACATACAACATATAACAGCCAACATACAACATACAACATCCAACATACAACATACAACATACAACATCCAACATCCAACATACAACATCCAACATCCAACATACAACATCCAACATACAACATACAACATACAACATACAACATCCAACATCCCACATCCAACATACAACATCCATCATCCAACATACAACATCCAACATACAACATACAACATACAACATCCAACATACAACATACAACATACAACATACAACATCCAACATCCAACATACAACATCCAACATCAAACATACAACATCCAACATCCAACATACAACATACAACATCCAACATCCAACATCCAACATACAACATCCAACATCCAACATACAACATCCAACATACAACATACAACATCCAACATCCAACATACAACATCCATCATCCAACATACAACATACAACATCCAACATACAACATCCAACATCCAACATACAACATCCAACATACAACATCCAACATACAACATCCAACATACAACATACAACATCCAACATACAACATACAACATCCAACATCCAACATCCAACATCCAACATCCAACATACAACATCCAACATCCAACATCCAACATCCAACATACAACATACAATATACAACATACAACATACAACATCCAACATACAACATACAACATACAACATCCAACATTCAACTTCCAACATCCAACATACAACATCCAACATACAACATACAACATCCAACATACAACATACAACATCCAACATACAACATACAACATCCAAAATCCAACATACAACATCCAACATACAACATCTAGCATCCAACATCCAACATCCAACATACAACATCCAACATACAACATACAACATACAACATCCAACATACAACATACAACATACAACATACAACATACAACATTCAACATCCAACATACAACATACAACATCCAACATCAAACATACAACATCCAACATCCAACATACAACATACAACATACAACATCCAACATCCAACATTCAACATACAACATCCAACATCCAACATACAACATCCAACATACAACATACAACATCCAACATCCAACATCCAACATACAACATCCATCATCCAACAATCAACATACAACATCCAACATACAACATCCAACATCCAACATACAACATCCAACATACAACATCCAACATACAACATACAACATCCAACATCCAACATTCAACTTCCAACATACAACATCCAAAATCCAACATACAACATCCAACATACAACATCTAGCATCCAACATCCAACATCCAACATACAACATCCAACATACAACATACAACATACAACATCCAACATACAACATACAACATCCAACATCCAACATACAACATACAACATCCAACATCAAACATACAACATCCAACATCCAACATACAACATACAACATACAACATCCAACATCCAACATTCAACATACAACATCCAACATCCAACATACAACATCCAACATACAACATACAACATCCAACATCCAACATACAACATCCATCATCCAACATACAACATACAACATCCAACATACAACATCCAACATCCAACATACAACATCCAACATACAACATCCAACATACAACATCCAACATACAACATCCAACATACAACATACAACATCCAACATACAACATACAACATCCAACATCCAACATACAACATCCAACATCCAACATCCAACATACAACATACAATATACAACATACAACATCCAACATACAACATACAACATCCAACATCCAACATACAACTTCCAACATCCAACATACAACATCCAACATACAACATACAACATCCAACATCCAACATACAACATACAACATCCAACATACAACATACAACATACAACATACAACATCCAAAATCCAACATACAACATCCAACATCCAACATACAACATCCAGCATCCAACATCCAACATCCAACATACAACATCCAACATACAACATCCAACATCCAACATCCAACATACAACATACAACATACAACATACAACATACAACATCCAACATACAACATCCAACATACAACATACAACATCCAACATACAACATACAACATACAACATCCAACATACAACATACAACATCGAACATACAACATACAACATCCAGCATCCAACATCCAACATACAACATCCAACATACAACATCCAACATACAACATACAACATACAACATCCAACATACAACTTCCAACATCCAACATACAACATCCAACATACAACATACAACATCCAACATACAACATACAACATAAAACATACAACATCCAACATACAATATACAACATACAACATACAACATCCAACATCCAACATACAACATCCAACATACAACATCCAGCATCCAACATCCAACATCCAACATCCAACATACAACATCCAACATACAACATCCAACATACAACATACAACATCCAACATCCAACATACAACTTCCAACATCCAACATACAACATCCAACATACAACATAAAACATCCAACATACAACATACAACATCCAACATACAACATACAACATCCAACATACAACATCCAACATCCAACATCTAACATACAACATCCAACATACAACATACAACATCCAACATACAACACCCAACATACAACATCCAACATCCAACATCCAACATACAACATACAACATACAACATACAACATCCAACATACAACATCCAACATACAACATCCAACATCCAACATCCAACATACAACATACAACATACAACATCAAACATCCAACATACAACATACAACATACAACATACAACATCCAACATACAACATCCAACATACAACATACAACATACAACATCCAACATCCAACGTCCAACATACAACATCCAACATACAACATCCAACATACAACATACAACATCCAACATCCAAAAATCCAACATCCAACATACAACATCCATCATCCAACGTACAACATACAACATCCAACATACAACATACAACATACAACATCCAACATCCAACATCCAACATACAACATCCAACATATAACATCCAACATACAACATCCAACATACAACATACAACATACAACATCCAACATACAACATACAACACACAACATCCAGCATCCAACATACAACATCCAACATCCAACATCCAACATACAACATACAACATCCAACATACAACATACAACATACAACATACAACATCCAACATCCAACATACAACATACAACATACAACATACAACATCCAACATCCAACATACAACTTCCAACATCCAACATACAACATCCAACATACAACACACAACATCCAACATACAACATACAACATCCAACACACAACATACAACATCCAACATCCAACATACAACATCCAACATACAACATACAACATCCAACATCCAACATCCAACATACAACATCCAACATCCAACATCCAACATACAATATCCAACAACCTACACCCAACATACAACATCCAACATACAACATACAACATCCAACATACAACATACAACATACAACATACAACATCCAACATCCAACATACAACATCCAACAACCAACACCCAACATACAACATCCAACATACAAAATCCAACATACAACATACAACATAAAACATCCAACATACAACATACAACATCCAACATACAACATACAACATACAACATCCAACACACAACATACAACATCCAACATACAACATCCAACATACAACATACAACATCCAACATCCAACATACAACATCCAACATACAACATCCAACATCCAACATCCAACATACAACATCCAACAACCAACATCCAACATACAACTTCCAACATCCAACATACAACATCCAACATACAACATACAACATCCAACATACAACATACAACATCCAACATACAACATACAACATCCAACATACAACATCCAACATACAACATACAACATCCAACATCCAACATCCAACATCCAACATCCAACATCCAACATACAACATCCAACATCCAACATCCAACATACAACATACAACATACAACATACAACATCCAACATACAACATACAACATACAACATCCAACATCCAACATACAACTTCCAACATCCAACATACAACATCCAACATACAACATACAACATCCAACAACCAACACCCAACATACAACATCCAACATACAACATACAACATCCAACATACAACATACAACATCCAACATACAACATACAACATACAACGTACAACATACAACATCCAACATACAACATCCAACATACAACATCCAAAATACAACATCCAACATACAACATACAACATACAACATACAACATCCAACATACAACATCCAACATCCCACATACAACATCCAACATACAACATACAACATCCAACATACAACATACAACATACAACATCCAACATACAACATACAACATACAACATACAACATCCAACATACAACATCCAGCATCCAACATCCAACATCCAACATACAACATACAACATCCAACATCCAACATACAACATACAACATCCAACATCCAATATACAACATCCAACATCCAACATACAACATACAACATCCAACATACAACATCCAACATCCAACATACAACATCCAACATACAACATACGACATACAACATACAACATCCAACATACAACATCCAACATACAACATCCAACATCCAACATCCAACATACAACATCCAACATCCAACATCCAGCATCCAACATACAACGTCCAACATCCAACATACAACATGCAACATACAACATCCAACATCCAACATACGACATACAACATACAACATCCAACATACAACATCCAACATACAACATCCAACATCCAACATTCAACATCCAACATCCAACATCCAACATACAACATCCAACATACAACATACAACATACAACATACGACATACAACATACAACATACAACATCCAACATACAACATCCAACATACAACATCCAACATACAACATCCAACATCCAACATCCAACATACAACATACAACATACAACATACAACATACAACATCCAACATACAACATACAACATACAACATATAACATCCAACATACAACATCCAACATACAACATCCAACATACAACATCCAACATCCAACATCCAACATACAACATCCAACATCCAACATCCAGCATCCAACATACAACATACAACATCCAACATCCAACATCCAACATCCAACATCCAACATACAACATGCAACATACAACATACAACATCCAACATCCAACATACGACATACAACGTACAACATCCAACATACAACATCCAACATACAACATCCAACATTCAACATCCAACATCCAACATACAACATCCAACATACAACATCCAACATCCAACAAACAACATCCAACATCCAACATCCAACATACAACATACAACATCCAACATCCAACATCCAGCATCCAACATACAACATCCAACATCCAACATCCAACATCCAACATACAACATGCAACATACAACATACAACATCCAACATCCAACATACGACATACAACGTACAACATCCAACATACAACATCCAACATACAACATCCAACATTCAACATCCAACATCCAACATACAACATCCAACATACAACATACAACATACAACATACAACATACAACATACGACATACAACATACAACATACAACATCCAACATACAACATCCAACATCCAACATCCAACATACAACATCCAACATCCAACATCCAACATACAACATACAATATACAACATCCAACATACAACATATAACATCCAACATCCAACATACAACATACAACATACAACATACAACATCCAACATACAACATACAACATCCAACATACAACATACAACATCCAACATCCAACATCCCACATCCAACATACAACATCCATCATCCAACATACAACATACAACATCCAACATACAACATACAACATCCAACATACAATATACAACATACAACATCCAACATCCAACATACAACATACAACATCCAACATCAAACATACAACATCCAACATAAAACATACAACATCCAACATCCAACATACAACATCCAACATACAACATCCAACATACAACATCCAACATCCAACATAGAACATCCATCATCCAACATACAACATACAACATCCAACATACAACATCCAACATCCAACATACAACATCCAACATACAACATCCAACATACAACATCCAACATACAACATACAACATCCAACATACAACATACAACATACAACATACAACATACAACATCCAACATCCAACATACAACATCCAACATCCAACATCCAACATACAACATACAACATACAATATACAACATACAACTTCCAACATCCAACATACAACATCCAACATACAACATACAACATCCAACAACCAACACCCAACATACAACATCCAACATACAACATACAACATCCAACATACAACATACAACATCCAACATACAACATACAACGTACAACATACAACATACAACATACAACATACAACATCCAACATCCAACATACAACTTCCAACATCCAACATACAACATCCAACATACAACATCCAACATACAACATACAACATACAACATCCAACATCCAAAAATCCAACATCCAACATACAACATCCATCATCCAACGTACAACATACAACATCCAACATACAACATACAACATCCAACATCCAACATACAACATCCAACATATAACATCCAACATACAACATCCAACATACAACATACAACATACAACATCCAACATACAACATACAACACACAACATCCAGCACCCAACATACAACATCCAACATCCAACATCCAACATACAACATACAACATACAACATACAACATCCAACATACAACATACAACATACAACATACAACATACAACATCCAACATCCAACATACAACATCCAACATACAACATCCAACATCCAACATACAACATCCAACATCCAACATACAACATCCAACAACCTACACCCAACATACAACATCCAACATACAACATACAACATCCAACATCCAACATCCCACATCCAACATACAACATCCATCATCCAACATACAACATACAACATCCAACATACAACATACAACATCCAACATACAATATACAACATACAACATCCAACATCCAACATACAACATACAACATACAACATCCAACATACAACATACAACATACAACATCCAACATACAACATACAACATCCAACACACAACATACAACATCCAACATCCAACATACAACATCCAACATACAACATACAACATCCAACATCCAACATACAACATCCAACATCCAACATACAACATCCAACAACCTACACCCAACATACAACATCCAACATACAACATACAACATCCACCATACAACATACAACATCCAACATCCAACATACAACATCCAACAACCAACACCCAACATACAACATCCAACATACAACATACAACATCCAACATACAACATACAACATACAACATCCAACATACAACATACAACATACAACATCCAACATACAACATACAACATACAACATACAACATCCAACACACAACATACAACATCCAACATCCAACATCCAACATACAACATCCAACATACAACATACAACATCCAACATACAACATCCAAAATACAACATCCAACATCCAACATCCAACATACAACATCCAACAACCAACATCCAACATACAACTTCCAACATCCAACATACAACATCCAACATACAACATCCAACATACAACATACAACATCCAACATACAACATACAACATCCAACATACAACATCCAACATAGAACATCCAACATCCAACATACAACTTCCAACATCCAACATACAACATCCAACATACAACATCCAACAACCAACACCCAACATACAACATCCAACATACAACATACAACATCCAACATACAACATACAACATCCAACATACAACATACAACATACAACGTACAACATACAACATCCAACATACAACATCCAACATACAACATCCAAAATACAACATCCAACATCCAACATACAACATACAACATCCAACATCCAACATCCAACATACAACATCCAACATCCCACATACAACATCCAACATACAACATACAACATCCAACATACAACATACAACATACAACATCCAACATACAACATACAACATACAACATCCAACATACAACATCCAACATCCAACATCCAACATACAACATACAACATCCAACATCCAACATACAACATACAACATCCAATATACAACATCCAACATCCAACATACAACATACAACATCCAACATACAACATCCAACATCCAACATACAACATCCAACATACAACATACAACATACAACATACAACATACAACATACGACATACGACATACAACATACAACATACAACATCCAACATACAACATCCAACATCCAACATCCAACATACAACATCCAACATCCAGCATCCAACATACAACATACAACATCCAACATCCAACATACAACATGCAACATACAACAGACAACATCCAACATCCAACATACGACATACAACATACAACATCCAACATACAACATCCAACATACAACAACCAACATCCAACATTCAACATCCAACATCCAACATCCAACATCCAACATACAACATACAACATACGACATACAACATACAACATCCAACATACAACATCCAACATACAACATCCAACATCCAACATCCAACATACAACATCCAACATCCAACATCCAACATCCAACATCCAACATACAACATACAACATACAACATCCAACATACAACATATAACATCCAACATACAACATACAACATCCAACATACAACATCCAACATCCAACATACAACATATCCAACATCCAACATCCAACATACAACATCCAACATCCAACATCCAGCATCCAACATACAACATACAACATCCAACATCCAACATCCAACATACAACATGCAACATACAACATACAACATCCAACATCCAACATACGACATACAACGTACAACATCCAACATACAACATCCAACATACAACATCCAACATTCAACATCCAACATCCAACATCCAACATACAACATCCAACATACAACATACAACATACAACATACAACATACAACATACGACATACAACATACAACATACAACATCCAACATACAACATCCAACATACAACATCCAACATCCAACATCCAACATCCAACATACAACATACAACATACAACATACAACATACAACATACAACATCCAACATACAACATATAACATCCAACATCCAACATACAACATACAACATACAACATCCAACACCCAACATACAACATCCAACATCCAACATACAACATACAACATCCAACATACAACATACAACATACAACATACAACATACAACATCCAACATCCAACATCCCACATCCAACATACAACATCCATCATCCAACATACAACATACAACATCCAACATGCAACATACAACATCCAACATACAACATACAACATACAACATCCAACATCCAACATACAACATCCAACATCAAACATACAACATCCAACATCCAACATACAACATACAACATCCAACATCCAACATACAATATCCAACATCCAACATACAACATCCAACATACAACATCCAACATACAACATACAACATCCAACATCCAACATAGAACATCCATCATCCAACATACAACATGCAACATCCAACATACAACATCCAACATACAACATCCAACATCCAACATCCAACATACAACATACAACATACAATATACAACATACAACATACAACATCCAACATACAACATACAACATACAACATCCAACATCCAACATACAACTTCCAACATCCAACATACAACATCCAACATACAACATACAACATCCAACATACAACATACAACATCCAACATACAACATACAACATACAACATCCAAAATCCAACATACAACATCCAACATCCAGCATCCAACATCCAACATTCAACATACAACATCCAACATACAACATACAACATACAACATACAACATCCAACATACAACATACAACATACAACATCCAACATCCAACATACAACATACAACATCCAACATCAAACATATCCAACATCCAACATCCAACATACAACATCCAACATCCAACATCCAACATACAACATCCAACATACAACATACAACATCCAACATACAACATCCATCATCCAACATACAACATACAACATCCAACATACAACATCCAACATCCAACATATAACATCCAACATACAACATCCAACATACAACATCCAACATACAACATACAACATCCAACATCCAACATACAACATCCAACATCCAACATCCAACATACAACATACAACATACAATATACAACATACAACATACAACATCCAACATACAACATACAACATACAACATCCAACATCCAACATCCAACATACAACTTCCAACATCCAACATACAACATCCAACATACAACATACAACATCCAACATCCAACATCCAACATACAACATACAACATACAACATCCAACATACAACATACAACATCCAAAATCCAACATACAACATCCAACATCCAACATACAACATCCAGCATCCAACATCCAACATCCAACATACAACATCCAACATACAACATCCAACATACAACATACAACATACAACATCCAACATACAACATCCAACATACAACATACAACATCCAACATACAACATACAACATACAACATACAACATCCAACATACAACATACAACATACAACATCCAACATACAACATACAACATACAACATACAACATCCAACATCCAACATCCAACATACAACATCCAACATCCAACATCCAACATACAACATCCAGCATCCAACATCCAACATCCAACATACAACATCCAACATACAACATCCAACATACAACATACAACATACAACATACAACATCCAACATACAACTTCCAACATCCAACATCCAACATACAACATCCAACATAGAACATACAACATCCAACATACAACATACAACATAAAACATACAACATCCAACATACAACATACAACATACAACATACAACATCCAACATCCAACATCCAACATCCAACATACAACATCCAGCATCCAACATCCAACATCCAACATACAACATCCAACATACAACATCCAACATACAACATCCAACATCCAACATACAACTTCCAACATCCAACATACAACATCCAACATACAACATCCAACATACAACATACAACATACAACATCCAACATACAACATACAACATCCAACATCCAACATACAACATCCAACATCCAACATCTAACATACAACATCCAACATACAAGATACAACATCCAACATACAACACCCAACATACAACATCCAACATCCAACATACAACATACAACATACAACATACAACATACAACATACAACATACAACATACAACATACAACATACAACATACAACATCCAACATACAACATCCAACATACAACATCCAACATCCAACCTGCAACATACAACATACAACATCAAACATCCAACATACAACATACAACATACAACATCCAACATCCAACATACAACATCCAACATCCAACATACAACATACAACATACAACATCCAACATCCAACATCCAACATACAACATCCAACATACAACATCCAACATACAACATACAACATACAACATCCAACATCCAAAAATCCAACATCCAACATACAACATCCATCATCCAACGTACAACATACAACATACAACATCCAACATCCAACATAAAACATCCAACATATAACATCCAACATACAACATCCAACATACAACATACAACATACAACATCCAACATACAACATACAACACACAACATCCAGCATCCAACATACAACATCCAACATCCAACATCCAACATCCAACATCCAACATACAACATACAACATACAACATCCAACATACAACATACAACATACAACATACAACATCCAACATACAACTTCCAACATCCAACATACAACATCCAACATACAACATACAACATACAACATCCAACACACAACATACAACATCCAACATCCAACATCCAACATACAACATCCAACATACAACATCCAACATCCAACATCCAACATACAACATCCAACAACCAACATACAACATCCCACAACCAACACCCAACATACAACATCCAACATACAACATCCAACATACAACATACAACATACAACATACAACATCCAACATCCAACATATCCAACATCCAACATCCAACATACAACATACAACATCCAACATCCAACATACAACATCCAACATCCAACATACAACATCCAACATACAACATCCAACATCCAACATACAACATCCATCATCCAACATACAACATACAACATCCAACATACAACATCCAACATCCAACATACAACATCCAACATACAACATCCAACATACAACATCCAACATACAACATACAACATACAACATCCAACATCCAACATACAACATCCAACATCCAACATCCAACATACAACATACAATATACAACATACAACATACAACATCCAACATACAACATGCAACATACAACATCCAACATCCAACATACAACTTCCAACATCCAACATCCAACATACAACATCCAACATACGACATCCAACATCCAACATACAACATACAACATCCAACATACAACATACAACATCCAAAATCCAACATCCAACATCCAACATACAACATCCAGCATCCAACATCCAACATCCAACATACAACATCCAACATACAACATACAACATCCAACATCCAACATACAACATACAACATACAACATCCAACATACAACATCCAACATACAACATACAACATCCAACATACAACATACAACATACAACATCCAACATACAACATACAACATACAACATCCAACATACAACATACAACATCCAACATACAACATCCAACATCCAACATACAACATCCAGCATCCAACATCCAACATCCAACATCCAACATCCAACATACAACATCCAACATACAACATACAACATACAACATACAACATACAACATCCAACATACAACTTCCAACATCCAACATACAACATACAACATACAACATCCAACATACAACATACAACATAAAACATACAACATCCAACATACAACATACAACATCCAACATCCAACATACAACATCCAACATACAACATCCAGCATCCAACATCCAACATCCAACATACAACATCCAACATACAACATACAACATCCAACATACAACATACAACATCCAACATACAACATCCAACATCCAACATACAACATCCAACATCCAACATCTAACATACAACATCCAACATACAAGATACAACATCCAACATACAACACCCAACATACAACATCCAACATCCAACATACAACATACAACATACAACATCCAACATACAACATCCAACATCCAACATCCAACATCCAACATACAACATCCAACATCCAACAACCAACATACAACATCCAACAACCAACACCCAACATACAACATCCAACATACAACATCCAACATACAACATACAACGTACAACATACAACATCCAACATACAACATCCAACATACAACATCCAAAATACAACATCCAACATCCAACATACAACATACAACATACAACATCCAACATCCAACATACAACATCCAACATCCCACATACAACATCCAACATACAACATACAACATCCAACATACAACATACAACATAGAACATCCAATATACAACATACAACATACAACATACAACATCCAACATCCAACATACAACATCCAACATCCAACATACAACATACAATATACAGCATCCAACATCCAACATACAACATCCAACATACAACATACAACATCCAACATACAACATCCAACATCCAACATACAACATCCAATATACAACATACAACATCCAACATCCAACATACAACATACAACATCCAACATCCAACATACAACATCCAATATTCAACATACAACATACAACATACAACATACAACATCCAACATACAACATACAACATCCAACATCCGACATACAACATCCAACATCCAACATACAACATCCAACATCCAACATACAACATCCAACATACAACATACAACATACAACATCCAACATACAACATCCAATATACAACATCCAACATCCAACATACAACATCCAACATCCAACATACAACATACAACATACAACATCCAACATACAACATCCAACATCCAACATACAACATACAACATCCAACATACAACATACAACATACGACATACAACATACAACATCCAACATACAACATACAACATCCAACATACAACATCCAACATCCAACATACAACATCCAATATCCAACTTCCAACATACAACATCCAACATACAACATACAACATACGACATACAACATACAACATCCAACATACAACATCCAACATACAACGTCCAACATACAACTTCCAACATCCAACATACAACATCCAACATCCAGCATCCAACATACAACATACAACATCCAACATCCAACATCCAACATACAACATCCAACATCCAACATACGACATACAACATACAACATACAACATCCAACATCCAACATACAACATCCAACATACAACATACAACAGCCAACATCCAACATACAACATCCAACATCCAACATAGAACATCCAACATACAACATACAACATACAACATCCAACATCCAACATACAACATCCAACATACAACATACAACATACAACATACAACATACAACATACAGCATCCAACATACAACATCCAACATACAACATCCAACATCCAACATCCAACATCCAACATACAACATACAACATCCAACATACAACATCCAACATCCAACATACAACATCCAACATACAACATACGACATACAACATCCAACATACAACATCCAACATACAACATCCAACATACAACTTCCAACATCCAACATACAACATCCAACATACAACATCCAACATCCCACATACAACATCCAACATACAACATCCAACATACAACATACAACATACAACATCCAATATACAACATACAACATACAACATACAACATACAACATACAACATCCAACATCCAACATACAACATCAAACATCCAACATACAACATACAATATACAACATCCAACATCTAACATCCAACATACAACATCCAACATACAACATCCAACATACAACATACAACATCCAACATACAACATCCAACATACAACATCCAACATACAACATACAACATCCAACATCCAACATCCAACATACAACATACAACATCCAACATCCAACATACAACATCCAACATCCAACATACAACATACAACATACAACATCCAACATACAACATACAACATCCAACATCCAACATCCGACATACAACATCCAACATCCAACATCCAACATACAACATACAACATCCAACATACAACATCCAACATCCAACATACAACATCCAACATACAACATACAACATACAACATCCAACATACAACATCCAATATACAACATCCAACATCCAACATACAACATCCAACATACAACATCCAACATCCAACATACAACATCCAACATACAACATACAACATCCAACATACAACATACAACATACAACATCCAACATACAACTTCCAACATGCAACATCCAACATACAACATACAACATCCAACATACAACATACAACATAAAACATACAACATCCAACATACAACATACAACATACAACATCCAACATCCAACATCCAACATACAACATCCAACATACAACATCCAGCATCCAACATCCAACATACAACATCCAACATACAACATCCAACATACAACATCCAACATACAACTTCCAACATCCAACATACAACATCCAACATACAACATCCAACATACAACATACAACATACAACATACAACATCCAACATACAACATACAACATACAACATACAACATCCAACATCCAACATACAACATACAACATCCAACATCCAACATCTAACATACAACATCCAACATACAAGATACAACATCCAACATACAACACCGAACATACAACATCCAACATCCAACATACAACATACAACATACAACATCCAACATACAACATCCAACATCCAACCTACAACATACAACATCAAACATCCAACATACAACATACAACATACAACATCCAACATACAACATCCAACATCCAACATACAACATACAACATCCAACATCCAACATCCAACATACAACATCCAACATACATCATCCAACATACAACATACAACATACAACATCCAACATCCAAAAATCCAACATCCAACATACAACATCCATCATCCAACGTACAACATACAACATCCAACATACAACATACAACATCCAACATCCAACATACAACATCCAACATATAACATCCAACATACAACATCCAACATACAACATACAACATCCAACATACAACATACAACACACAACATCCAGCATCCAACATACAACATCCAACATCCAACATCCAACATACAACATACAACATACAACATACAACATCCAACATACAACATACAACATACAACATCCAACATACAACTTCCAACATCCAACATACAACATCCAACATACAACATACAACATACAACATACAACATCCAACACACAACATACAACATCCAACATCCAACATACAACATCCAACATACAACATCCAACATCCAACATCCAACATACAACATCCAACATACAACAACCAACATACAACATCCAACAACCAACACCCAACATACAACATCCAACATACAACATCCAACATACAACATACAATATACAACATCCAACATCAAACATATCCAACATCCAACATCCAACATACAACAAACAACATACAACATCCAACATCCAACATACAACATCCAACATCCAACATACAACATCCAACATACAACATCCAACATCCAACATACAACATCCATCATCCAACATACAACATACAACATCCAACATACAACATCCAACATACAACATCCAACATACAACATCCAACATACAACATCCAACATACAACATACAACATACAACATACAACATACAACATCCAACATCCAACATACAACATCCAACATCCAACATCCAACATCCAACATACAACATACAACATACAATATACAACATACAACATACAACATCCAACATACAACATACAACATACAACATCCAACATCCAACATACAACATACAACATCCAACATCCAACATCCAACATACAACATCCAACATCCAACATACAACATACAACATCCAACATACAACATACAACATACAACATACAACATACAACATACAAAATCCAACATACAACATCCAACATCCAACATACAACATCCAGCATCCAACATCCAACATCCAACATCCAACATACAACATCCAACATACAACATCCAACATCCAACATACAACATACAACATACAACATCCAACATACAACATCCAACATACAACATACAACATCCAACATACAACATACAACATACAACATACAACATCCAACATACAACATACAACATACAACATCCAACATACAACATACAACATCCAACATCCAACATACAACATCCAACATCCAACATACAACATCCAGCATCCAACATCCAACATCCAACATACAACATCCAACATCCAACATACAACATCCAACATACAACATACAACATACAACATACAACATCCAACATACAACTTCCAACATCCAACATACAACATCCAACATACAACATACAACATCCAACATACAACATACAACATAAAACATACAACATCCAACATACAACATACAACATACAACATACAACATCCAACATCCAACATACAACATCCAACATACAACATCCAGCATCCAACATCCAACATCCAACATACAACATCCAACATACAACATCCAACATACAACATACAACATCCAACATCCAACATACAACTTCCAACATCCAACATACAACATCCAACATACAACATACAACATCCAACATACAACATACAACATCCAACATACAACATACAACATCCAACATCCAACATACAACATCCAACATCCAACATCTAACATACAACATCCAACATACAAGATACAACATCCAACATACAACACCCAACATACAACATCCAACATCCAACATACAACATACAACATACAACATCCAACATACAACATCCAGCATACAACATCCAACATCCAACCTACAACATACAACATACAACATCAAACATCCAAGATACAACATACAACATACAACATCCAACATCCAACATACAACATCTAACATCCAACATACAACATACAACATACAACATCCAACATCCAACATACAACATCCAACATACAACATCCAACATACAACATACAACATACAACATCCAACATCCAAAAATCCAACATCCAACATACAACATCCATCATCCAACGTACAACATACAACATCCAACATACAACATACAACATACAACATCCAACATCCAACATACAACATCCAACATATAACATCCAACATCCAACATACAACATACAACATACAACATCCAACATACAACATACAACACACAACATCCAGCATCCAACATACAACATCCAACATCCAACATCCAACATACAACATACAACATCCAACATACAACATACAACATACAACATCCAACATCCAACATACAACTTCCAACTTCCAACATCCAACATACAACATCCAACATACAACATACAACATCCAACATACAACATACAACATCCAACACACAACACACAACATCCAACATCCAACATACAACATCCAACATACAACATCCAACATCCAACATCCAACATACAACATCCAACATCCAACAACCAACATACAACATCCAACAACCAACACCCAACATACAACATCCAACATACAACATCCAACATACAACATACAACATACAACATACAACGTACAACATACAACATCCCACATACAACATCCAACATACAACATCCAAAATACAACATCCAACATCCAACATACAACATACAACATCCAACATCCAACATACAACATCCAACATCCCACATACAACATCCAACATACAACTTACAACATCCAACATACAACATACAACATAGAACATCCAATATACAACATACAACACACAACATACAACATCCAACTTCCAACATACAACATCCAACATCCAACATACAACATACAATATACAGCATCCAACATCCAACATACAACATCCAACATACAACATACAACATCCAACATACAACATCCAACATCCAACATACAACATCCAACATACAACATACAACATCCAACATCCAACATACAACATACAACATCCAACATACAACATCCAATATTCAACATACAACATACAACATACAACATACAACATCCAACATACAACATACAACATCCAACATCCGACATACAACATCCAACATCCAACATCCAACATACAACATCCAACATCCAACATCCAACATACAACATCCAACATACAACATACAACATACAACATCCAACATACAACATCCAATATACAACATCCAACATCCAACATACAACATCCAACATCCAACATACAACATACAACATCCAATATCCAACTTCCAACATACAACATCCAACATACAACATACAACATACGACATACAACATACAACATCCAACATACAACATCCAACATACAACGTCCAACATACAACTTCCAACATCCAACATACAACATCCAACATCCAACATCCAACATCCAGCATCCAACATACAACATACAACATCCAACATCCAACATCCAACATACAACATCCAACATCCAACATACGACATACAACATCCAAAATCCAACATACAACATCCAACATCCAACATACAACATCCAACATACAACATACAACAGCCAACATCCAACATACAACATCCAACATGCAACATAGAACATCCAACATACAACATACAACATACAACATACAACATCCAACATCCAACATACAACATCCAACATACAACATACAACATACAACATACAACATACAACATACAGCATCCAACATACAACATCCAACATACAACATCCAACATCCAACTTCCAACATACAACATCCAACATACAACATACAACATACGACATACAACATCCAACATACAACATCCAACATACAACATCCAACATACAACTTCCAACATCCAACATACAACATCCAACATACAACATCCAACATCCCACATACAACATCCAACATACAACATCCAACATACAACATACAACATCCAATATACAACATACAACATACAACATACAACATACAACATACAACATCCAACATCCAACATCCAACATACAACATCCAACATCCAACATACAACATACAATATACAACATCCAACATCCAACATCCAACATCCAACATACAACATCCAACATACAACATCCAACATACAACATACAACATACAACATCCAACATCCAACATACAACATACAACATACAACATCCAACATCCAACATACAACATCCAACATCCAACATACAACATCCAACATTCAACATACAACATACAACATCCAACATACAACAAACAACATCCAACATCCAACATCCGACATACAACATCAAACATCCAACATACAACATACAACATACAACATACAACATCCAACATACAACATCCAACATCCAACATACAACATCCAACATACAACATACAACATACAACATACAACATACAACATCCAACATACAACATCCAATATACAACATCCAACATCCAACATACAACATCCAACATACAACATCCAACATCCAACATCCAACATACAACATACAACATCCAACATACAACATCCAACATCCAACATCCAACTTCCAACATACAACATCCAACATACAACATACAACATACGACATACAACATACAACATCCAACATACAACATCCAACATCCAACATACAACATACAACATACAACATCCAACATACAACATCCAACATACAACATACAACATCCAACATACAACATACAACATACGACATACAACATACAACATCCAACATACAACATACAACATCCAACATACAACATACAACATCCAACATCCAACATACAACATCCAACATCCAACATCCAACATCCAACATACAACATCCAACATACAACATACAACATACGACATACAACATACAACATCCAACATACAACATCCAACATACAACGTCCAACATACAACTTCCAACATCCAACATACAACATCCAACATCCAACATCCAGCATCCAACATACAACATACAACATCCAACATCCAACATCCAACATACAACATACAACATCCAACATCCAACATACGACATACAACATACAACATACAACATCCAACATCGAACATACAACATCCAACATACAACATACAACAGCCAACATCCAACATACAACATCCAACATCCAACATACAACATCCAACATACAACATACAACATACAACATCCAACATCCAACATCCAACATACAACATCCAACATACAACATACAACATACAGCATCCAACATACAACATCCAACATACAACATCCAACATCCAACATACAACATCCAACATACAACATCCAACATCCAACTTCCAACATACAACATCCAACATACAACATACAACATACGACATACAACATACAACATCCAACATACAACATCCAACATACAACATCCAACATACAACTTCCAACATCCAACATACAACATCCAACATCCAGCATCCAACATACAACATACAACATCCAACATACAACATCCGACATCCAACATACGACATACAACATACAACATCCAACATACAACATCTAACATACAACATCCAACATCCAACATTCAACATCCAATATCCAACATACAACATCCAACATACAACATACAACATACGACATACAACATACAACATCCAACATACAACATCCAACATACAACATCCAACATCCAACATACAACATCCAACATCCAACAAACAACATACAACATACAACATCCAACATACAACATACAACATACAACATCCAACATCCAACATTCAACATCCAACATCCAACATACAACATCCAACATACAACATCCAACATACAACATCCAACATCCAACATGCAACATCCAACATCCAACATACAACATCCAACATACAACATACAACATCCAACATACAACATACAACATACAACATACGACATACAACATACAACATAAAACATACAACATACAACATCCAACATCCAACATCCAACATACAACATCCAACATACAACATCCAACATACAACATCCAACATACAATATCCAACATCCAACATACAACATCCAACATACAACAAACAACATACAACATACAACATACAACATCCAACATACAACATCCAACATACAACATCCAACATCCAACATACAACATCCAACATACAACATACAACATCCAACATACAACATCCAACATCCAACTTCCAATATACAACATCCAACATACAACATACAACATACAACATACGACATACAACATACAACATCCAACATACAACATCCAACATCCAACATACAACATCCAACATCCAGCATCCAACATACAACATACAACATCCAACATCCAACATACAACATACAACATCCAACATACGACATACAACATACAACATCCAACATACAACATCCAACATACAACATCCAACATTCAACATCCAACATCCAACATACAACATCCAACATACAACATACAACATACAACATACGACATACAACATACAACATACAACATACAACATCCAACATACAACATCCAACATACAACATCCAACATCCAACATACAACATACAACATCGAACATCCAACATCCAACAAACAACATACAACATACAACATCCAACATACAACATACAACATACAACATACAACATACAACATCCAACATCCAACATCCAACATCCAACATACAACATCCAAAATACAACATCCAACATCCAACATACAACATACAACATCGAACATCCAACATCCAACAAACAACATACAACATACAACATCCAACATACAACATACAACATACAACATCCAACATCCAACATTCAACATCCAACATCCAACATACAACATCCAACATACAACATCCAACATACAACATCCAACATCCAACATGCAACATCCAACATACAACATCCAACATACAACATACAACATCCAACATACAACATACAACATACAACATACGACATACAACATACAACATAAAACATACAACATACAACATCCAACATCCAACATCCAACATACAACATCCAACATACAACATCCAACATACAACATCCAACATACAATATCCAACATCCAACATACAACATCCAACATACAACAAACAACATACAACATACAACATCCAACATACAACATCCAACATACAACATCCAACATCCAACATACAACATCCAACATACAACATACAACATCCAACATACAACATCCAACATCCAACTTCCAACATACAACATCCAACATACAACATACAACATACAACATACAACATACGACATACAACATACAACATCCAACATACAACATCCAACATACAACATCCAACATACAACATCCAACATCCAACATACAACATCCAACATCCAACATCCAGCATCCAACATACAACATCCAACATCCAACATACAACATACAACATCCAACATACGACATACAACATACAACATCCAACATACAACATCCAACATACAACATCCAACATTCAACATCCAACATCCAACATACAACATCCAACATACAACATACAACATACAACATACAACATACGACATACAACATACAACATACAACATCCAACATACAACATCCAACATACAACATCCAACATCCAACATACAACATACAACATCGAACATCCAACATCCAACAAACAACATACAACATACAACATCCAACATACAACATACAACATACAACATCCAACATCCAACATACAACATCCAACATACAACATACAACATACAACATCCAACATCCAACATACAACATCCAACATACAACATACAACATCCAACATACAACATACAACATCCAACATCAAACATCAAACATCCAACATACAACATCCATCATCCAACATACAACATCCAACATACAACATCCAACATCCAACATACAACATCCAACAAACAACATACAATATACAACATCCAACATCCAACATACAATATCCAACATCCAACATACAACATACAACATCCAACATACAACATCCAACATGCAACATACAACATCCAACATACAACATACAACATCCAACATCCAACATACAACATCCATCATCCAACATACAACATCCAACATCCAACATCCAACATCCAACATACAACATCCAACATCCAACATCCAACATCCAACATCCAACATACAACATACAATATACAACATACAACATCCAACATACAACATACAACATCCAACATACAACTTCCAACATCCAACATACAACATCCAACATACAACATACAACATCCAACATACAACATACAACATACAACATCCAACATACAACATACAACATCCAACATCCAACATCCAACATCCAACATACAACATCCAACATACAACATACAACATACAACATCCAACATACAACATCCAACATACAACATCCAACATACAACATACAACATACAACATACAACATCCAACATCCAACATCCAACATACAACATCCAACATACAACATACAACATCCAACATACAACATCCAACATACAACACCCAACATCCAACATACAACATACAACATCCAACATACAACATCCAACATACAACATACAGCATCCAACATACAACATACAACATCCAACATACAACATCCAACATAAAACATACAACATACAACATCCAACATCCAACATACAACATCCAACATACAACATCCAACATCCAACATACAACATACAACATACAACATACAACATCCAACATCCAACATCCAACATCCAACATACAACATCCATCATCCAACATACAACATACAACATCCAACATACAACATACAACATCCAACATCCAACATACAACATCCAACATACAACATCCAACATACAACATCCAACATACAACATCCAACATACAACATACAACACACAACATCCAACATCCAACATACAACATCCAACATCCAACATCCAACATCCAACATACAACATACAACGTACAATATACAACATAAAACATACAACATACAACATACAACATACAACATCCAACATACAACATACAACATACAACATCCAACATACAACTTCCAACACCCAACATACAACATCCAACATACAACATACAACATCCAACATACAACATACAACATCCAACATACAACATACAACATACAACATCCAACATCCAACATCCAACATACAACATCCAACATCCAACATACAACATCCAACATCCAACATACAACATCCAACATCCAACATACAACATCCAACATACAACATCCCACATACAACATACAACATACAACGTACAACATACAACATCCAACATACAACATACAACGTACAATATACAACATAAAACATACAACATACAACATACAACATCCAACATACAACATCCAACATACAACATACAACGTACAATATACAACATAAAACATACAACATACAACATACAACATACAACATCCAACATACAACATACAACATACAACATCCAACATACAACTTCCAACATCCAACATACAACATCCAACATACAACATACAACATCCAACATACAACATACAACATCCAACATACAACATACAACATACAACATCCAACATCCAACATCCAACATCCAACATCCAACATACAACATCCAACATCCAACATACAACATCCAACATACAACATCCAATATCCAACATCCAACATCCAACATACAACATCCAACATACAACATCCCACATACAACATACAACATACAACATACAACATACAACGTACAACATACAACATCCAACATACAACATCCAATATACAACATCCAAAATACAACATCCAACATCCAACATACAACATACAACATACAACATACAACATCCAACATCCAACATACAACATCCAACATCCAACATACAACATCCAACATACAACATACAACATCCAACATACAACATACAACATCCAACATACAACATACAACATCCAACATCCAACATCCAACATCCAACATCCAACATACGACATACAATATACAACATCCAACATCCAACATACAACATCCAACATACAACATCCAACATACAACATACAACATCCAACATTCAACATACAACATCCAACATTCAACATACAACATCCAACATACAACATACAACATACAACATACAACATCCAACATCCAACATACAACATCCAACATCCAACATACAACATACAACATACAACATACAACATACAACATACGACATACAACATCCAACATACAACATCCAACATACAACATCCAACATCCAACATACAACATCCAACATCCAACATCCAGCATCCAGCATCCAACATACAACATACAACATCCAACATCCAACATACAACATGCAACATACAACATACAACATCCAACATCCAACATACGACATACAACATACAACATCCAACATACAACATACAACATACAACATACATCATACGACATACAACATACAACATCCAACATACAACATACAACATCCAACATACAACATCCAACATCCAACATCCAGCATCCAACATACAACATACAACATCCAACAACCAACATCCAACATACAACATCCAACATACAACATCCAACATACAACATACAACATCCAACATACAACATACAACATACAACATCCAACATACAACATCCAACATACAACGTCCAACATACAACTTCCAACATCCAACATACAACATCCAACATCGAACATCCAGCATCCAACATACAACATCCAACATCCAACATACAACATCCAACATCCAACATACGACATACAACATACAACATACAACATACAACATACAACATCCAACATCCAACATACAACATCCAACATACAACATACAACAGCCAACATACAACATCCAACATCCAACATAGAACATCCAACATACAACATACAACATCCAACATCCAACATCCAACATACAACATCCAACATACAACATACAACATACAACATACAACATACAACATACAACATACAGCATCCAACATACAACATCCAACATACAACATCCAACATCCAACATCCAACATACAACATCCAACATACAACATCCAACATCCAACTTCCAACATACAACATCCAACATACAACATACAACATACGACATACAACATCCAACATACAACATCCAACATACAACATCCAACATACAACTTCCAACATCCAACATACAACATCCAACATACAACATCCAACATCCCACATACAACATCCAACATACAACATCCAACATACAACATACAACATCCAATATACAACATACAACATACAACATCCAACATCCAACATACAACATCCAACATCCAACATACAACATACAATATACAACATCCAACATCCAACATACAACATCCAACATACAACATCCAACATACAACATACAACATCCAACATACAACATCCAACATCCAACATACAACATCCAACATACAACATAAAACATCCAACATCCAACATACAACATACAACATCCAACATCCAACATACAACATCCAACATTCAACATACAACATACAACATACAACATCCAACATACAACATACAACATCCAACATCCAACATCCGACATACAACATCCAACATCCAACATCCAACATACAACATACAACATACAACATCCAACATACAACATCCAACATCCAACATACAACATCCAACATACAAGATACAACATACAACACCCAACATACAACATCCAATATACAACATCCAACATCCAACATACAACATCCAACATACAACATCCAACATCCAACATCCAACATCCAACATACAACATACAACATCCAACATACAACATCCAACATCCAACATACAACATCCAACATACAACATACAACATACGACATACAACATACAACATACAACATCCAACATCCAACATACAACATACAACATACAACATCCAACATACAACATCCAACATCCAACATCCAACATACAACATACAACATCCAACATACAACATACAACATACGACATACAACATACAACATCCAACATACAACATACAACATCCAACATACAACATACAACATCCAACATCCAACATACAACATCCAACATCCAACTTCCAACATACAACATCCAACATACAACATACAACATACGACATACAACATACAACATCCAACATACAACATCCAACATACAACGTCCAACATACAACTTCCAACATCCAACATACAACATCCAACATCCAGCATCCAGCATCCAACATACAACATACAACATCCAACATACAACATACAACATCCAACATACGACATACAACATACAACATCCAACATACAACATCTAACATACAACATCCAACATCCAACATTCAACATCCAACATACAACATCCAACATACAACATACGACATACAACATACAACATCCAACATACAACATCCAACATACAACATCCAACATCCAAAATACAACATACAACATCCAACAAACAACATACAACATACAACATCCAACATACAACATACAACATCCAACATCCAACATTCAACATCCAACATCCAACATACAACATCCAACATACAACATCCAACATACAACATCCAACATCCAACATGCAACATCCAACATCCAACATACAACATCCAACATCCAACATACAACATACAACATCCAACATACAACATACAACATACAACCTACGACATACAACATACAACATAAAACATACAACATACAACATCCAACATCCAACATCCAACATCCAACATCCAACATACAACATCCAACATACAACATCCAACATACAACATCCAACATACAATATCCAACATCCAACATACAACATCCAACATACAACATACAACATACAACATACAACATCCAACATACAACATCCAACATACAACATCCAACATCCAACATACAACATCCAACATCCAACATACAACATACAACATCCAACATACAACATCCAACATCCAACATCCAACATACAACATCCAACATACAACATACAACATACAACATACGACATACAACATACAACATCCAACATACAACATCCAACATACAACATCCAACATACAACATCCAACATCCAACATACAACATCCAACATCCAACATCCAGCATCCAACATACAACATACAACATCCAACATCCAACATACAACATACAACATCCAACATCCAACATACGACATACAACATACAACATCCAACATACAACATCCAACATACAACATCCAACATCCAACATTCAACATCCAACATCCAACATACAACATCCAACATACAACATACAACATACGACATACAACATACAACATACAACATACAACATACAACATACAACATCCAACAGACAACATCCAACATACAACATCCAACATACAACATCGAACATCCAACATCCAACAAACAACATACAACATACAACATCCAACATACAACATACAACATACAACATCCAACATCCAACATACAACATCCAACATACAACATACAACATACAACATCCAACATCCAACATCCAACATACAACATCCAACATACAACATACAACATCCAACATACAACATACAACATACAACATCCAACATCAAACATCAAACATCAAACATCCAACATACAACATCCATCATCCAACATACAACATACAACATACAACATCCAACATACAACATCCAACATCCAACATACAACATCCAACATACAACATACAATATACAACATCCAACATCCAACATACAATATCCAACATCCAACATACAACATACAACATCCAACATACAACATCCAACATGCAACATACAACATCCAACATACAACATACAACATCCAACATCTAACATACAACATCCATCATCCAACATACAACATCCAACATCCAACATCCAACATACAACATCCAACATCCAACATCCAACATCCAACATACAACATACAACATACAATATACAACATACAACATCCAACATCCAACATACAACATCCAACATACAACTTCCAACATCCAACATACAACATCCAACATACAACATACAACATCCAACATACAACATACAACATCCAACATACAACATACAACATCCAACATCCAACATCCAACATACAACATCCAACATACAACATACAACATACAACATCCAACATACAACATCCAACATACAACATCCAACATACAACATACAACATACAACATACAACATCCAACATACAACATCCAACATACAACATACAACATCCAACATACAACATCCAACATACAACATCCAACATCCAACATCCAACATACAACATACAACATACAACATACAACATCCAACATCCAACATACAACATCCAACATACAACATACAGCATCCAACATCCAACATACAACATACAACATCCAACATACAACATCCAACATAAAACATACAACATACAACATCCAACATCCAACATACAACATCCAACATACAACATCCAACATCCAACATACAACATACAACATACAACATACAACATCCAACATCCAACATCCAACATCCAACATACAACATCCATCATCCAACATACAACATACAACATCCAACATACAACATACAACATCCAACATCCAACATACAACATCCAACATACAACATCCAACATACAACATCCAACATACAACATACAACATACAACATACAACACACAACATCCAACATCCAACATACAACATCCAACATCCAACATCCAACATCCAACATACAACATACAACGTACAATATACAACATAAAACATACAACATACAACATCCAACATACAACATACAACATCCAACATACAACATACAACATCCAACATCCAACATACAACATCCAACATCCAACATACAACATCCAACATACAACATCCAACATCCAACATACAACATCCAACATCCAACATACAACATCCAACATACAACATCCCACATACAACATACAACATACAACATACAACGTACAACATACAACATCCAACATACAACATACAACGTACAATATACAACATAAAACATACAACATACAACATACAACATCCAACATACAACATCCAACATACAACTTCCAACATCCAACATACAACATCCAACATACAACATACAACATCCAACATACAACATACAACATCCAACATACAACATACAACATACAACATACAACATACAACATACAACATACAACATCCAACATCCAACATACAACATCCAACATCCAACATCCAACATACAACATCCAACATACAACATCCAACATCCAACATCCAACATACAACATCCAACATACAACATCCCACATACAACATACAACATACAACATACAACGTACAACATACAACATCCAACATACAACATCCAACATACAACATCCAAAATACAACATCCAACATCCAACATACAACATACAACATACAACATACAACATCCAACATCCAACATACAACATCCAACATCCAACATACAACATCCAACATACAACATACAACATCCAACATACAACATACAACATCCAACATACAACATACAACATCCAACATCCAACATACAACATCCAACATCCAACATACAACATACAATATACAACATCCAACATCCAACATACAACATCCAACATACAACATCCAACATACAACATACAACATCCAACATACAACATACAACATCCAACATACAACATCCAACATACAACATACAACATACAACATCCAACATCCAACATACAACATCCAACATCCAACATACAACATACAACATACAACATACAACATACAACATACAACATACAAAATACAACATACAACATCCAACATACAACATCCAACATACAACATCCAACATCCAACATACAACATCCAACATCCAACATCCAGCATCCAACATACAACATACAACATCCAACATCCAACATACAACATGCAACATACAACATACAACATCCAACATACGACATACAACATACAACATCCAACATACATCATACGACATACAACATACAACATCCAACATACAACATCCAACATACAACATCCAACATCCAACATACAACATCCAACATCCAGCATCCAACATACAACATACAACATCCAACAACCAACATCCAACATACAACATCCAACATACAACATCCAACATACAACATACAACATCCAACATACAACATACAACATACAACATACAACATCCAACATACAACATCCAACATCCAACATACAACATACTACATACAATATACAATATACAACATACAACATACAACATCGAACATACAACATACAACATACAACATCCAACATCCAACATACAACTTCCAACATCCAACATACAACATACAACATCCAACATACAACATACAACCTCCAACATACAACATACAACATCCAACATACAACATACAACATCCAACATCCAACATACAACATCCAACATCCAACATACAACATCCAACATACAACATCCAATATCCAACATCCAACATCCAACATACAACATCCAACATACAACATCCCACATACAACATACAACATACAACATACAACATACAACGTACAACATACAACATCCAACATACAACATCCAATATACAACATCCAAAATACAACATCCAACATCCAACATACAACATACAACATACAACATCCAACATCCAACATACAACATCCAACATCCAACATACAACATCCAACATACAACATACAACATCCAACATACAACATACAACATCCAACATACAACATACAACATCCAACATCCAACATCCAACATCCAACATACGACATACAATATACAACATCCAACATCCAACATACAACATCCAACATACAACATCCAACATACAACATACAACATCCAACATTCAACATACAACATCCAACATTCAACATACAACATCCAACATACAACATACAACATACAACATACAACATCCAACATCCAACATACAACATCCAACATCCAACATACAACATACAACATACAACATACAACATACAACATACGACATACAACATCCAACATACAACATCCAACATACAACATCCAACATCCAACATACAACATCCAACATCCAACATCCAGCATCCAGCATCCAACATACAACATACAACATCCAACATCCAACATACAACATGCAACATACAACATACAACATCCAACATCCAACATACGACATACAACATACAACATCCAACATACAACATACAACATACAACATACAACATACATCATACGACATACAACATACAACATCCAACATACAACATACAACATCCAACATACAACATCCAACATCCAACATCCAGCATCCAACATACAACATACAACATCCAACAACCAACATCCAACATACAACATCCAACATACAACATCCAACATACAACATACAACATCCAACATACAACATACAACATACAACATCCAACATACAACATCCAACATACAACGTCCAACATACAACTTCCAACATCCAACATACAACATCCAACATCGAACATCCAGCATCCAACATACAACATCCAACATCCAACATACAACATCCAACATCCAACATACGACATACAACATACAACATACAACATACAACATACAACATCCAACATCCAACATACAACATCCAACATACAACATACAACAGCCAACATACAACATCCAACATCCAACATAGAACATCCAACATACAACATACAACATCCAACATCCAACATCCAACATACAACATCCAACATACAACATACAACATACAACATACAACATACAACATACAACATACAGCATCCAACATACAACATCCAACATACAACATCCAACATCCAACATCCAACATACAACATCCAACATACAACATCCAACATCCAACTTCCAACATACAACATCCAACATACAACATACAACATACGACATACAACATCCAACATACAACATCCAACATACAACATCCAACATACAACTTCCAACATCCAACATACAACATCCAACATACAACATCCAACATCCCACATACAACATCCAACATACAACATCCAACATACAACATACAACATCCAATATACAACATACAACATACAACATCCAACATCCAACATACAACATCCAACATCCAACATACAACATACAATATACAACATCCAACATCCAACATACAACATCCAACATACAACATCCAACATACAACATACAACATCCAACATACAACATCCAACATCCAACATACAACATCCAACATACAACATAAAACATCCAACATCCAACATACAACATACAACATCCAACATCCAACATACAACATCCAACATTCAACATACAACATACAACATACAACATCCAACATACAACATACAACATCCAACATCCAACATCCGACATACAACATCCAACATCCAACATCCAACATACAACATACAACATACAACATCCAACATACAACATCCAACATCCAACATACAACATCCAACATACAAGATACAACATACAACACCCAACATACAACATCCAATATACAACATCCAACATCCAACATACAACATCCAACATACAACATCCAACATCCAACATCCAACATCCAACATACAACATACAACATCCAACATACAACATCCAACTTCCAACATACAACATCCAACATACAACATACAACATACGACATACAACATACAACATACAACATCCAACATCCAACATACAACATACAACATACAACATCCAACATACAACATCCAACATCCAACATCCAACATACAACATACAACATCCAACATACAACATACAACATACGACATACAACATACAACATCCAACATACAACATACAACATCCAACATACAACATACAACATCCAACATCCAACATACAACATCCAACATCCAACTTCCAACATACAACATCCAACATACAACATACAACATACGACATACAACATACAACATCCAACATACAACATCCAACATACAACGTCCAACATACAACTTCCAACATCCAACATACAACATCCAACATCCAGCATCCAGCATCCAACATACAACATACAACATCCAACATACAACATACAACATCCAACATACGACATACAACATACAACATCCAACATACAACATCTAACATACAACATCCAACATCCAACATTCAACATCCAACATCCAACATACAACATCCAACATACAACATACGACATACAACATACAACATCCAACATACAACATCCAACATACAACATCCAACATCCAAAATACAACATACAACATCCAACAAACAACATACAACATACAACATCCAACATACAACATACAACATCCAACATCCAACATTCAACATCCAACATCCAACATACAACATCCAACATACAACATCCAACATACAACATCCAACATCCAACATGCAACATCCAACATCCAACATACAACATCCAACATCCAACATACAACATACAACATCCAACATACAACATACAACATACAACCTACGACATACAACATACAACATAAAACATACAACATACAACATCCAACATCCAACATCCAACATCCAACATACAACATCCAACATACAACATCCAACATACAACATCCAACATACAATATCCAACATCCAACATACAACATCCAACATACAACATACAACATACAACATACAACATCCAACATACAACATCCAACATACAACATCCAACATCCAACATACAACATCCAACATCCAACATACAACATACAACATCCAACATACAACATCCAACATCCAACTTCCAACATACAACATCCAACATACAACATACAACATACAACATACGACATACAACATACAACATCCAACATACAACATCCAACATACAACATCCAACATACAACATCCAACATCCAACATACAACATCCAACATCCAACATCCAGCATCCAACATACAACATACAACATCCAACATCCAACATACAACATACAACATCCAACATCCAACATACGACATACAACATACAACATCCAACATACAACATCCAACATACAACATCCAACATCCAACATTCAACATCCAACATCCAACATACAACATCCAACATACAACATACAACATACGACATACAACATACAACATACAACATACAACATACAACATCCAACAGACAACATCCAACATACAACATCCAACATACAACATCGAACATCCAACATCCAACAAACAACATACAACATACAACATCCAACATACAACATACAACATACAACATCCAACATCCAACATACAACATCCAACATCCAACATACAACATACAACATACAACATCCAACATCCAACATCCAACATACAACATCCAACATACAACATACAACATCCAACATACAACATACAACATACAACATCCAACATCAAACATCAAACATCAAACATCCAACATACAACATCCATCATCCAACATACAACATACAACATACAACATCCAACATACAACATCCAACATCCAACATACAACATCCAACATACAACATACAATATACAACATCCAACATCCAACATACAATATCCAACATCCAACATACAACATACAACATCCAACATACAACATCCAACATGCAACATACAACATCCAACATACAACATACAACATCCAACATCTAACATACAACATCCATCATCCAACATACAACATCCAACATCCAACATCCAACATACAACATCCAACATCCAACATCCAACATCCAACATACAACATACAACATACAATATACAACATACAACATCCAACATCCAACATACAACATACAACATCCAACATACAACTTCCAACATCCAACATACAACATCCAACATACAACATACAACATCCAACATACAACATACAACATCCAACATACAACATACAACATCCAACATCCAACATCCAACATACAACATCCAACATACAACATACAACATACAACATCCAACATACAACATCCAACATACAACATCCAACATACAACATACAACATACAACATACAACATCCAACATCCAACATACAACATCCAACATACAACATACAACATCCAACATACAACATCCAACATACAACATCCAACATCCAACATCCAACATACAACATACAACATACAACATACAACATCCAACATCCAACATACAACATCCAACATACAACATACAGCATCCAACATCCAACATACAACATACAACATCCAACATACAACATCCAACATAAAACATACAACATACAACATCCAACATCCAACATACAACATCCAACATACAACATCCAACATCCAACATACAACATACAACATACAACATACAACATCCAACATCCAACATCCAACATCCAACATACAACATCCATCATCCAACATACAACATACAACATCCAACATACAACATACAACATCCAACATCCAACATACAACATCCAACATACAACATCCAACATACAACATCCAACATACAACATACAACATACAACATACAACACACAACATCCAACATCCAACATCCAACATACAACATCCAACATCCAACATCCAACATCCAACATACAACATACAACGTACAATATACAACATAAAACATACAACATACAACATCCAACATACAACATACAACATCCAACATACAACATACAACATCCAACATCCAACATACAACATCCAACATCCAACATACAACATCCAACATACAACATCCAACATCCAACATACAACATCCAACATCCAACATACAACATCCAACATACAACATCCCACATACAACATACAACATACAACATACAACGTACAACATACAACATCCAACATACAACATACAACGTACAATATACAACATAAAACATACAACATACAACATACAACATCCAACATACAACATCCAACATACAACTTCCAACATCCAACATACAACATCCAACATACAACATACAACATCCAACATACAACATACAACATCCAACATACAACATACAACATACAACATACAACATACAACATCCAACATCCAACATACAACATCCAACATCCAACATCCAACATACAACATCCAACATACAACATCCAACATCCAACATCCAACATACAACATCCAACATACAACATCCCACATACAACATACAACATACAACATACAACGTACAACATACAACATCCAACATACAACATCCAACATACAACATCCAAAATACAACATCCAACATCCAACATACAACATACAACATACAACATCCAACATCCAACATACAACATCCAACATCCAACATACAACATCCAACATACAACATACAACATCCAACATACAACATACAACATCCAACATACAACATACAACATCCAACATCCAACATACAACATCCAACATCCAACATACAACATACAATATACAACATCCAACATCCAACATACAACATCCAACATACAACATCCAACATACAACATACAACATCCAACATACAACATACAACATCCAACATACAACATCCAACATACAACATACAACATACAACATCCAACATCCAACATACAACATCCAACATCCAACATACAACATACAACATACAACATACAACATACAACATACAACATACAAAATACAACATACAACATCCAACATACAACATCCAACATACAACATCCAACATCCAACATACAACATCCAACATCCAACATCCAGCATCCAACATACAACATACAACATCCAACATCCAACATACAACATGCAACATACAACATACAACATCCAACATACGACATACAACATACAACATCCAACATACATCATACGACATACAACATACAACATCCAACATACAACATCCAACATACAACATCCAACATCCAACATACAACATCCAACATCCAGCATCCAACATACAACATACAACATCCAACAACCAACATCCAACATACAACATCCAACATACAACATCCAACATACAACATACAACATCCAACATACAACATACAACATACAACATACAACATCCAACATACAACATCCAACATCCAACATACAACATACTACATACAATATACAATATACAACATACAACATACAACATCGAACATACAACATACAACATACAACATCCAACATCCAACATACAACTTCCAACATCCAACATACAACATACAACATCCAACATACAACATACAACCTCCAACATACAACATACAACATCCAACATACAACATACAACATCCAACATCCAACATACAACATCCAACATCCAACTTACAACATACAACATACAACATACAACATACAACATACAACATCCAACATCCAACATACAACATCCAACATACAACATCCAACATCCAACATACAACATCCAGCATCCAACATCCAGCATCCAACATACAACATACAACATCCAACAACCAACATACAACATACAACATCCAACATCCAACATACGACATACAATATACAACATCCAACATACAACATCCAACATACAACATCCAACATCCAACATCCAACATCCATCATCCAACATACAACATCCAACATCCAACATACAACATACAACATCCAACATACAACATACAACATCCAACATACAACATACAATATCCAACATCCAACATCCAACATACAACATACAACATACAACATCCAACATCCAACATACGACATACAACATACAACATACAACATACAACATCCAACATCCAACATACAACATCCAACATACAACAGCCAACATCCAACATACAACATCCAACATCCAACATACAACATCCAACATACAACATACAACATACAACATACAACATACAACATCCAACATCCAACATCCAACATACAACATACAACATCCAACATACAACATACAACATACAACATACAACATACAACATACAACATACAGCATCCAACATACAACATCCAACATACAACATCCAACATCCAACATCCAACATACAACATCCAACATCCAACATCCAACATCCAGCATCCAACATACAACATACAACATCCAACATACAACATACAACATCCAACTTCCAACATACAACATCCAACATACAACATACAACATACGACATACAACATACAACATCCAACATACAACATCCAACATACAACATCCAACATACAACTTCCAACATTCAACATACAACATCCAACATCCAACATCCAGCATCCAACATACAACATACAACATCCAACATACAACATACAACATCCAACATCCAACATACGACATACAACATACAACATCCAACATACAACATCTAACATACAATATCCAACATCCAACATTCAACATCCAACATCCAACATACAACATCCAACATACAACATACAACATACAACATACGACATACAACATACAACATCCAACATACAACATCCAACATACAACATCCAACATCCAACATACAACATACAACATCCAACATCCAACAAACAACATACAACATACAACATCCAACATACAACATACAATATACAACATCCAACATACAACATCCAACATCCAACATTCAACATCCAACATCCAACATACAACATCCAACATACAACATCCAACATACAACATCCAACATCCAACATGCAACAGCCAACATCCAACATACAACATCCAACATCCAACATACAACATACAACATACAACATCCAACATACAACATACAACATACGACATACAACATACAACATAAAGCATACAACATACAACATCCAACATCCAACATCCAACATACAACATCCAACATACAACATCCAACATACAATATCCAACATCCAACATACAACATCCAACATACAACAAACAACATACAACATACAACATACAACATACAACATCCAACATACAACATCCAACATACAACATCCAACATCCAACATCCAACATACAACATCCAACATACAACATACAACATCCAACATACAACATCCAACTTCCAACATACAACATCCAACATACAACATACAACATACAACATACGACATACAACATACAACATCCAACATACAACATCCAACATACAACATCCAACATACAACATCCAACATCCAACATACAACATCCAACATCCAGCATCCAACATACAACATACAACATCCAACATCCAACATCCAACATACGACATACAACATACAACATCCAACATACAACATCCAACATACAACATCCAACATCCAACATTCAACATCCAACATCCAACATACAACATCCAACATACAACATACAACATACAACATACGACATACAACATACAACATCCAACATCCAACATACAACATCCAACATCCAACATACAACATCGAACATCCAACAAACAACATACAACATACAACATCCAACATACAACATACAACATACAACATACAACATCCAACATCCAACATCCAACATACAACATCCAACATACAACATACAACATCCAACATACAACATCCAACATCCAACATCCAACATACAACATCCAACATCCAACATCCAACATACAACATACAACATACAATATACAACATACAACATACAACATCCAACATACAACATACAACATACAACATCCAACATACAACTTCCAACATCCAACATACAACATCCAACATACAACATACAACATCCAACATACAACATACAACATCCAACATACAACATACAACATCCAACATCCAACATACAACATCCAACATACAACATACAACATCCAACATCCAACATACAACATCCAACATACAACATCCAACATACAACATACAACATACAACATCCAACATCCAACATACAACATCCAACATACAACATACAACATCCAACATACAACATCCAACATACAACAGCCAACATCCAACATCCAACATACAACATACAACATACAACATCCAACATACAACATACAGCATCCAACATCCAACATACAACATACAACATACAACATCCAACATACAACATCCAACATAAAACATACAACATACAACATCCAACATCCAACATCCAACATACAACATCCAACATACAACATCCAACATCCAACATACAACATACAACATACAACATCCAACATCCAACATACAACATCCATCATCCAACATACAACATACAACATCCAACATACAACATACAACATACAACATCCAACATCCAACATACAACATCCAACATACAACATCCAACATACAACATCCAACATACAACATCCAACATACAACATACAACACACAACATCCAACATCCAACATCCAACATACACCATACAACATACAACATCCAACATCCAACATCCAACATACAACGTACAATATACAACATAAAACATACAACATACAACATACAACATCCAACATACAACATACAACATACAACATCCAACATACAACTTCCAACATCCAACATACAACATCCAACATACAACATACAACATCCAACATACAATATACAACATCCAACATACAACATACAACATACAACATCCAACATCCAACATCCAACATACAACATCCAACATCCAACATACAACATACAACATCCAACATCCAACATACAACATCCAACATCCAACATACAACATCCAACATCCAACATACAACATCCAACATACAACATCCCACATACAACATACAACATACAATGTACAACATACAACATCCAACATACAACATACAACGTACAATATACAACATAAAACATACAACATACAACATACAACATCCAACATACAACATACAACATCCAACATACAACTTCCAACATCCAACATACAACATCCAACATACAACATACAACATCCAACATACAACATACAACATCCAACATACAACATACAACATCCAACATCCAACATCCAACATACAACATCCAACATCCAACATACAACATCCAACATACAACATCCAACATCCAACATACAACATCCAACATACAACATCCCACATACAACATACAACATACAACATACAACATACAACGTACAACATACAACATCCAACATACAACATCCAACATACAACATCCAAAATACAACATCCAACATCCAACATACAACATACAACATCCAACATCCAACATCCAACATACAACATCCAACATCCAACATACAACATCCAACATACAACATACAACATCCAACATACAACATACAACATCCAGCATACAACATACAACATCCAACATCCAACATACAACATCCAACATCCAACATACAACATACAATATACAACATCCAACATCCAACATACAACATCCAACATACAACATCCAACATACAACATACAACATCCAACATACAACATCCAACATCCAACATACAACATCCAACATACAACATACAACATACAACATCCAACATCCAACATCCAACATACAACATCCAACATCCAACATACAACATACAACATACAACATACAACATACAACATACAACATACGACATACAACATACAACATCCAACATACAACATCCAACATACAACATCCAACATCCAACATACAACATCCAACATCCAGCATCCAACATACAACATACAACATCCAACATCCAACATCCAACATACAACATGCAACATACAACATACAACATCCAACATCCAACATACGACATACAACATACAACATCCAACATACAACATACAACATACATCATACGACATACAACATACAACATCCAACATACAACATCCAACATACAACATCCAACATCCAACATACAACATCCAACATCCAGCATCCAACATACAACATACAACATCCAACAACCAACATCCAACATACAACATCCAACATACAACATCCAACATACAACATACAACATCCAACATACAGCATCCAACATCCAACATACAACATCCAACATCCAACATCCAACATACAACATACAACATACAATATACAATATACATCATACAACATACAACATCCAACATACAACATACAACATCCAACATACAACTTCCAACATCCAACATACAACATCCAACATACAACATACAACCTCCAACATACAACATACAACATCCAACATACAACATACAACATCCAACATCCAACATACAACATCCAACATCCAACATACAACATACAACATACAACATACAACATACAACATCCAACATCCAACATACAACATCCAACATACAACATCCAACATCCAACATACAACATCCAACATCCAACATCCAGCATCCAACATACAACATACAACATCCAACAACCAACATACAACATACAACATACAACATCCAACATCCAACATACGACATACAATATACAACATCCAACATACAACATCCAACATACAACATCCAACATACAACATCCAACATCCAACATCCAACATCCATCATCCAACATACAACATACACAATCCAACATACAACATCCAACATCCAACATACAACATACAACATCCAACATCCAACATACAACATACAACATCCAACATACAATATCCAACATCCAACATACAACCTACAACATCCAACATCCAACATCCAACATACAACATCCAACATCCAACATACAACATCCAACATACAACATACAACATACAACATACAACATACATCATACGACATACAACATACAACATCCAACATACAACATCCAACATACAACATCCAACATACAACATCCAGCATCCAACATACAACATACAACATCCAACATCCAACATACGACATACAACATACAACATACAATATACAACATACAACATACAACATACAACATACAACATCCAACATACAACATACAACATACAACATCCAACATACAACTTCTAACATCCAACATCCAACATCCAACATACAACATCCAACATACAACATCCAACATACAACATACAACATCCAACATACAACATACAACATCCAACATCCAACATACAACATCCAACATCCAACATACAACATACAACATCCAACATCCAACGTACAACGTACAACATCCAACATACAACATACAACATACAACATACAACATCCAACATCCAACATCCAACATACAACATCCAACATACAACATCCAACATACAACATCCAACATCCAACATCCAACATCCAACATACAACATACAACATCCAACATACAACATCCAACATACAACATCCAACATCCAACATACAACATACAACATCCAACATCCAACATCCAACATACAACATCCAACATCCAACATACAATATCCAACATCCAACATCCAACATCCAACATACAACATACAACATCCAATATCCAACATACAACATCCAACATCCAACATACAACATCCAACATACAACATACAACATACAACATCCAACATCCAACATACAACATCCATCATCCAACATACAACATACAACATCCAACATACAACATACAACATCCAACATCCAACATACAACATCCAACATACAACATCCAACATACAACATCCAACATACAACATACAACATCCAACATACAACATACAACATCCAACATACAACATACAACATCCAACATACAACATACAACGCACAACATACAACATCCAACATACAACATCCAACATACAACATCCAACATACAATATCCAACATACAACATACAACATCCAACATTCAACATACAACATACAACATACAACATACAACATCCAACATCCACCATACAACATCCAACATACAACATCCAACATACAACATACAACATCCAACATACAACATACAACATACAACATCCAACATACAACATACAACATCCAATATCCAACATACAACATCCAACATACAACATACAATATACAACATCCAACATCCAACATCCAACATACAACATCCAACATACAACATCCAACATAAAACATACAACATACAACATACAACATCCAACATACAACATACAACATCCAACATCCAACATACAACATCCGACATCGAACATACAACATACAACATACAACATCCAACATCCAACATACAACATCCAACATACAACATACAACATCCAACATCCAACATACAACATACAACATACAACATACAACATCCAACATACAACATCCAACATACAACATCCAACATCCAACATACAACATACAACATACAACATACAACATACAACATACAACATCCAACATACAACATCCAACATCCAACATCCAACATACAACATACAACATCCAACATCCAACATACAACATACAACATACAACATCCAACATCCAATATACAACATCCAACATTCAACATACAACATACAACATCCAACATACAACATCCAACATCCAACATACAACATCCAACATACAACATACAACATACAACATACGACATACAACATACAACATCCAACATACAACATCCAACATACAACATCCAACATCCAACATCCAACATACAACATCCAACATCCAACATCCAGCATCCAACATACAACATACAACATCCAACATCCAACATCCAACATACAACATGCAACATACAACATACAACATCCAACATCCAACATACGACATACAACATACAACATCCAACATACAACATCCAACATACAACATCCAACATCCAACATTCAACATCCAACATCCAACATATAACATCCAACATACAACATACAACATACAACATACGACATACAACATACAACATCCAACATACAACATCCAACATACAACATCCAACATCCAACATACAACATCCAACATCCAACATCCAACATACAACATACAACATACAACATACAACATACAACATCCAACATCCAACATACAACATATAACATCCAACATACAACATACAACATCCAACATACAACATACAACATCCAACATACAACATCCACCATCCAACATACAACATCCAACATACAACATACAACATACAACATCCAACATCCAACATCCCACATCCAACATACAACATCCATCATCCAACATACAACATCCAACATACAACATACAACATCCAACATACAACATACAACATACAACATCCAACATACAACATACAACATCCAACATCAAACATACAACATCCAACATCCAACATACAACATACAACATCCAACATACAACATACAACATCCAACATACAACATCCAACATACAACATCCAACATACAACATCCAACATACAACATACAACATACAACATACAACATCCAACATCCAACATACAACATACAACATACAACATCCAACATACAACATACAACGCACAACATACAACATCCAACATACAACATCCAACATACAACATCCAACATACAATATCCAACATACAACATACAACATCCAACATTCAACATACAACATACAACATACAACATCCAACATCCACCATACAACATCCAAAATACAACATCCAACATACAACATACAACATCCAACATACAACATACAACATACAACATCCAACATACAACATACAACATCCAATATCCAACATACAACATCCAACATACAACATACAATATACAACATCCAACATCCAACATACAACATCCAACATACAACATCCAACATAAAACATACAACATACAACATACAACATCCAACATACAACATACAACATCCAACATCCAACATCCAACATACAACATCCGACATCCAACATACAACATACAACATCCAACATCCAACATACAACATCCAACATACAACATACAACATCCAACATCCAACATACAACATACAACATACAACATACAACATCCAACATACAACATCCAACATACAACATCCAACATCCAACATACAACATACAACATACAACATACAACATCCAACATACAACATCCAACATCCAACATACAACATACAACATCCAACATCCAACATACAACATACAACATCCAACATCCAATATACAACATCCAACATCCAACATACAACATACAACATCCAACATACAACATCCAACATCCAACATACAACATCCAACATACAACATACAACATACAACATACAACATACGACATACAACATACAACATCCAACATACAACATCCAACATACAACATCCAACATCCAACATCCAACATACAACATCCAACATCCAACATCCAGCATCCAACATACAACATACAACATCCAACATCCAACATCCAACATACAACATGCAACATACAACATCCAACATCCAACATACGACATACAACATACAACATCCAACATACAACATCCAACATACAACATCCAACATCCAACATTCAACATCCAACATCCAACATACAACATCCAACATACAACATACAACATACAACATACGACATACAACATACAACATCCAACATACAACATCCAACATACAACATCCAACATCCAACATACAACATCCAACATCCAACATACAACATCCAACATACAACATACAACATACAACATCCAACATACAACATACAACATACAACATACAACATCCAATATCCAACATACAACATCCAACATACAACATACAATATACAACATCCAACATCCAACATCCAACATCCAACATACAACATACAACATCCAACATAAAACATACAACATACAACATACAACATACAACATCCAACATACAACATACAACATCCAACATCCAACATCCAACATACAACATCCGACATCCAACATACAACATACAACATACAACATCCAACATCCAACATCCAACATACAACATCCAACATACAACATACAACATCCAACATCCAACATACAACATACAACATCCAACATACAACATCCAACATACAACATCCAACATCCAACATACAACATACAACATACAACATCCAACATACAACATCCAACATCCAACATACAACATACAACATCCAACATCCAACATCCAACATACAACATACAACATCCAACATCCAATATACAACATCCAACATCCAACATACAACATACAACATCCAACATACAACATCCAACATCCAACATACAACATCCAACATACAACATACAACATACAACATACAACATACAACATACAACATACAACATACAACATACGACATACAACATACAACATCCAACATACAACATCCAACATACAACATCCAACATCCAACATCCAACATACAACATCCAACATCCAACATCCAGCATCCAACATACAACATACAACATCCAACATCCAACATCCAACATACAACATGCAACATACAACATACAACATCCAACATCCAACATACGACATACAACATACAACATCCAACATACAACATCCAACATACAACATCCAACATCCAACATACAACATCCAACATCCAACATCCAGCATCCAACATACAACATACAACATCCAACAACCAACATACAACATACAACATACAACATCCAACATCCAACATACGACATACAATATACAACATCCAACATACAACATCCAACATACAACATCCAACATCCAACATCCAATATCCATCATCCAACATACAACATACACAATCCAACATACAACATCCAACATCCAACATACAACATACAACATCCAACATCCAACATACAACATACAACATCCAACATACAATATCCAACATCCAACATACAACATACAACATCCAACATCCAACATCCAACATACAACATCCAACATCCAACATACAACATCCAACATACAACATACAACATACAACATACAACATACAACATACAACATACAACATACAACATACATCATACGACATACAACATACAACATCCAACATACAACATCCAACATACAACATCCAACATACAACATCCAGCATCCAACATACAACAAACAACATCCAACATCCAACATACGACATACAACATACAACATACAATATACAACATACAACATACAACATACAACATCCAACATACAACATACAACATACAACATCCAACATACAACATACAACATCCATCATCCAACATACAACATCCAACATACAACATACAACATCCAACATACAACATACGACATACAACATCCAACATACAACATACAACATCCAACATCAAACATACAACATCCAACATCCAACATACAACATAAAACATACAACATCCAACATCCAACATCCAACATACAACATCCAACATCCAACATACAACATCCAACATACAACATACAACATCCAACATCCAACATACAACATCCATCATCCAACATACAACATACAACATCCAACATACAACATCCAACATCCAACATACAACATCCAACATACAACATCCAACATACAACATCCAACATACAACATCCAACATACAACATACAACATCCAACATACAACATACAACATCCAACATCCAACATCCAACATACAACATACAACATACAATATACAACATACAACATACAACATACAACATCCAACATACAACATACAACATACAACATACAACATACAACATCCAACATCCAACATCCAACATTCAACTTCCAACATCCAACATACAACATCCAACATACAACATACAACATCCAACATCCAACAAACAACATACAACATCCAACATACAACATACAACATCCAAAATCCAACATACAACATCCAACATACAACATCTAGCATCCAACATCCAACATCCAACATACAACATCCAACATACAACATACAACATACAACATCCAACATACAACATACAACATCCAACATCCAACATCCAACATACAACATCCAACATCCAACATACAACATCCAACATACAACATACAACATACAACATCCAACATCCAACATACAACATACAACATCCAACATCCAACATACAACATACAACATCCAACATACAATATCCAACATCCAACATACAACATACAACATCCAACATCCAACATACAACATCCAACATCCAACATACAACATCCAACATACAACATACAACATACAACATACAACATCCAACATCCACCATCCAACATACAACATCCAACATACAACATACAACATACAACATCCAACATCCAACATCCCACATCCAACATACAACATCCATCATCCAACATACAACATCCAACATACAACATACAACATCCAACATACAACATACAACATACAAATCCAACATCCAACATACAACATACAACATCCAACATCAAACATACAACATCCAACATCCAACATACAACATAAAACATACAACATCCAACATCCAACATACAACATCCAACATACAACATCCAACATACAACATACAACATCCAACATCCAACATACAACATCCATCATCCAACATACAACATACAACATCCAACATACAACATCCAACATCCAACATACAACATCCAACATACAACATCCAACATACAACATCCAACATACAACATCCAACATACAACATACAACATCCAACATACAACATACAACATCCAACATCCAACATACAACATACAACATACAATATACAACATACAACATACAACATCCAACATACAACATACAACATACAACATCCAACATCCAACATCCAACATCCAACATCCAACATTCAACTTCCAACATCCAACATACAACATCCAACATCCAACATACAACATCCAACATCCAACATACAACATCCAACATACAACATACAACATACAACATACAACATACAACATACAACATACAACATACATCATACGACATACAACATACAACATCCAACATACAACATCCAACATACAACATCCAACATACAACATCCAGCATCCAACATACAACATACAACATCCAACATGCAACATGCAACATACAACATGCAACATGCAACATGCAACATACAACATACAACATACAACATACAACATGCAACATGCAACATGCAACATACAACATGCAACATGCAACATACAACATGCAACATGCAACATGCAACATACAACATGCAACATACAACATGCAACATGCAACATGCAACATACAACATGCAACATGCAACATGCAACATACAACGTGCAACATGCAACATGCAACATGCAACATACAACATGCAACATGCAACATGCAACATGCAACATACAACATACAACATACAACATACAACGTGCAACATGCAACATGCAACATACAACATACAACATGCAACATGCAACATGCAACATACAACATGCAACATGCAACATGCAACGTGCAACATGCAACATGCAACATGCAACATACAACATGCAACATGCAACATACAACATGCAACATGCAACATACAACATGCAACATGCAACATGCAACATGCAACATGCAACATACAACATACAACATGCAGCATGCAACATGCAACATGCAACATGCAACATACAACATGCAACATGCAACATGCAACATACAACATACAACATGCAACATGCAACATGCAACATGCAACATGCAACATGCAACATACAACATACAACATACAACATACAACATACAACATACAACATACAACATACAACATACAACATACAACATACAACATACAACATACAACATACAACACACAACATACAACATACAACACATAACATGCAACATACAACATACAACATGCAACATGCAACATGCAACATGCAACATACAACATACAACATACAACATGCATCATACAACAGGCAACATGCAACATACAACATGCAACATGCAACATACAACATACAACATGCAACATGCAACATACAACATGCAACATACAACATACAACATTCAACATACAACATACAACATACAACATGCAACATGCAACATGCAACATGCAACATGCAACATGCAACATACAACATACAACATGCAACATGCAACATACAACATACAACATGCAACATGCAGCATGCAACATGCAACATACAACATGCAACATGCAACATACAACATGCAACATGCAACATGCAACATACAACATGCAACATATAACATGCAACATGCAACATACAACATGCAACATGCAACATACAACATGCAACATGCAACATACAACATGCAACATGCAACATGCAACATGCAACATGCAACATGCAACATGCAACATACAACATACAACATACAACATGCAACATGCAACATGCAACATACAACATGCAACATGCAACATGCAACATGCAACATACAACATACAACATACAACATACAACATGCAACATACAACGTACAACATACAACATACAACATACAACATGCAACATGCAACATGCAACATGCAACATGCAACATGCAACATAAAACATACAACATGCAACATGCAACATACAACATGCAACATACAACATACAACATACAACATGCAACATGCAACATGCAACATGCAACATGCAACATACAACATACAACATGCAACATGCAACATGCAACATACAACATACAACATACAACATACAACATACAACATACAACATACAACATACAACATGCAACATGCAACATGCAACATGCAACATACAACATACAACATGCAACATGCAACATACAACATGCAACATGCAACATGCAACATGCAACATGCAACATGCAATATACAACATGCAACATGCAACATGCAACATGCGACATACAACATGCAACATGCAACATGCAACATACAACATGCAACATGCAACATACAACATGCAACATACAACATACAACATGCAACATGCAACATGCAACATACAACATGCAACATGCAACATACAACATGCAACATGCAACATGCAACATGCAACATGCAACATACAACATACAACATACACCATACAACATACAACATGCAACATGCAACATGCAACATGCAACATGCAACATACAACATACAACATGCAACATGCAACATACAACATGCAACATGCAACATACAACATACAACGTACAACATACAACATGCAACATGCAACATACAACATACAACATGCAACATGCAACATACAACATGCAACATGCAACATACAACATACAACATACAACATACAACAAGCAACATGCAACATGCAACATGCGACATACAACATACAACATGCAACATGCAACATGCAACATACAACATGCAACATGCAACATACAACATGCAACATGCAACATACAACATGCAACATGCAACATACAACATGCAACATGCAACATACAACATGCAACATGCAACATGCAACATGCAACATACAACATACAACATACAACATGCAACATGCAACATGCAACATGCAACATACAACATGCAACATGCAACATGCAACATGCAACATACAACATGCAACATGCAACATACAACATGCAACATACAACATACAACATGCAACATGCAACATACAACATGCAACATGCAACATACAACATGCAACATGCAACATACAACATGCAACATGCAACATACAACATGCAACATGCAACATACAACATGCAACATGCAACATGCAACATACAACATGCAACATGCAACATACAACATGCAACATCGACATGCAACATGCAACATGCAACATACAACATGCAACATACAACATGCAACATGCAACATACAACATGCAACATGCAACATACAACATACAACATGCAACATGCAACATGCAACATGCAACATGCAACATACAACATACAACATGCAACATGCAACATGCAACATGCAACATGCAATATGCAACATGCAACATACAACATACAACATGCAACATGCAACATGCAACATGCAACATACAACATGCAACATGCAACATACAACATGCAACATGCAACATGCAACATACAACATACAACATACAACATGCAACATGCAACATACAACATTCAACATGCAACATGCAACATACAAAATACAACATGCAACATGCAACATACAAAATACAACATGCAACATGCAACATGCAACATGCAGCATGCAACATGCAACATACAACATGTAACATGCAACATACAACATGCAACATGCAACATACAACATGCAACATGCAACATGCAACATGCAACATACAACATGCAACATGCAACATGCAACATGCAACATGCAACATACAACATGCAACATGCAACATGCAACATACAACATGCAACATGCAACATACAACATGCAACATGCAACATACAACATGCAACATGCAACATACAACATCCAACATACAACATACAACATGCAAAATGCAACATGCAACATACAACATACAACATACAACATGCAACATGCAACAAGCGACATACAACATACAACATGCAACATGCAACATGCAACATACAACATACAACATGCAACATACAACATGCAACATGCAACATGCAACATGCAACATACAACATGCAACATGCAACATACAACATGCAACATACAACATGCAACATACACCATGCAACATGCAACATACAACATACAACATGCAACATGCAACATGCAACATGCAACATGCAACATACAACATACAACATGCAACATGCAACATGCAACATGCAACATGCAACATGCAACATGCAACATGCAACATGCAACATACAACATACAACATACAACATACAACATGCAACATGCAACATGCAACATGCAACATGCAACATGCAACATGCAACATGCAACATACAACATGCAACATGCAACATACAACATGCAACATGCAACATGCAACATACAACATACAACTTACAACATGCAACATGCAACATGCAACATGCAACATGCAACATGCAACATGCAACATGCAACATGCAACATACAACATACAACATGCAACATGCAGCATGCAACATACAACATGCAACATGCAACATACAACATGCAACATGCAACATACAACATGCAACATGCAACATACAACATGCACCATGCAACATACAACATGCAACATGCAACATACAACATGCAACATGCAACATGCAACATACAACATGCAACATGCAACATGCAACATACAACATACAACATGCAACATGCAACATACCACATGCAACATACAACATGCAACATGCAACATGCAACATACAACATACAACATGCAACATACAACATGCAACATGCAACATGCAACATACAACATGCAACATGCAACATACAACATACAACATACAACATGCAACATGCAACATACAACATGCAACATGCAACATGCAACTTGCAACATGCAACATACAACATACAACATGCAACATACAACATGCAACATGCAGCATGCAACATGCAACATACAATATACAATATACAACATACAACATACAACATACAACATCCAACATACAACATCCAACATGCAACATACAACATACAACATGCAACATGCAGCATGCAACATGCAACATACAATATACAATATACAACATACAACATACAACATACAACATCCAACATACAACATCCAACATGCAACATGCAACATGCAACATGCAACATGCAACATGCAACATACAACATACAACATACAACATGCAACAAGCAACATACAACATACAACATGCAACATGCAACATGCAACATACAACGTACAACATACAACATACAACATACAACATACAACATGCAACATACAACATACAACATACAACATACAACATGCAACATGCAACATGCAACATACAACATGCAACATGCAACATGCAACATACAACATACAACATACAACATGCAACATGCAACATGCAACATGCAACATGCAGCATACAACATACAACAGGCAACATGCAACATACAACATGCAACATGCAACATACAACATACAACATACAACATGCAACATGCAACATACAACATGCAACATACAATATACAACATACAACATGCAACATGCAACATGCAACATGCAACATACAACATGCAACATGCAACATGCAACATACAACATACAACATGCAACATGCAACATGCAACATGCAACATGCAACATGCAACATGCAACATGCAACATACAACATACAACATACAACATACAACATGCAACATGCAACATGCAACATGCAACATGCAACATGCAACATGCAACATGCAACATACAACATACAACATGCAACATGCAACATGCAACATACAACATACAACATACAACATGCAGCATGCAACATGCAACATGCAACATACAACATGCAACATGCAACATACAACATGCAACATGCAACATACAACATACAACATACAACATACAACATACAACATGCAACATGCAACATGCAACATGCAACATGCAACATACAACATACAACATACAACATACAACATACAACATGCAACATGCAACATGCAACATGCAACATGCAACATGCAACATACAACATACAACCTACAACATGCAACATGCAACATGCAACATACAACATGCAACATGCAACATACAACATACAAACATACAACATACAACATGCAACATGCAACATACAACATACAACGTACAACATACAACATACCACATACAACAAGCAACATGCAACATGCAACATGCAACATACAACATACAACATACAACATGCAACATGCAACATGCAACATACAACATGCAACATGCAACATGCAACATGCAACATGCAACATATAACATACAACATACAACATGCAACATGCAACATACAACATACAACATGCAACATGCAACATGCAACATACAACGTACAACATACAACATGCAACATGCAACATACAACATGCAACATGCAACATACAACATACAACATACAACATACAACATGCAACATGCAACATGCAACATGCAACATACAACATACAACATGCAACATGCAACATACAACATGCAACATACAACATACAACATACAACATGCAACATGCAACATGCAACATACAACATACAACATACAACATACAACATACAACATACAACATACAACATGCAACATGAAACATACAACATGCAACATACAACATGCAACATACAATATACAACATACAACATACAACATACAACATACAACATGCAACATACAACATACAAAATACAACATGCAACATACAACATACAACATACAACATACAACATTCAACACACAACATACAACATACAACATACAACATACAACATACAATATACAACATGCAACATGCAACATGCAACATGCAACATTCAACATGCAACATACAACATACAACATGCAACATGCAACATGCAACATGCAACATGCAACATGCAACATACAACATACAACATACAACATACAACATACAACATTCAACATACAACATACAACATACAACATACAACATACAACATACAACATACAACATGCAACATGCAACATGCAACATGCAACATGCAACATACAACATACAACATACAACATGCAACATACAACATGCAACATGCAACATACAATATACAACATACAACATACAACATACAACATGCAACATACAACATACAAAATACAACATGCAACATACAACATACAACATACAACATACAACATGCAACATACAACATGCAACATACAACATGCAACATGCAACATACAATATACAACATACAACATATAACATGCAACATACAACATGCAACATGCAACATACAATATACAACATACAACATACAACATACAACATGCAACATACAACATACAACATACAACATACAACATACAACATGCAACATGCAACATACAACATGCAACATACAACATGCAACATGCAACATACAATATACAACATACAACATACAACATGCAACATACAACATACAACATACAAAATACAACATGCAACATACAACATACAACATACAACATACAACATTCAACATACAACATACAACATACAACATACAACATACAACATACAACATACAACATACAACATGCAACATGCAACATGCAACATGCAACATACAACATACAACATACAACATACAACATACAACATGCAACATTCAACATACAACATACAACATACAACATACAACATACAACATAAAACATACAACATACAACATACAACATGCAACATGCAACATGCAACATACAACATACAACATACAACATACAACATGCAACATGCAACATACAACATGCAACATGCAACATGCAACATGCAACATGCAACATGCAACATGCAACATACAACATACAACATACAACATGCAACATGCAACATGCAACATACAACATGCAACATGCAACATGCAACATGCAACATACAACATGCAACATGCAACATGCAACATGCAACATACAACCTACAACATACAACATACAACATGCAACATGCAACATGCAACATGCAACATGCAACATGCAACATACAGCATGCAACATGCAACATACAACATGCAACATGCAACATACAACATTCAACATGCAACATGCAACATGCAACATACAACATGCAACATGCAACATACAACATGCAACATGCAACATACAATATGCAACATGCAACATACAACATGCAACATGCAACATACAACATACAACATGCAACATGCAACATACAACGTGCAACATACAACATGCAACATGCAACATGCAACATACAACATGCAACATACAACATGCAACATGCAACATACAACATGCAACATACAACATACAACATACAACATACAGCATACAACATACAACATATAACATATAACATACAACATACAACATGCAACATACAACATACAACATGCAACATGCAACATGCAACATACAACATACAACATGCAACATGCAACATGCAACATGTAACATGCAACATGCAACATGCAACATACAACATGCAACATACAACATGCAACATGCAACATACAACATGCAACATGCAACATACAACATACAACATACAACATACAACATGCAACATGCAACATGCAACATGCAACATGCAACATACAACATGCAAAATACAACATGCAACATGCAGAATGCAACATGCAACATACAACATGCAACATGCAACATACAACATGCAACATGCAACATACAACATGCAACATGCAACATGCAACATACAACATGCAACATGCAACATACAACATGCTACATGCAACATACAACATGCAACATGTAACATGCAACATACAACATGCAACATGCAACATGCAACATGCAACATGCAACATACAACATGCAACATACAACATACAACATGCAACATGCAACATGCAACATACAACATGCAACATGCAACATGCATCATGCAACATACAACATACAACATGCAACATACAACATACAACATACAACATGCAACATACAACATACAACATACAACATACAACATGCAACATGCAACATGCAACATACAACATGCAACATGCAACATGCAACATACAACATACAACATACAACATGCAACATGCAACATGCAACATACAACATACAACATGCAACATGCAACATGCAACATGCAACATACAACATACAACATACAACATGCAACATGCAACATACAACATACAACATACAACATACAACATACAACATGCAACATGCAACATACAATATACAACATACAACATGCAACATGCAACATGCAACATACAACATGCAACATGCAACATACAACATACAACATGCAACATGCAACATGCAACATGCAACATGCAACATACAACATACAACATATAACATACAACATACAACATACAACATGCAACATGCAACATGCAACATGCAACATGCAACATGCAACATGCAACATGCAACATGCAACATACAACATGCAACATGCAACATGCAACATACAACATGCAACATACAACATGCAACATGCAACATGCAACATGCAACATACAACATACAACATACAACATGCAACATGCAACATGCAACATGCAACATGCAACATGCAACATACAACATACAACATGCAACATGCAACATGCAACATGCAACATACAACATACAACATACAACATGCAACATGCAACATGCAACATACAACATACAACATGCAACATGCAACATACAACATACAACATACAACGTACAACATGCAACATGTAACATGCAACATACAACATACAACATACAACATGCAATATGCAACATACAACATACAACATACAACATGCAACATGCAACATGCAACATACAACATACAACATACAACATGCAACATGCAACATACAACATGCAACGTACAACATGCAACATGCAACATGCAACATGCAACATACAACATACAACATACAACATGCAACATGCAACATGCAACATGCAACATGCAACATGCAACATGCAACATACAACATGCAACATACAACATGCAACATGCAACATGCAACATGCAACATACAACATACAACATGCAACATGCAACATGCAACATACAACATACAACATGCAACATGGAACATGCAACATGCAACATGCAACATGCAACATACAACATACAACATACAACATACAACATACAACATGCAACATGCAACATGCAACATACAACATACAACATACAACATGCAACATGCAACATACAACATACACCATGCAACATGCAACATGCAACATGCAACATGCAACATACAACATACAACATGCAACATGCAACATACAACATGCAACATACAACATGCAACATGCAACATGCAACATACAACATACAACATGCAACATGCAACATGCAACATGCAACATGCAACATGCAACATACAACATGCAACATACAACATGCAACATGCAACATACAACATGCAACATGCAACATGCAACATGCAACATACAACATACAACATACAAGATACAACATACAACATGCAACATGCAACATGCAACATACAACATACAACATACAACATACAACATGCAACATGCAACATACAACAAACAACATACAACATGCAACATGCAACATGCAACATGCAACATGCAACATACAACATACAACATGCAACATGCAACATGCAACATGCAACATGCAACATGCAACATGCAACATACAACATACAACATGCAACATGCAACATACAACATGCAACATGCAACATACAACATGCAACATGCAACATGCAACATACAACATGCAACATACAACGTGCAACATGTAACATGCAACATACAACATGCAACATGCAACATACAACATGCAACATGCAACATACAACATACAACATGCAACATGCAACATGCAACATGCAACATACAACATACAACATGCAACATGCAACATGCAACATGCAACATACAACATGCAACATGCAACATGCAACATGCAACATACAACATACAACATACAACATACAACATGCAACATACAACATGCAACATGCAACATGCAACATGCAACATACAACATACAACATACAACATACAACATAAAACATACAACATACAACATACAACATGCAACATGCAACATGCAACATGCAACATGCAACATGCAACATGCAACATGCAACATACAACATACAACATACAACATGCAACATGCAACATACAACATACAACATACAACATGCAACATGCAACATGCAACATGCAACATACAACATGCAACATGCAACATACAACATACAACATACAACATACAACATGCAACATGCAACATACAACATACAACATACAACATGCAACATGCAACATACAACATACAACATGCAACATGCAACATGCAACATGCAACATGCAACATGCAACATACAACATGCAACATGCAACATACAACATGCAACATGCAGCATGCAACATGCAACACACAACATGCAACATGCAACATACAACATGCAACATGCAACATACAACATGCAACATGCAACATGCAACATGCAACATACAACATGCAACATACAACATGCAACATGCAACATGCAACATACAACATACAACATGCAACATGCAACATGCAACATACAACATACAACATGCAACATGCAACATGCAACATACAACATGCAACATGCAACATGCAACATGCAATATGCAACATGCAACATACAACATACAACATACAACATACAACATACAACATGCAACATACAACATACAACATACAACGTGCAACATGCAACATGCAACATGCAACATGCAACATGCAACATGCAACATACAACATACAACATGCAACATGCAACATGCAACATGCAACATACAACATACAACATACAACATACAACATGCAACATGCAACATGCAACATACAACATACAACATGCAACATACAACATACAACATGCAACATGCAACATACAACATACAACATGCAACATGCAACATTCAACATACAACATACAACATGCAACATGCAACATGCAACATGCAACATGCAACATACAACATACAACATTCAACATGCAACATGCAACATACAACATGCAACATGCAACATGCAACATGCAACATGCAACATACAACATATAACATACAACATACAACATAAAACATACAACATACAACATACAACATACAACATGCAACATGCAACATGCAACATGCAACATGCAACATGCAACATGCAACATGCAACATACAACATACAACATACAACATAAAACATACAACATACAACGTGCAACATGCAACATGCAACATGCAACATACAACATGCAACATGCAACATGCAACATACAACATACAACATACAACATACAACATGCAACATGCAACATGCAACATGCAACATGCAACATACAACATACAACATACAACATACAACATACAACATACAACATGTAACATGCAACATGCAACATACAACATACAACATACAACATACAACATGCAACATGCAACATACAACATACAACATACAACATGCAACATGCAACATACAACATACAACATGCAACATGCAACATGCAACATGCAACATGCAACATGCAACATGCAACATGCAACATACAACATACAACATGCAACATGCAACATACAACATGCAACATGCAACATACAACATGCAACATGCAACATGCAACATACAACATGCAACATGCAACATACAACATGCAACATGCAACATGCAACATACAACATGCAACATACAACATACAACATGCAACATGCAACATACAACATACAACATGCAACATACAACAGGCAACATGCAACATACAACATGCAACATGCAACATACAACATGCAACATGCAACATACAACATGCAACATGCAACATGCAACATACAACATGCAACATGCAACATGCAACATACAACATGCAACATGCAACATACAACATGCAACATGCAACATGCAACATACAACATGTAACATACAACATGCAACATGCAACATACAACATGCAACATGCAACATGCAACATGCAACATGCAACATACAACATACAACATGCAACATGCAACATGCAACATGCAACATGCAACATACAACATACAACATACAACATGCAACATGCAACATGCAACATACAACATGCAACATGCAACATACAACATGCAACATGCAACATGCAACATACAACATGCAACATACAACATGCAACATGCAACATACAACATGCAACATGCAACATACAACATACAACATAGAACATACAACATGCAACAATCCACATACAACATGCAACATGCAGCATGCAACATGCAACATACAACATGCAACATGCAACATGCAACATGCAACATACAACATACAACATGCAACATGCAACATGCAACATACAACATGCAACATGCAACATGCAACATACAACATGCAACATACAACATACAACATACAACATGCAACATGCAACATGCAACATGCAACATGCAACATGCAACATACAACATACAACATACAACATACAACATACAACATGCAACATGCAACATGCAACATACAACATACAACATACAACATGCAACATGCAACATACAACATACAACATACAACATGCAACATACAACATACAACATACAACATGCAACATGCAACATGCAACATGCAACATGCAACATGCAACATGCAACATACAACATGCAACATGCAACATACAACATGCAACATGCAACATGCAACATGCAACATACAACATGCAACATACAACATGCAACATGCAACATGCAACATACAACATGCAACATGCAACATGCAACATACAACATGCAACATACAACATGCAACATACAACATGCAACATGCAACATACAACATGCAACATGCAACATGCAACATACAACATACAACATGCAACATGCAACATCAACATACAACATACAACATGCAACATGCAACATGCAACATACAACATGCAACATGCAACATGCAACATGCAACATGCAACATGCAACATACAACATACAACATACAACATACAACATAAAACATACAACATACAACATGCAACATGCAACATGCAACATGCAACATGCAACATGCAACATGCAACATACAACATACAACATACAACATGCAACATGCAGCATGCAACATGCAACATACAACATGCAACATGCAACATACAACATGCAACATGCAACATGCAACATACAACATGCAACATACAACATGCAACATGCAACATACAACATGCAACATGCAACATACAACATACAACATACAACATGCAACATGCAACATGCAACATGCAACATGCAACATGCAACATGCAACATGCAACATGCAACATGCAACATGCAACATACAACATACAACATGCAACATACAACATGCAATATGCAACATACAACATGCAACATGCAACATACAACATGCAACATGCAACATGCAACATACAACATGCAACATACAATATGCAACATGCAACATGCAACATACAACATGCAACATGCAACATACAACATGCAACATGCAACATGCAACATGCAACATACAACATGCAACATGCAACATACAACATGCAACATGCAACATACAACATGCAACATGCAACATGCAACATACAACATGCAACATACAACATGCAACATGCAACATACAACATGCAACATGCAACATGCAACATACAACATGCAACATGCAACATACAACATGCAACATACAACATGCAACATACAACATGCAACATGCAACATGCAACATACAACATGCAATATGCAACATACAACATGCAACATGCAACATACAACATGCAACATGCAACATGCAACATACAACATGCAACATACAACATGCAACATGCAACATGCAACATGCAACATACAACATGCAACATGCAACATGCAACATACAACATGCAACATGCAACATGCAACATACAACATACAACATGCAACATACAACATACAACATACAACGTGCAACATACAACATACAACATACAACATGCAACATGCAACATACAACATACAACATTCAACATGCAACATGCAACATGCAACATGCAACATGCAACATGCAACATACAATATACAACATACAACATACAACATGCAACATGCAACATGCAACATGCAACATGCAACATACAACATACAACATACAACATGCAACATGCAACATACAACATACAACATACAACATACAACATGCAACATGCAACATGCAACATGCAACATGCAACATGCAACATACAATATACAACATACAACATGCAACATGCAACATGCAACATGCAACATGCAACATACAACATGCAACATGCAACATGCAACATGCAACATGCAACATGCAACATGCAACATACAACATGCAACATGCAACATACAACATGCAATATGCAACATACAACATGCAACATGCAACATACAACATGCAACATGCAACATACAACATGCAACATACAACATGCAACATGCAACATGCAACATACAACATGCAACATGCAACATGCAACATACAACATGCAACATGCAACATACAATATACAACATACAACATGCAACATGCAACATGCAACATGCAACATACAACATGCAACATGCAACATGCAACATGCAACATACAATATACAACATACAACATGCAACATGCAACATGCAACATACAACATGCAATATGCAACATACAACATGCAACATGCAACATACAACATGCAACATGCAACATACAACATGCAACATACAACATGCAACATGCAACATGCAACATACAACATGCAACATGCAACATACAACATGCAACATGCAACATGCAACATACAACATACAACATGCAACATACAACATACAACATACAACGTGCAACATGCAACATGCAACATACAACATGCAACATGCAACATGCAACATACAACATGCAACATGCAACATGCAACATACAACATGCAACATGCAACATGCAACATGCAACATGCAACATGCAACATGCAACATACAACATACAACATACAACATGCAACATGCAACATGCAACATGCAACATGCAACATACAACATACAACATACAACATACAACATACAACATACAACATGCAACATGCAACATGCAACATACAACATGCAACATACAACATGCAACATGCAACATACAACATACAACATGCAACATGCAACATTCAACATACAACATACAACATGCAACATGCAACATGCAACATGCAACATGCAACATGCAACATACAACATACAACATGCAACATGCAACATACAACATGCAACATGCAACATGCAACATGCAACATGCAACATACAACATACAACATACAACATAAAACATACAACATACAACATACAACATGCAACATGCAACATGCAACATGCAACATGCAACATGCAACTTGCAACATGCAACATACAACATACAACATACAACATACAACATAAAACATACAACATACAACATACAACATGCAACATGCAACATGCAACATACAACATACAACATGCAACATGCAACATGCAACATGCAACATACAACATACAACATACAACATACAACATACAACATACAACATACAACATACAACATACAACATACAACATGCAACATGCAACATGCAACATACAACATACAACATGCAACATACAACATGCAACATGCAACATACAACATACAACATGCAACATGCAACATTCAACATACAACATACAACATGCAACATGCAACATGCAACATGCAACATGCAACATACAACATACAACATGCAACATGCAACATGCAACATACAACATGCAACATGCAGCATGCAACATGCAACATACAACATACAACATAAAACATACAACATACAACATACAACATGCAACATGCAACATGCAACATGCAACATGCAACATGCAACATGCAACATGCAACATACAACATACAACATACAACATACAACATACAACATAAAACATACAACATACAACATACAACATGCAACATGCAACATGCAACATGCAACATACAACATACAACATACAACATGCAACATGCAACATGCAACATGCAACATACAACATGCAACATGCAACATGCAACATGCAACATGCAACATGCAACATACAACATACAACATGCAACATACAACATACAACGTGCAACATACAACATACAACATGCAACATGCAACATACAACATACAACATTCAACATGCAACATGCAACATGCAACATACAATATACAATATACAACATACAACATGCAACATGCAACATGCAACGTGCAACATACAACATGCAACATGCAACATGCAACATGCAATATGCAACATACAACATACAACATACAACGTGCAACATACAACATACAACATACAACATGCAACATGCAACATACAACATACAACATGCAACATGCAACATGCAACATGCAACATACAATATACAACATACAACATGCAACATGCAACATGCAACATGCAACATACAACATGCAACATGCAACATGCAACATGCAACATGCAACATACAACATGCAACATACAACATGCATTATGCAACATACAACATGCAACATGCAACATACAACATGCAACATGCAACATTCAACATACAACATGCAACATACAACATGCAACATGCAACATACAACATGCAACATGCAACATACAACATGCAACATGCAACATGCAACATGCAACATGCAACATGCAACATACAATATACAACATACAACATGCAACATGCAACATGCAACATGCAACATACAACATGCAACATGCAACATGCAACATACAATATACAACATACAACATGCAACATGCAACATGCAACATGCAACATACAACATGCAATATGCAACATACAACATGCAACATGCAACATACAACATGCAACATGCAACATGCAACATACAACATGCAACATACAACATGCAACATGCAACATGCAACATACAACATACAACATGCAACATGCAACATACAACATGCACCATGCAACATGCAACATACAACATACAACATGCAACATACAACATACAACATACAACATACAACGTGCAACATACAACATACAACATACAACGTGCAACATGCAACATACAACATTCAACATGCAACATGCAACATGCAACATGCAACATACAATATACAACATACAACATGCAACATGCAACATGCAACATACAACATGCAACATGCAACATGCAACATGCAACATGCAACATGCAACATGCAATATGCAACATACAACATACAACGTGCAACATACAACATACAACATACAACATGCAACATGCAACATACAACATACAACATACAACATACAACATGCAACATGCAACATGCAACATGCAACATGCAACATACAATATACGACATACAACATGCAACATGCAACATACAACATGCAACATGCAACATGCAACATACAATATGCAACATGCAACAAGCAACATGCAACATACAACATGCAACATGCAACATGCAACATACAACATGCAACATACAACATGCAACATGCAACATGCAACATACAACATACAACATGCAACATGCAACATGCAACATACAACATGCAACATGCAACATGCAACATGCAACATGCAACATGCAACATGCAACATGCAACATACAACATACAACATACAACATACAACATACAACATGCAACATACAACATACAACATACAACATACAACATGCAACATTCAACATGCAACATGCAACATGCAACATGCAACATGCAACATGCAACATACAACATACAACATACAACATACAACATACAACATACAACATGCAACATGCAACATGCAACATGCAACATGCAACATGCAACATACAACATACAACATGCAACATGCAACATACAACATGCAACATGCAACATGCAACATACAACATGCAACATGCAACATACAACATGCAACATACAACATGCAACATGCAACATACAACATGCAACATACAACATACAACATACAACATGCAACATGCAACATGCAACATGCAACATGCAACATACAACATACAACATGCAACATGCAACATGCAACATGCAACATACAACATGCAACATACAACATGCAACATGCAACATGCAACATGCAACATACAACATACAACATGCAACATGCAACATGCAACATGCAACATGCAACATGCAACATGCAACATACAACATACAACATGCAACATGCAACATGCAACATGCAACATACAACATACAACATACAACATGCAACATGCAACATGCAACATACAACATACAACATACAACATACAATATACAACATACAACATGCAACATGCAACATGCAACATACAACATACAACATACAACATACAACATACAACATGCAACATGCAACATACAACATACAACATACAACATGCAACATGCAACATACAACATACAACATGCAACATGCAACATGCAACATACAACATGCAACATACAACATGCAACATGCAACATGCAACATGCAACATGCAACATGCAACATGCAACATGCAACATACAACACACAACATACAACATGCAACATGCAACATGCAACATGCAACATACAACATACAACATGCAACATGCAACATGCAACATACAACATACAACATGCAACATGCAACATGCAACATGCAACATGCAACATGCAACATGCAACATGCAACATACAACATACAACATACAACATACAACATACAACATACAACATACAACATACAACATACAACATGCAACATGCAACATGCAACATACAACATACAACATACAACATACAACATACAACATACAACATACAACATGCAACATACAACATACAACATACAACTTACAACATGCAACATGCAACATGCAACATACAACATACAACATACAACATACAACATGCAACATGCAACATACAACATGCAACATACAACATGCAACATGCAACATGCAACATACAACATACAACATACAACATACAACATGCAACATGCAACATGCAACATGCAACATACAACATGCAACATACACCATGCAACATGCAACATACAACATGCAACATGCAACATGCAACATGCAACATGCAACATACAACATACAACATGCAACATGCAACATGCAACATGCAACATGCAACATGCAACATACAACATACAACATACAACATACAACATACAACATACAACATACAACATGCAACATGCAACATGCAACATGCAACATACAATATACAACATACAACATACGACATGCAACATGCAACATACAACATACAACATGCAACATGCAACATGCAACATACAACATACAACATGCAACATGCAACATGCAACATGCAACATGCAACATGCAACATGCAACATACAACATACAACATGCAACATGCAACATGCAACATACAACATGCAACATGCAACATACAACATGCAACATGCAACATGCAACATACAACATGCAACATGCAACATACAACATGCAACATGCAACATGCAACATGCAACATACAACATGCAACATGCAACATACAACATGCAACATACAACATGCAACATGCAACATACAACATGCAACATACAACATGCAACATACAACATGCAACATGCAACATGCAACATGCAACATGCAACATACAACATACAACATGCAACATGCAACATGCAACATGCAACATGCAACATGCAACATGCAACATACAACATACAACATGCAACATACAACATACAACATACAACATACAACATGCAACATGCAACATACAACATACAACATACAACATGCAACATGCAACATGCAACATACAACATACAACATACAACATACAACATGCAACATGCAACATGCAACATGCAACATGCAACATGCAACATGCAACATACAACATACAACATGCAACATGCAACATGCAACATACAACATGCAACATGCAACATGCAACATGCAACATGCAACATGCAACATGCAACATACAACATACAACATACAACATACAACATACAACATACAACATACAACATAAAACATACAACATACAACATACAACATGCAACATGCAACATGCAACATGCAACATGCAACATGCAACATGCAACATGCAACATACAACATACAACATACAACATACAACATAAAACATACAACGTACAACATACAACATACAACATGCAACATGCAGCATGCAACATGCAATATGCAACATACAACATGCAACATGCAACATGCAACATGCAACATACAACATACAACATACAACATACAACATACAACATGCAACATGCAATATGCAACATGCAACATGCAACATGCAACATACAACATACAACATACAACATACAACATACAACATACAACATACAACATGCAACATGCAACATGCAACATACAACATACAACATGCAACATGCAACATACAACATACAACATACAACATGCAACATGCAACATACAACATACAACATGCAACATGCAACATGCAACATGCAACATGCAACATGCAACATGCAACATACAACATACAACATACAACATACAACATGCAACATGCAACATACAACATACAACAGGCAACATGCAACATACAACATGCAACATGCAACATACAACATACAACATACAACATGCAACATGCAACATACAACATGCAACATGCAACATGCAACATGCAACATGCAACATGCAACATGCAACATGCAACATACAATATACAACATACAACATGCAACATGCAACATACTACAACATACAACATACAACATGCAACATACAACATACAACATGCAACACACAACATACAACATGCAACATGCAACATACAACATGCAACATGCAACATGCAACATACAACATACAACATGCAACATGCAACATGTAACATACAACATACAACATTCAACATGCAACATGCAACATACAACATACAACATGCAACATGCAACATGCAACATGCAACATGCAACATGCAACATACAACATACAACATACAACATGCAACATACAACATACAACATACAACATACAACATACAACATACAACATACAACATACAACATACAACATACAACATACAACATACAACATAGAACACACAACATACAACATGCAACATACAACATACAATATACAACATGCAACATGCAACATACAACATACAACATACAACATACAACACACAACATACAACATACAACATACAACATGCAACATGCAACATGCAACATACAACATACAACATGCAACATGCAACATGCAACATGCAACATACAACATACAACATACAACATGCAACATGCAACATGCAACATGCAACATACAACATACAATATACAACATGCAACATGCAACATACAACATGCAACATGCAACATACAACATACAACATACAACATACAACATTCAACATACAACATACAACATGCAACATGCAACATACAACATGCAACATACAACATGCAGCATGCAACATGCAACATGCAACATACAACATGCAACATGCAACATGCAACATGCAACATACAACTTACAACATACAACATACAACATGCAACATACAACATGCAACATGCAACATGCAACATGCAACATGCAATATGCAACATACAACATACAACGTGCAACATACAACATACAACATACAACATGCAACATGCAACATACAACATACAACATACAACATACAACATGCAACATGCAACATGCAACATGCAACATGCAACATACAACATGCAATATGCAACATACAACATGCAACATGCAACATACAACATGCAACATGCAACATGCAACATACAACATGCAACATACAATATGCAACATGCAACATGCAACATACAACATGCAACATGCAACATACAACATGCAACATGCAACATGCAACATGCAACATACAACATGCAACATGCAACATACAACATGCAACATGCAACATACAACATGCAACATGCAACATACAACATGCAACATACAACATGCAACATGCAACATACAACATGCAACATGCAACATGCAACATACAACATGCAACATGCAACATACAACATGCAACATACAACATGCAACATACAACATGCAACATGCAACATGCAACATACAACATGCAATATGCAACATACAACATGCAACATGCAACATACAACATGCAACATGCAACATGCAACATACAACATGCAACATACAACATGCAACATGCAACATGCAACATGCAACATACAACATGCAACATGCAACATGCAACATACAACATGCAACATGCAACATACAACATACAACATGCAACATACAACATACAACATACAACGTGCAACATACAACATACAACATACAACATGCAACATGCAACATACAACATACAACATTCAACATGCAACATGCAACATGCAACATGCAACATGCAACATGCAACATGCAACATACAATATACAACATACAACATACAACATGCAACATGCAACATGCAACATGCAACATGCAACATACAACATGCAACATGCAACATGCAACATGCAACATGCAATATGCAACATACAACATACAACGTGCAACATACAACATACAACATACAACATGCAACATGCAACATACAACATACAACATACAACATGCAACATGCAACATGCAACATGCAACATGCAACATGCAACATACAATATACAACATACAACATGCAACATGCAACATGCAACATGCAACATGCAACATACAACATGCAACATGCAACATGCAACATGCAACATGCAACATGCAACATACAACATGCAACATGCAACATACAACATGCAATATGCAACATACAACATGCAACATGCAACATACAACATGCAACATGCAACATACAACATGCAACATACAACATGCAACATGCAACATGCAACATACAACATGCAACATGCAACATGCAACATACAACATGCAACATGCAACATGCAACATGCAACATACAATATACAACATACAACATGCAACATGCAACATGCAACATGCAACATACAACATGCAACATGCAACATGCAACATACAATATACAACATACAACATGCAACATGCAACATGCAACATACAACATGCAATATGCAACATACAACATGCAACATGCAACATACAACATGCAACATGCAACATACAACATGCAACATACAACATGCAACATGCAACATGCAACATACAACATGCAACATGCAACATACAACATGCAACATGCAACATGCAACATACAACATACAACATGCAACATACAACATACAACATACAACATACAACGTGCAACATGCAACATGCAACATACAACATGCAACATGCAACATGCAACATACAACATGCAACATGCAACATGCAACATACAACATGCAACATGCAACATGCAACATGCAACATGCAACATGCAACATGCAACATACAACATACAACATACAACATGCAACATGCAACATGCAACATGCAACATGCAACATACAACATACAACATACAACATACAACATACAACATACAACATACAACATGCAACATGCAACATGCAACATACAACATGCAACATACAACATGCAACATGCAACATACAACATACAACATGCAACATGCAACATTCAACATACAACATACAACATGCAACATGCAACATGCAACATGCAACATGCAACATGCAACATACAACATACAACATGCAACATGCAACATACAACATGCAACATGCAACATGCAACATGCAACATGCAACATACAACATACAACATACAACATAAAACATACAACATACAACATACAACATGCAACATGCAACATGCAACATGCAACATGCAACATGCAACTTGCAACATGCAACATACAACATACAACATACAACATACAACATAAAACATACAACATACAACATACAACATGCAACATGCAACATGCAACATACAACATACAACATGCAACATGCAACATGCAACATGCAACATACAACATACAACATACAACATACAACATACAACATACAACATACAACATACAACATGCAACATGCAACATGCAACATACAACATACAACATGCAACATACAACATGCAACATGCAACATACAACATACAACATGCAACATGCAACATTCAACATACAACATACAACATGCAACATGCAACATGCAACATGCAACATGCAACATACAACATACAACATGCAACATGCAACATGCAACATACAACATGCAACATGCAACATGCAACATGCAACATACAACATACAACATAAAACATACAACATACAACATACAACATGCAACATGCAACATGCAACATGCAACATGCAACATGCAACATGCAACATGCAACATACAACATACAACATACAACATACAACATAAAACATACAACATACAACATACAACATGCAACATGCAACATGCAACATGCAACATACAACATACAACATACAACATGCAACATGCAACATGCAACATGCAACATACAACATGCAACATGCAACATGCAACATGCAACATGCAACATACAACATACAACATGCAACATACAACATACAACGTGCAACATACAACATACAACATGCAACATGCAACATACAACATACAACATTCAACATGCAACATGCAACATGCAACATACAATATACAATATACAACATACAACATGCAACATGCAACATGCAACGTGCAACATACAACATGCAACATGCAACATGCAACATGCAATATGCAACATACAACATACAACATACAACGTGCAACATACAACATACAACATACAACATGCAACATGCAACATACAACATACAACATGCAACATGCAACATGCAACATGCAACATACAATATACAACATACAACATGCAACATGCAACATGCAACATGCAACATACAACATGCAACATGCAACATGCAACATGCAACATGCAACATACAACATGCAACATGCAACATACAACATGCATTATGCAACATACAACATGCAACATGCAACATACAACATGCAACATGCAACATTCAACATACAACATGCAACATACAACATGCAACATGCAACATACAACATGCAACATGCAACATACAACATGCAACATGCAACATGCAACATGCAACATGCAACATACAATATACAACATACAACATGCAACATGCAACATGCAACATGCAACATACAACATGCAACATGCAACATGCAACATACAATATACAACATACAACATGCAACATGCAACATGCAACATGCAACATACAACATGCAATATGCAACATACAACATGCAACATGCAACATACAACATGCAACATGCAACATGCAACATACAACATGCAACATACAACATGCAACATGCAACATGCAACATACAACATACAACATGCAACATGCAACATACAACATGCACCATGCAACATGCAACATACAACATACAACATGCAACATACAACATACAACATACAACGTGCAACATACAACATACAACATACAACGTGCAACATGCAACATACAACATTCAACATGCAACATGCAACATGCAACATGCAACATACAATATACAACATACAACATGCAACATGCAACATGCAACATACAACATGCAACATGCAACATGCAACATGCAACATGCAACATGCAACATGCAACATGCAATATGCAACATACAACATACAACATACAACATACAACATACAACATGCAACATGCAACATACAACATACAACATACAACATACAACATGCAACATGCAACATGCAACATGCAACATGCAACATACAATATACAACATACAACATGCAACATGCAACATGCAACATACAACATGCAACATGCAACATGCAACATACAATATGCAACATGCAACAAGCAACATGCAACATACAACATGCAACATGCAACATGCAACATACAACATGCAACATACAACATGCAACATGCAACATGCAACATGCAACATACAACATACAACATGCAACATGCAACATGCAACATACAACATGCAACATGCAACATGCAACATGCAACATGCAACATGCAACATGCAACATACAACATACAACATACAACATACAACATACAACATGCAACATACAACATACAACATACAACATACAACATGCAACATTCAACATGCAACATGCAACATGCAACATGCAACATGCAACATGCAACATACAACATACAACGTACAACATACAACATACAACATGCAACATGCAACATGCAACATGCAACATGCAACATACAACATACAACATGCAACATGCAACATACAACATGCAACATGCAACATGCAACATACAACATACAACATGCAACATGCAACATACAACATGCAACATACAACATGCAACATGCAACATACAACATGCAACATACAACATACAACATACAACATGCAACATGCAACATGCAACATGCAACATGCAACATACAACATACAACATGCAACATGCAACATGCAACATGCAACATACAACATGCAACATACAACATGCAACATGCAACATGCAACATGCAACATACAACATACAACATGCAACATGCAACATGCAACATGCAACATGCAACATGCAACATGCAACATACAACATACAACATGCAACATGCAACATGCAACATGCAACATACAACATACAACATACAACATGCAACATGCAACATGCAACATACAACATACAACATACAACATACAATATACAACATACAACATGCAACATGCAACATGCAACATACAACATACAACATACAACATACAACATACAACATGCAACATGCAACATACAACATACAACATACAACATGCAACATGCAACATACAACATACAACATACAACATGCAACATGCAACATGCAACATACAACATGCAACATACAACATGCAACATGCAACATGCAACATGCAACATGCAACATACAACACACAACATACAACATGCAACATGCAACATGCAACATGCAACATACAACATACAACATGCAACATGCAACATGCAACATACAACATACAACATGCAACATGCAACATGCAACATGCAACATGCAACATGCAACATGCAACATGCAACATGCAACATACAACATACAACATACAACATACAACATACAACATACAACATACAACATACAACATACAACATACAACATGCAACATGCAACATGCAACATACAACATACAACATACAACATACAACATACAACATGCAACATACAACATACAACATACAACATACAACATGCAACATGCAACATGCAACATACAACATACAACACACAACATACAACATGCAACATGCAACATACAACATGCAACATACAACATGCAACATGCAACATGCAACATACAACATACAACATACAACATACAACATGCAACATGCAACATGCAACATGCAACATACAACATGCAACATACACCATGCAACATGCAACATACAACATGCAACATGCAACATGCAACATGCAACATGCAACATACAACATACAACATACAACATGCAACATGCAACATGCAACATGCAACATGCAACATGCAACATACAACATACAACATACAACATACAACATACAACATACAACATACAACATACAACATACAACATACAACATGCAACATGCAACATGCAACATGCAACATACAATATACAACATACAACATACGACATGCAACATGCAACATACAACATACAACATGCAACATGCAACATGCAACATACAACATACAACATGCAACATGCAACATGCAACATGCAACATGCAACATGCAACATGCAACATACAACATACAACATGCAACATGCAACATGCAACATACAACATGCAACATGCAACATACAACATGCAACATGCAACATGCAACATACAACATGCAACATGCAACATACAACATGCAACATGCAACATGCAACATACAACATGCAACATGCAACATACAACATGCAACATACAACATGCAACATGCAACATACAACATGCAACATACAACATGCAACATACAACATGCAACATGCAACATGCAACATGCAACATGCAACATACAACATACAACATGCAACATGCAACATGCAACATGCAACATGCAACATGCAACATGCAACATACAACATACAACATGCAACATACAACATACAACATACAACATACAACATGCAACATGCAACATACAACATACAACATGCAACATGCAACATGCAACATACAACATACAACATACAACATACAACATACAACATGCAACATGCAACATGCAACATGCAACATGCAACATGCAACATGCAACATACAACATACAACATGCAACATGCAACATGCAACATACAACATGCAACATGCAACATGCAACATGCAACATGCAACATGCAACATGCAACATACAACATACAACATACAACATACAACATACAACATACAACATACAACATAAAACATACAACATACAACATACAACATGCAACATGCAACATGCAACATGCAACATGCAACATGCAACATGCAACATGCAACATACAACATACAACATACAACATACAACATAAAACATACAACGTACAACATACAACATACAACATACAACATGCAACATGCAGCATGCAACATGCAATATGCAACATACAACATGCAACATGCAACATGCAACATGCAACATACAACATGCAACATACAACATACAACATGCAACATGCAACATGCAACATGCAACATGCAACATGCAACATGCAACATACAACATACAACATACAACATACAACATGCAACATGCAACATACAACATACAACAGGCAACATGCAACATACAACATGCAACATGCAACATACAACATACAACATACAACATGCAACATGCAACATACAACATGCAACATGCAACATGCAACATGCAACATGCAACATGCAACATGCAACATACAATATACAACATACAACATGCAACATGCAACATACTACAACATACAACATACAACATGCAACATACAACATACAACATGCAACACACAACATACAACATGCAACATGCAACATACAACATGCAACATGCAACATGCAACATACAACATACAACATGCAACATGCAACATGTAACATACAACATACAACATTCAACATGCAACATGCAACATACAACATACAACATGCAACATGCAACATGCAACATGCAACATGCAACATGCAACATACAACATACAACATACAACATGCAACATACAACATACAACATACAACATACAACATACAACATACAACATACAACATACAACATACAACATACAACATACAACATACAACATACAACATAGAACACACAACATACAACATGCAACATACAACATACAATATACAACATGCAACATGCAACATACAACATACAACATACAACACACAACATACAACATACAACATACAACATGCAACATGCAACATGCAACATACAACATACAACATGCAACATGCAACATGCAACATGCAACATACAACATACAACATACAACATGCAACATGCAACATGCAACATGCAACATACAACATACAATATACAACATGCAACATGCAACATACAACATGCAACATGCAACATACAACATACAACATACAACATACAACATTCAACATACAACATACAACATGCAACATGCAACATACAACATGCAACATACAACATGCAGCATGCAACATGCAACATGCAACATACAACATGCAACATGCAACATGCAACATGCAACATACAACTTACAACATACAACATACAACATGCAACATACAACATGCAACATGCAACATGCAACATGCAACATGCAACATACAACATGCAACATGCAACATACAACATCCAACATACAACATACAACATGCAACATGCAACATGCAACATGCAACATACAACATGCAACATGCAACATACAACATGCAACATACAACATACAACATACAACATACAACATACAACATACAATATACAACATACAACATTCAACATACAACATGCAACATGCAACATGCAACATGCAACATGCAACATGCAACATGCAACATGCAACATACAACATACAACATACAACATACAACATGCAACATGCAACATGCAACATACAACATACAACATGCAACATACAACATACAACATACAACATACAACATGCAACATGCAACATACAACATACAACATACAACATGCAACATGCAACATGCAACATACAACATACAACATACAACATGCAACATGCAACATGCAACATGCAACATGCAACATACAACATCCAACATGCAACATGCAACATGCAACATACAACATGCAACATGCAACATGCAACATGCAACATGCAACATACAACATACAACATACAACATACAACATACAACATACAACATACAACATACAACATACAACATAAAACATACAACATACAACATACAACATGCAACATGCAACATGCAACATGCAACATGCAACATGCAACATGCAACATGCAACATGCAACATGCAACATACAACATACAACATACAACATACAACATACAACATAAAACATACAACATACAACATACAACATACAACATACAACATGCAACATGCAACATGCAACATGCAACATACAACATGCAACATGCAACATGCAACATGCAACATGCAACATACAACATACAACATACAACATGCAATATGCAATATGCAACATGCAACATGCAACATGCAACATACAACATACAACATACAACATACAACATGCAACATGCAACATGCAACATACAACATACAACATACAACATACAACATGCAACATGCAACATACAACATACAACATGCAACATGCAACATACAACATACAACATGCAACATGCAACATGCAACATGCAACATGCAACATGCAACATGCAACATGCAACATGCAACATACAACATACAACATACAACATGCAACATACAACATGCAACATGCAACATGCAACATACAACATACAACAGGCAACATGCAACATACAACATGCAACATGCAACATACAACATACAACATACAACATGCAACATGCAACATACAACATGCAACATGCAACATGCAACATGCAACATGCAACATACAATATACAACATACAACATGCAACATGCAACATGCAACATGCAACATACTACAACATACAACATACAACATGCAACATACAACATACAACATGCAACATACAACATACAACATGCAACATGCAACATACAACATGCGACATGCAACATACAACATACAACATGCAACATGCAACATGTAACATACAACATACAACATTCAACATGCAACATGCAACATACAACATACAACATGCAACATGCAACATGCAACATGCAACATGCAACATACAACATACAACATACAACATGCAACATACAACATACAACATACAACATACAACATACAACATACAACATACAACATACAACATAGAACACACAACATACAACATGCAACATACAACATACAATATACAACATGCAACATGCAACATGCAACATACAACATACAACATACAACATACAACACACAACATACAACATACAACATACAACATACAACATACAACATACAACATGCAACATGCAACATGCAACATGCAACATACAACATACAACATGCAACATGCAACATGCAACATGCAACATGCAACATACAACATACAACATACAACATGCAACATGCAACATGCAACATGCAACATACAACATACAATATACAACATGCAACATGCAACATACAACATGCAACATGCAACATACAACATACAACATTCAACATGCAACATGCAACATGCAACATGCAACATACAACATGCAACATGCAACATACAACATGCAGCATGCAACATGCAACATGCAACATACAACATGCAACATGCAACATGCAACATGCAACATGCAACATACAACATACAACATACAACATACAACATACAACATGCAACATGCAACATGCAACATGCAACACGCAACATACAACATACAACATGCAACATGCAAAATGCAACATGAAACATGCAACATGCAACATGCAACATACAACATACAACATACAACATGCAACATGCAACATGCAACATGCAACATACAACATACAACATACAACATACAACATGCAACATGCAACATACAACATGCAACATGCAACATGCAACATACAACATGCAACTTGCAACATACAACATACAACATACAACATGCAACATACAACATGCAACATGCAACATGCAACATGCATCATACAACATACAACATACAACATGCAACATGCAACATACAACATACAACATGCAACATGCAACATACAACATGCAACATGCAGCATACAACATACAACATGCAACATGCAACATGCAACATGCAACATGCAACATACAACATACAACATACAACATACAACATGCAACATGCAACATACAACATGCAACATGCAACATACAACATGCAACATGCAACATACAACATGCAACATGCAACATGCAACATACAACATGCAACATGCAACATTCAACATTCAACATACAACATACAACATACAACATGCAACATGCAACATACAACATACAACATGCAACATGCAACATGCAACATGCAACATGCAACATGCAACATACAACATACAACATGCAACATGCAACATACAACATCCAACATACAACATACAACATGCAACATGCAACATGCAACATGCAACATGCAACATACAACATGCAACATGCAACATGCAACATGCAACATACAACATACAACATACAACATACAACATACAACATACAACATTCAACATACAACATACAACATGCAACATGCAACATGCAACATGCAACATGCAACATGCAACATACAACATACAACATGCAACATGCAAAATGCAACATGCAACATGCAACATGCAACATGCAACATGCAACATGCAACATACAACATACAACATACAACATGCAACATGCAACATACAACATGCAACATGCAACATACAACATGCAACATGCAACATACAACATGCAACATGCAACATACAACATGCAACATGCAACATACAACATCCAACATACAACATACAACATGCAACATGCAACATACAACATACAACATGCAACATACAATATGCAACATGCAACATGCAACATGCAACATGCAACATACAACATACAACATGCAACATGCAACATACAACATGCAACATGCAACATGCAACATACAACATACAACATGCAACATGCAACATGCAACATGCAACATACAACATACAACATTCAACATACAACATGCAACATGCAACATGCAACATACAACATACAACATGCAACATGCAACATACAACATACAACATGCAACATGCAACATGCAACATGCAACATACAACATACAACATACAACATGCAACATGCAACATGCAACATACAACATACAACATACAACATCCAACATACAACATGCAACATGCAACATGCGACATACAACATACAACATACAACATGCAACATGCAACATGCAACATACAACATACAACATGCAACATACAATATGCAACATGCAACATGCAACATGCAACATGCAACATGCAACATACAACATACAACATGCAACATGCAACATACAACATGCAACATGCATCATGCAACATACAACATACAACATGCAACATGCAACATGCAACATACAACATGCAACATACAACATGCAACATGCAACATGCAACATGCAACATGCAACATGCAACATACAACATACAACATACAACATGCAACATGCAACATACAACATACAACATGCAACATGCAACATGCAACATGCAACATACAACATACAACATACAACATGCAACATGCAACATGCAACATACAACATACAACATACAACATCCAACATACAACATACAACATGCAACATGCAACATGCGACATACAACATACAACATACAACATACAACATACAACATGCAACATGCAACATGCAACATACAACATGCAACATGCAACATGCAACATACAACATGCAACATGCAACATACAACATGCAACATGCAACATGCAACATGCAACATACAACATGCAACATACAACATCCAACATACAACATACAACATGCAACATGCAACATACAACATACAACATACAACATGCAACATGCAACATGCAACATACAACATACAACATGCAACATGCAACATGCAACATGCAACATACAACATGCAACATACAACATCCAACATACAACATACAACATACAACATGCAACATGCAACATACAACATACAACATACAACATGCAACATGCAACATGCAACATGCAACATACAACATGCAACATACAACATGCAACATACAACATGCAACATGCAACATGCAACTTGCAACATGCAACATACAACATACAACATGCAACATGCAACATGCAACATGCAACATGCAACATACAACATACAACATACAACATACAACATGCAACATGCAACATGCAACATGCAACATGCAACATACAACATGCAACATGCAACATGCAACATACAACATGCAACATGCAACATACAACATGCAACATACAACATGCAACATGCAACATACAACATGCAACATACAACATGCAACATGCAACATGCAACATACAACATGCAACATGCAACATACAACATGCAACATGCAACATGCAACATGCAACATGCAACATACAACATACAACATGCAACATACAACATGCAACATGCAACATGCAACATACAACATGCAACATGCAACATACAACATGCAACATGCAACATACAACATCCAACATACAACATACAACATGCAACATGCAACATACAACATACAACATACAACATGCAACATGCAACATGCAACATACAACATACAACATGCAACAAGCAACATACAACATGCAACATGCAACATGCAACATGCAACATACAACATGCAACATGCAACATACAACATGCAACATGCAACATACAACATCCAACATACAACATACAACATGCAACATGCAACATGCAACATACAACATACAACATACAACATACAACATACAACATGCAACATGCAACAAGCGACATACAACATACAACATGCAACATGCAACATGCAACATGCAACATACAACATGCAACATACAACATCCAACATACAACATACAACATGCAACATGCAACATACAACATACAACATGCAACATACAACATGCAACATGCAACATGCAACATACAACATGCAACATGCAACATACAACATGCAACATACAACATGCAACATACAACATGCAACATACAACATGCAACATGCAACATGCAACATACAACATACAACATGCAACATGCAACATGCAACATACAACATGCAACATGCAACATACAACATGCAACATACAACATGCAACATACAACATGCAACATACAACATGCAACATGCAACATACAACATACAACATGCAACATGCAACATGCAACATGCAACATACAACATACAACATACAACATGCAACATGCAACATGCAACATGCAGCATGCAACATACAACATACAACATACAACATGCAACATGCAACATGCAACATGCAACATGCAACATGCAACATACAACATGCAACATACAACATGCAACATACAACATGCAACATACAACATACAACATGCAACATACAACATACAACATCCAACATGCAACATGCAACATGCAACATGCAACATACAACATACAACATGCAACATGCAACATGCAACATGTAACATACAACATACAACATTCAACATGCAACATGCAACATACAACATGCAACATGCAACATACAACATGCCATATACAACATGCAACATGCATCATACAACATACAACATACAACATGCAACATGCAACATACAACATACAACATGCAACATGCAACATACAACATGCAACATGCAGCATACAACATACAACATGCAACATGCAACATGCAACATGCAACATACAACATACAACATACAACATACAACATACAACATGCAACATGCAACATACAACATACAACATGCAACATGCAACATACAACATACAACATGCAACATGCAACATGCAACATGCAGCATGCAACATACAACATACAACATGCAACATGCAACATGCAACATGCAACATGCAACATACAACATACAACATACAACATGCAACATACAACATACAACATACAACATACAACATACAACATAGAACACACAACATACAACATGCAACATACAACATACAATATACAACATGCAACATGCAACATGCAACATACAACATACAACATACAACATACAACATACAACACACAACATACAACATACAACATACAACATACAACATACAACATACAACATGCAACATGCAACATGCAACATGCAACATACAACATACAACATGCAACATGCAACATGCAACATGCAACATGCAACATACAACATACAACATACAACATGCAACATGCAACATGCAACATGCAACATACAACATACAATATACAACATGCAACATGCAACATGCAACATACAACATGCAACATGCAACATACAACATACAACATACAACATTCAACATGCAACATGCAACATGCAACATGCAACATGCAACATGCAACATGCAACATACAACATGCAACATGCAACATACAACATGCAGCATGCAACATGCAACATGCAACATACAACATGCAACATGCAACATGCAACATGCAACATACAACATACAACATACAACATACAACATACAACATACAACATGCAACATGCAACATGCAACATGCAACACGCAACATACAACATACAACATGCAACATGCAAAATGCAACATGCAACATGCAACATGCAACATACAACATACAACATACAACATACAACATGCAACATGCAACATGCAACATGCAACATACAACATACAACATACAACATACAACATGCAACATGCAACATACAACATGCAACATGCAACATGCAACATACAACATGCAACATGCAACATACAACATACAACATACAACATGCAACATACAACATGCAACATGCAACATGCAACATGCATCATACAACATACAACATACAACATGCAACATGCAACATACAACATACAACATACAACATGCAACATGCAACATACAACATTCAACATGCAGCATACAACATACAACATGCAACATGCAACATGCAACATGCAACATACAACATACAACATACAACATACAACATACAACATGCAACATGCAACATACAACATGCAACATGCAACATACAACATGCAACATGCAACATACAACATGCAACATGCAACATGCAACATACAACATGCAACATGCAACATTCAACATCCAACATACAACATACAACATACAACATGCAACATGCAACATACAACATACAACATGCAACATGCAACATGCAACATGCAACATGCAACATGCAACATGCAACATACAACATACAACATGCAACATGCAACATACAACATCCAACATACAACATACAACATGCAACATGCAACATGCAACATGCAACATGCAACATACAACATACAACATACAACATACAACATACAACATACAACATACAACATACAACATACAACATACAACATACAACATACAACATACAACATACAACATACAACATACAACATACAACATACAACATTCAACATACAACATACAACATGCAACATGCAACATGCAACATGCAACATACAACATACAACATGCAACATGCAAAATGCAACATGCAACATGCAACATGCAACATGCAACATGCAACATACAACATGCAACATACAACATACAACATGCAACATGCAACATGCAACATGCAACATACAACATACAACATACAACATGCAACATGCAACATGCAACATACAACATACAACATACAACATCCAACATACAACATACAACATGCAACATGCAACATGCGACATACAACATACAACATACAACATGCAACATGCAACATGCAACATACAACATGCAACATGCAACATACAACATGCAACATGCAACATACAACATGCAACATGCAACATGCAACATACAACATGCAACATACAACATCCAACATACAACATACAACATACAACATGCAACATGCAACATACAACATACAACATACAACATACAACATGCAACATGCAACATGCAACATACAACATGCAACATGCAACATGCAACATGCAACATACAACATGCAACATACAACATCCAACATACAACATACAACATGCAACATGCAACATACAACATACAACATGCAACATGCAACATGCAACATGCAACATACAACATGCAACATACAACATGCAACATACAACATGCAACATGCAACATGCAACTTGCAACATGCAACATACAACATACAACATACAACATGCAACATGCAACATGCAACATGCAACATGCAACATACAACATACAACATACAACATACAACATGCAACATACAACATGCAACATGCAACATACAACATGCAACATACAACATGCAACATGCAACATACAACATGCAACATACAACATGCAACATGCAACATGCAACATACAACATACAACATGCAACATGCAACATGCAACATACAACATGCAACATGCAACATACAACATGCAACATACAACATGCAACATACAACATGCAACATACAACATGCAACATGCAACATGCAACATACAACATACAACATGCAACATGCAACATGCAACATGCAACATACAACATACAACATACAACATGCAACATGCAACATGCAACATGCAGCATGCAACATACAACATACAACATGCAACATGCAACATGCAACATGCAACATGCAACATGCAACATGCAACATACAACATGCAACATACAACATGCAACATACAACATACAACATGCAACATACAACATACAACATGCAACATGCAACATGCAACATGCAACATGCAACATGCAACATACAACATACAACATGCAACATGCAACATGCAACATGTAACATACAACATACAACATTCAACATGCAACATGCAACATGCAACATACAACATGCAACATGCAACATACAACATGCCATATACAACATGCAACATGCAACATACAACATGCAACATGCAACATGCAACATACAACATGCAACATGCAACATGCAACATACAACATACAACATGCAACATGCAACATGCAACATGCAACATACAACATACACCATGCAACATGCAACATGCAACATGCAACATACAACATACAACATACAACATACAACATGCAACATGCAACATGCAACATACAACATACAACATTCAACATACAACATGCAACATACAACATACAACATACAACATACAACATACAACACACAACATACAACATACAACATACAACATACAACATACAACATACAACATACAACGTGCAACATGCAACACGCAACATGCAACATGCAACATGCAACATGCAACATGCAACATGCAACATACAACATACAACATACAACATACAACATGCAATATGCAACATGCAACATGCAACATGCAACATACAACATACAACATGCAACATGCAACATGCAACATGCAACATGCAACATACAACATGCAACATGCAACATGCAACATGCAACATACAACATGCAACATGCAACATACAACATCCAACATACAACATGCAACATGCAACATACAACATACAACATGCAACATGCAACATGCAACATACAACATACAACATACAACATGCAACATACAACATGCAACATACAACATGCAACATTCAACATGCAACATACAACATGCAACATGCAACATGCAACATACAACATCCAACATACAACATACAACATGCAACATGCAACATGCAACATACAACATACAACATGCAACATGCAACAAGCGACATACAACATACAACATACAACATGCAACATGCAACATACAACATGCAACATGCAACATACAACATCCAACATACAACATACAACATGCAACATGCAACATGCAACATACAACAGACAACATACAACATGCAACATACAACATGCAACATGCAACATACAACATACAACATGCAACATGCAACATGCAACATGCAACATGCAACATACAACATACAACATGCAACATGCAACATGCAACATGTAACATACAACATACAACATTCAACATGCAACATGCAACATACAACATGCAACATACAACATGCCATATACAACATGCAACATGCAACATGCATCATACAACATACAACATACAACATGCAACATGCAACATACAACATACAACATGCAACATGCAACATACAACATGCAACATGCAGCATACAACATACAACATGCAACATGCAACATGCAACATGCAACATACAACATACAACATACAACATACAACATACAACATGCAACATGCAACATACAACATACAACATGCAACATGCAACATACAACATACAACATGCAACATGCAACATGCAACATGCAACATGCAGCATGCAACATACAACATACAACATGCAACATGCAACATGCAACATGCAACATACAACATACAACATACAACATGCAACATACAACATACAACATACAACATACAACATAGAACACACAACATACAACATGCAACATACAACATACAATATACAACATGCAACATGCAACATGCAACATACAACATACAACATACAACATACAACATACAACACACAACATACAACATACAACATACAACATACAACATACAACATACAACATGCAACATGCAACATGCAACATGCAACATACAACATACAACATGCAACATGCAACATGCAACATGCAACATGCAACATACAACATACAACATACAACATGCAACATGCAACATGCAACATGCAACATACAACATACAATATACAACATGCAACATGCAACATGCAACATACAACATGCAACATGCAACATACAACATACAACATACAACATTCAACATGCAACATGCAACATGCAACATGCAACATGCAACATACAACATGCAACATGCAACATACAACATGCAGCATGCAACATGCAACATGCAACATACAACATGCAACATGCAACATGCAACATGCAACATGCAACATGCAACATACAACATACAACATACAACATACAACATACAACATACAACATACAACATGCAACATGCAACATGCAACACGCAACATACAACATACAACATGCAACATGCAAAATGCAACATGCAACATGCAACATGCAACATGCAACATACAACATACAACATACAACATGCAACATGCAACATGCAACATGCAACATACAACATACAACATACAACATACAACATGCAACATGCAACATACAACATGCAACATGCAACATGCAACATACAACATGCAACATGCAACATACAACATACAACATACAACATGCAACATACAACATGCAACATGCAACATGCAACATGCATCATACAACATACAACATACAACATGCAACATGCAACATACAACATACAACATGCAACATGCAACATACAACATTCAACATGCAGCATACAACATACAACATGCAACATGCAACATGCAACATGCAACATACAACATACAACATACAACATACAACATGCAACATGCAACATACAACATGCAACATGCAACATACAACATGCAACATGCAACATACAACATGCAACATGCAACATGCAACATACAACATGCAACATGCAACATTCAACATCCAACATACAACATAAAACATACAACATGCAACATGCAACATACAACATACAACATGCAACATGCAACATGCAACATGCAACATGCAACATGCAACATACAACATACAACATGCAACATGCAACATACAACATCCAACATACAACATACAACATGCAACATGCAACATGCAACATGCAACATGCAACATACAACATACAACATACAACATACAACATACAACATACAACATACAACATACAACATACAACATACAACATACAACATACAACATTCAACATACAACATACAACATGCAACATGCAACATGCAACATGCAACATGCAACATACAACATACAACATGCAACATGCAAAATGCAACATGCAACATGCAACATGCAACATGCAACATGCAACATACAACATACAACATGCAACATACAACATACAACATGCAACATGCAACATGCAACATGCAACATACAACATACAACATACAACATGCAACATGCAACATGCAACATACAACATACAACATACAACATCCAACATACAACATACAACATGCAACATGCAACATGCGACATACAACATACAACATACAACATGCAACATGCAACATGCAACATACAACATGCAACATGCAACATACAACATGCAACATGCAACATACAACATGCAACATGCAACATGCAACATACAACATGCAACATACAACATCCAACATACAACATACAACATACAACATGCAACATGCAACATACAACATACAACATACAACATACAACATGCAACATGCAACATGCAACATACAACATGCAACATGCAACATGCAACATGCAACATACAACATGCAACATACAACATCCAACATACAACATACAACATACAACATGCAACATGCAACATACAACATACAACATACAACATGCAACATGCAACATGCAACATGCAACCTACAACATGCAACATACAACATGCAACATACAACATGCAACATGCAACATGCAACTTGCAACATGCAACATACAACATACAACATACAACATGCAACATGCAACATGCAACATGCAACATGCAACATACAACATACAACATACAACATACAACATACAACATGCAACATACAACATGCAACATGCAACATACAACATGCAACATACAACATGCAACATGCAACATACAACATGCAACATACAACATGCAACATGCAACATGCAACATACAACATACAACATGCAACATGCAACATGCAACATACAACATGCAACATGCAACATACAACATGCAACATACAACATGCAACATACAACATGCAACATACAACATGCAACATGCAACATGCAACATACAACATACAACATGCAACATGCAACATGCAACATGCAACATACAACATACAACATACAACATGCAACATGCAACATGCAACATGCAGCATGCAACATACAACATACAACATACAACATACAACATGCAACATGCAACATGCAACATGCAACATGCAACATGCAACATGCAACATACAACATGCAACATACAACATGCAACATACAACATACAACATGCAACATACAACATACAACATGCAACATGCAACATGCAACATACAACATACAACATGCAACATACAACATACAACATGCAACATGCAACATGCAACATGTAACATACAACATACAACATTCAACATGCAACATGCAACATGCAACATACAACATGCAACATGCAACATACAACATGCCATATACAACATGCAACATGCAACATACAACATGCAACATGCAACATGCAACATACAACATGCAACATGCAACATGCAACATACAACATACAACATGCAACATGCAACATGCAACATGCAACATACAACATACACCATGCAACATGCAACATGCAACATGCAACATGCAACATACAACATACAACATACAACATGCAACATGCAACATGCAACATGCAACATACAACATACAACATTCAACATACAACATGCAACATACAACATACAACATACAACATACAACATACAACATACAACACACAACATACAACATACAACATACAACATACAACATACAACATACAACATACAACGTGCAACATGCAACACGCAACATGCAACATGCAACATGCAACATGCAACATGCAACATGCAACATACAACATACAACATACAACATACAACATGCAATATGCAACATGCAACATGCAACATGCAACATGCAACATGCAACATACAACATACAACATGCAACATGCAACATGCAACATGCAACATACAACATGCAACATGCAACATACAACATGCAACATGCAACATACAACATCCAACATACAACATGCAACATGCAACATACAACATACAACATGCAACATGCAACATGCAACATACAACATACAACATACAACATGCAACATACAACATGCAACATACAACATGCAACATTCAACATGCAACATACAACATGCAACATGCAACATGCAACATACAACATCCAACATACAACATACAACATGCAACATGCAACATGCAACATACAACATACAACATGCAACATGCAACAAGCGACATACAACATACAACATACAACATGCAACATGCAACATACAACATGCAACATGCAACATACAACATCCAACATACAACATACAACATGCAACATGCAACATGCAACATACAACATACAACATACAACATGCAACATACAACATGCAACATGCAACATGCAACATACAACATACAACATGCAACATGCAACATACAACATGCAACATACAACATGCAACATGCAACATGCAACATGCAACATGCAACATGCAACATGCAACATACAACATACAACATGCAACATGCAACATACAACATGCAACATGCAACATACAACATCCAACATACAACATACAACATGCAACATGCAACATACAACATACAACATACAACATACAACATAGAACATGCAACATGCAACATGCAACATGCAACATGCAATATGCAACATTCAACATGCAACATGCAACATGCAACATGCAACATACAGCATACAACATACAACATACAACATACAACATACAACATGCAACATGCAACATGCAACATACAACATACAACATACAACATACAACATACAACATACAACATACAACATGCAACATGCAACATACAACATACAACATGCAACATGCAACATGCAACATGCAACATACAACATGCAACATGCAACATGCAACATGCAACATGCAACATGCAACATACAACATACAACATGCAACATGCAACATACAACATGCAACATGCAACATACAACATCCAACATACAACATACAACATGCAACATGCAACATACAACATACAACATGCAACATGCAACATGCAACATACAACATGCAACATGCAACATACAACATGCAACATACAACATGCAACATTCAACATGCAACATACAACATGCAACATGCAACATACAACATCCAACATACAACATACAACATGCAACATGCAACATGCAACATACAACATACAACATGCAACATGCAACAAGCGACATACAACATACAACATGCAACATGCAACATACAACATGCAACATGCAACATACAACATCCAACATACAACATACAACATGCAACATGCAACATGCAACATACAACATACAACATGCAACATACAACATGCAACATGCAACATGCAACATGCAACATGCAACATGCAACATGCAACATGCAACATACAACATACAACATGCAACATGCAACATACAACATGCAACATACAACCATCAACATACAACATGCAACATGCAACATGCAACATGCAACATGCAACATGCAACATACAACATACAACATGCAACATGCAACATGCAACATGCAAAATGCAACATACAACATACAACATGCAACATGCAACATGCAACATGCAACATGCAACATACAACATGCAACATACAACATACAACATGCAACATGCAACATGCAACATGCAACATGCAACATGCAACATACAACATGCAACATGCAACATACAACATGCAACATGCAACATACAACATGCAACATACAACATACAACATGCAACATGCAACATACAACATGCAACATACAACATACAACATGCAACATACAACATGCAACATACAACATGCAACATGCAACATGCAACATACAACATACAACATACAACATGCAACATACAACATGCGACATGCAACATGCAACATGCAACATGCAACATGCAACATGCAACATGCAACATACAACATACAACATACAACATGCAACATGCAACATGCAACATGCAACATACAACATGCAACATACAACATGCAACATGCAACATGCAACATGCAACATACAACATACAACATGCAACATGCAACATGCAACATGCAACATACAACATACAACATGCAACATGCAACATGCAACATGCAATATGCAACATACAACATACAACATACAACATACAACATGCAACATGCAACATGCAACATGCAACATGCAACATGCAACATACAACATGCAACATGCAACATACAACAATCAACATACAACATACAACACACAACATGCAACATGCAACATGCAACATACAACATACAACATACAACATGCAACATGCAACATACAACATACAACATGCAACATGCAACATGCAACATACAACATGCAACATGCAACATGCAACATGCAACATGCAACATGCAACATGCAACATGCAACATGCAACATACAACATACAACATACAACATACAACATACAACATACAACATACAACATACAACATACAACATGCAACATGCAACATGCAACATGCAACATGCAACATGCAACATGCAACATGCAACATGCAACATGCAACATGCAACATGCAACATGCAACATGCAACATACAACATACAACATGCAACATGCAACATACAACATACAACATGCAACATGCAACATGCAACATACAACATGCAACATACAACATGCAACATGCAACATACAACATGCAACATGCAACATGCAACATACAACATACAACATGCAACATACAACATGCAACATGCAACATACAACATGCAACATGCAACATGCAACATACAACATACAACATGCAACATGCAACATGCAACATACAACATACAACATGCAACATGCAACATGCAACATGCAACATGCAATATACAACATACAACATACAACATACAACATGCAACATGCAACATGCAACATACAACATACAACATACAACATACAACATGCAACATGCAACATGCAACATACAACATGCAACATGCAACATACAACATGCAACATGCAACATGCAACATACAACATGCAACATGCAACATACAACATGCAACATGCAACATACAACATGCAACATGCAACATACAACATCCAACATACAACATACAACATGCAAAATGCAACATGCAACATACAACATACAACATACAACATGCAACATGCAACAAGCGACATACAACATACAACATGCAACATGCAACATGCAACATGCAACATACAACATACAACATGCAACATACAACATGCAACATGCAACATGCAACATGCAACATGCAACATACAACATGCAACATGCAACATACAACATGCAACATGCAACATGCAACATACAACATGCAACATGCAACATGCAACATACAACATGCAACATGCAACATACAACATGCAACATACAACATGCAACATGCAACATGCAACATACAACATACAACATGCAACATACAACATGCAACATGCAACATGCAACATACAACATGCAACATGCAACATACAACATACAACATGCAACATGCAACATGCAACATACAACATGCAACATGCAACATGCAACTTGCAACATGCAACATACAACATACAACATGCAACATACAACATGCAACATGCAGCATGCAACATGCAACATACAACATGCAACATGCAACATACAACATGCAACATGCAACATGCAACATGCAACATACAACATGCAACATGCAACATGCAACATACAACATGCAACATGCAACATACAACATGCAACATGCAACATACAACATGCAACATGCAACATACAACATACAACATGCAACATGCAACATGCAACATGCAACATGCAACATACAACATACAACATGCAACATGCAACATGCAACATACAACATACAACATGCAACATGCAACATACAACATACAACATACAACATACAACATGCAACATGCAACATGCAACATGCAACATACAACATACAACATGCAACATGCAACATACAACATGCAACATACAACATGCAACATTCAACATGCAACATACAACATGCAACATGCAACATACAACATCCAACATACAACATACAACATGCAACATGCAACATGCAACATACAACATACAACATGCAACAAGCGACATACAACATACAACATGCAACATGCAACATGCAACATACAACATGCAACATGCAACATACAACATCCAACATACAACATACAACATGCAACATGCAACATGCAACATGCAACATACAACATACAACATACAACATGCAACATACAACATACAACATGCAACATGCAACATGCAACATGCAACATACAACATACAACATGCAACATGCAACATACAACATACAACATGCAACATACAACATGCAACATGCAACATGCAACATGCAACATACAACATACAACATGCAACATGCAACATACAACATACAACATGCAACATGCAACATGCAACACGCAACATGCAACATACAACATGCAACATACAACATACAACATGCAACATGCAACATGCAACATGCAACATGCAGCATGCAACATACAACATACAACATGCAACGTACAACATGCAACATGCAACATACAACATACAACATACAACATACAACATACAACATACAACATACAACATACAACATACAACAAACAACATGCAACATGCAACATGCAACATGCAACATGCAACATGCAACATACAACATACAACATACAACATGCAACATGCAACATACAACATGCAACATGCAACATACAACATGCAACATGCAGCATGCAACATGCAACATACAACATGCAACATGCAACATACAACGTGCAACATACAACATACAACATACAACATACAACATGCAACATGCAACATACAACATACAACCTATAACATACAACATGCAACATGCAACATGCAACATGCAACATGCAACATACAACATACAACATACAACATGCAACATGCAACATGCAACATGCAACATACAACATACAACATGCAACATGCAACATGCAACATACAACATACAACATGCAACATGCAACATGCAACATGCAACATACAACATACAACATGCAACATGCAACATACAACATACAACATGCAACATGCAACATGCAACATGCAACATACAACATACAACATACAACATGCAACATGCAGCATGCAACATGCAACATGCAACATGCAACATGCAACATGCAACATACAACATGCAACATGCAACATACAACATGCAACATACAACATGCAACATGCAACATACAACATGCAACATGCAACATGCAACATACAACATGCAACATGCAACATGCAACATGCAACATACAACATACAACATACAACATGCAACATGCAACATGCAACATGCAACATGCAACATACAACATACAACATGCAACATACAACATACAACATACAACATGCAACATGCAACATGCAACATGCAACATGCAACATGCAACATGCAACATGCAACATACAACATACAACATACAACATAAAACATACAACATACAACATACAACATGCAACATGCAACATGCAACATGCAACATGCAACATGCAACATGCAACATGCAACATACAACATACAACATACAACATACAACATACAACATACAACATACAACATACAACATGCAACGTGCAGCATGCAACATGCAACATACAACATGCAACATACAACATACAACATGCAACATGCAACATACAACATACAACATGCAACATACAACATACAACATGCAACATGCAGCATGCAACATGCAACATACAACATGCAACATGCAACATACAACATGCAACATGCAACATACAACATGCAACATGCAACATGCAACATACAACATGCAACATGCAACATACAACATGCAACATGCAACATACAACATGCAACATGCAACATACAACATGCAACATACAACATGCAACATGCAACATGCAACATACAACATACAACATGCAACATGCAACATGCAACATACAATATGCAACATGCAACATGCAACATGCAACATGCAACATACAACATACAACATACAACATACAACATGCAACATACAACATACAACATACAACGTGCAACATACAACATACAACATGCAACATGCAACATACAACATACAACCTATAACATACAACATACAACATGCAACATGCAACATGCAACATACAATATGCAACATGCAACATGCAACATGCAACATACAACATACAACATACAACATGCAACATACAACATACAACATACAACATCAAACATGCAACATGCAACATGCAACATGCAACATACAACATACAACATACAACATGCAACATACAACATACAACATGCAACATGCAACATGCAACATGCAACATGCAACATGCAACATGCAACATGCAACATGCAACATGCAACATGCAACATACAACATACAACATACAACATAAAACATACAACATACAACATACAACATACAACATGCAACATGCAACATGCAACATGCAACATGCAACATGCAACATGCAACATGCAACATACAACATACAACATACAACATACAACATGCAACATGCAACATGCAACATACAACATGCAACATACAACATACAACATGCAACATGCAACATACAACATGCAACATGCAACATGCAACATACAACATGCAACATACAACATGCAACATGCAACATACAACATGCAACATGCAACATACAACATGCAACATGCAACATACAACATGCAACATGCAACATGCAACATGCAACATACAACATGCAACATGCAACATGCAACATGCAACATGCAACATACAACATACAACATACAACATGCAACATGCAACATGCAACATGCAACATACAACATACAACATGCAACATACAACATACAACATACAACATGCAACATGCAACATGCAACATGCAACATACAACATGCAACATACAACATACAACATGCAACATGCAACATGCAACATGCAACATGCAGCATGCAACATACAACATACAACATGCAACGTACAACATGCAACATGCAACATACAACATACAACATACAACATACAACATACAACATACAACATACAACATACAACATACAACATACAACAAACAACATGCAACATGCAACATGCAACATGCAACATGCAACATGCAACATACAACATACAACATACAACATGCAACATGCAACATACAACATGCAACATGCAACATACAACATGCAACATGCAGCATGCAACATGCAACATACAACATGCAACATGCAACATACAACGTGCAACATACAACATACAACATACAACATACAACATGCAACATGCAACATACAACATACAACCTATAACATACAACATGCAACATGCAACATGCAACATGCAACATGCAACATACAACATACAACATACAACATGCAACATGCAACATGCAACATGCAACATACAACATACAACATGCAACATGCAACATGCAACATACAACATACAACATGCAACATGCAACATGCAACATGCAACATACAACATACAACATGCAACATGCAACATACAACATACAACATGCAACATGCAACATGCAACATGCAACATACAACATACAACATACAACATGCAACATGCAGCATGCAACATGCAACATGCAACATGCAACATGCAACATGCAACATACAACATGCAACATGCAACATACAACATGCAACATACAACATGCAACATGCAACATACAACATGCAACATGCAACATGCAACATACAACATGCAACATGCAACATGCAACATGCAACATACAACATACAACATACAACATGCAACATGCAACATGCAACATGCAACATGCAACATACAACATACAACATGCAACATACAACATACAACATACAACATGCAACATGCAACATGCAACATGCAACATGCAACATGCAACATGCAACATGCAACATACAACATACAACATACAACATAAAACATACAACATACAACATACAACATGCAACATGCAACATGCAACATGCAACATGCAACATGCAACATGCAACATGCAACATACAACATACAACATACAACATACAACATACAACATACAACATACAACATGCAACGTGCAGCATGCAACATGCAACATACAACATGCAACATACAACATACAACATGCAACATGCAACATACAACATACAACATGCAACATACAACATACAACATGCAACATGCAGCATGCAACATGCAACATACAACATGCAACATGCAACATACAACATGCAACATGCAACATACAACATGCAACATGCAACATGCAACATACAACATGCAACATGCAACATACAACATGCAACATGCAACATACAACATGCAACATGCAACATACAACATGCAACATACAACATGCAACATGCAACATGCAACATACAACATACAACATGCAACATGCAACATGCAACATACAATATGCAACATGCAACATGCAACATGCAACATGCAACATACAACATACAACATACAACATACAACATGCAACATACAACATACAACATACAACGTGCAACATACAACATACAACATGCAACATGCAACATACAACATACAACCTATAACATACAACATACAACATGCAACATGCAACATGCAACATACAATATGCAACATGCAACATGCAACATGCAACATACAACATACAACATACAACATGCAACATACAACATACAACATACAACATCAAACATGCAACATGCAACATGCAACATGCAACATACAACATACAACATACAACATGCAACATACAACATACAACATGCAACATGCAACATGCAACATGCAACATGCAACATGCAACATGCAACATGCAACATGCAACATGCAACATACAACATACAACATACAACATAAAACATACAACATACAACATACAACATACAACATGCAACATGCAACATGCAACATGCAACATGCAACATGCAACATGCAACATGCAACATACAACATACAACATACAACATACAACATGCAACATGCAACATGCAACATACAACATGCAACATACAACATACAACATGCAACATGCAACATACAACATGCAACATGCAACATGCAACATACAACATGCAACATACAACATGCAACATGCAACATACAACATGCAACATGCAACATACAACATGCAACATGCAACATACAACATGCAACATGCAACATGCAACATGCAACATACAACATGCAACATGCAACATGCAACATGCAACATGCAACATACAACATACAACATACAACATGCAACATGCAACATGCAACATGCAACATACAACATACAACATGCAACATACAACATACAACATACAACATGCAACATGCAACATGCAACATGCAACATGCAACATGCAACATGCAACATGCAACATGCAACATACAACATACAACATAAAACATACAACATACAACATACAACATGCAACATGCAACATGCAACATGCAACATGCAACATGCAACATGCAACATGCAACATGCAACATACAACATACAACATACAACATGCAACATGCAGCATGCAACATGCAACATACAACATGCAACATACAACATACAACATGCAACATGCAACATACAACATACAACATGCAACATACAACATACAACATGCAACATGCAGCATGCAACATGCAACATACAACATGCAACATGCAACATACAACATGCAACATGCAACATACAACATGCAACATGCAACATACAACATGCAACATGCAACATACAACATGCAACATGCAACATACAACATGCAACATGCAACATACAACATGCAACATGCAACATACAACATGCAACATACAACATGCAACATGCAACATGCAACATACAACATACAACATGCAACATGCAACATGCAACATACAATATGCAACATGCAACATGCAACATGCAACATACAACATACAACATACAACATACAACATACAACATGCAACATACAACATACAACATACAACATACAACATGCAACATACAACATACAACATACAACGTGTAACATACAACATACAACATACAACATGCAACATGCAACATACAACATACAACCTATAACATACAACATGCAACATACAACATGCAACATGCAGCATGCAACATGCAACATACAACATGCAACATGCAACATACAACATGCAACATGCAACATACAACATGCAACATGCAACATACAACATGCAACATGCAACATACAACATGCAACATGCAACATACAACATGCAACATGCAACATACAACATGCAACATGCAACATACAACATGCAACATACAACATGCAACATGCAACATGCAACATACAACATACAACATGCAACATGCAACATGCAACATACAATATGCAACATGCAACATGCAACATGCAACATACAACATACAACATACAACATACAACATACAACATGCAACATACAACATACAACATACAACGTGTAACATACAACATACAACATACAACATACAACATGCAACATGCAACATACAACATACAACCTATAACATACAACATGCAACATGCAACATGCAACATGCAACATGCAACATACAACATACAACATACAACATGCAACATGCAACATGCAACATGCAACATACAACATACAACATGCAACATGCAACATGCAACATACAACATACAACATGCAACATGCAACATGCAACATACAACATACAACAGGCAACATGCAACATACAACATGCAACATGCAACATACAACATACAACATACAACATACAACATACAACATGCAACATACAACATGCAACATGCAACATGCAACATACAATATACAATATACAACATACAACATGCAACATGCAACATGCAACATGTAACATACAACATACAACATACAACATACAACATACAACATGCAACATGCAACATACAACATACAACATGCAGCATGCAACATGCAACATGCAACATGCAACATACAACATGCAACATGCAACATGCAACATACAACATGCAACATGCAACATACAACATGCAACATGCAACATACAACATGCAACATGCAACATGCAACATGCAACATGCAACATACAACATACAACATACAACATACAACATGCAACATGCAACATACAACATGCAACATGCAACATACAACATGCAACATGCAACATGCAACATACAACATGCAACATGCAACATGCAACATACAACATGCAACATGCAACATGCAATATACAACATGCAACATGCAACATACAACATACAACATGCAACATGCAACATGCAACATACAACATGCAACATACAACATACAACATACAACATGCAACATGCAACATGCAACATACAATATACAACATGCAACATGCAACATGCAACATACAACATACAACATGCAACATGCAACATGCAACATACAACATGCAACATGCAACATGAAACATGCAACATGCAACATACAACATACAACATACAACATAAAACATACAACATACAACATGCAACATGCAACATGTAACATGCAACATGCAACATGCAACATGCAACATACAACATACAACATACAACATACAACATACAACATACAACATGCAACATGCAACATGCAACATGCAACATGCAACATGCAACATGCAACATGCAACATGCAACATACAACATACAACATGCAACATGCAACATGCAACGTACAGCATACAACATGCAATATGCAACATGCAACATACAACATGCAACATACAACATGCAACATGCAACATGCAACATGCAACATGCAACATACAACATACAACATGCAACATGCAACATGCAACATGCAACATACAACATACAACATGCGACATGCAACATACAACATACAACATGCAACATGCAACATACAACATACAACATACAACATACAACATACAACATACAACATGCAACATGCAACATGCAACATACAACATACAACATACAACATGCAACATGCAACATACAACATACAACATACAACATGCAACATGCAACATGCAACATACAACATACAACATGCAACATGCAACATACAACATGCAACATACAACATGCAACATGCAACATGCAACATGCAACATGCAACATACAACATACAACATGCAACATGCAACATGCAACATGCAACATACAACATGCAACATGCAACATACAACATGCAACATGCAACATGCAACATACAACATACAACATGCAACATGCAACATGCAACATACAACATACAACATACAACATACAACATACAACATACAACATACAACATGCAACATACAACATACAACATGCAACATGCAACATGCAACATACAACATGCAACATGCAACATACAACATACAACATGCAACATGCAGCATGCAACATGCAACATGCAACATACAACATGCAACATGCAACATACAACATGCAACATGCAACATGCAACATACAACATGCAACATACAACATGCAACATGCAACATGCAACATGCAACATGCAACATGCAACATACAACATACAACATACAACATGCAACATGCAACATGCAACATGCAACATGCAACATGCAACATGCAACATGCAACATACAACATGCAACATGCAACATACAACATACAACATGCAACATGCAGCATGCAACATGCAACATGCAACATGCAACATGCAACATGCAACATACAACATACAACATGCAACATACAACATACAACATACAACATACAACGTGCAACATACAACATACAACATGCAACATGCAACATACAACATACAACATTCAACATGCAACATGCAACATGCAACATGCAACATGCAACATACAATATACAACATACAACATGCAACATGCAACATGCAACATGCAACATACAACATGCAACATGCAACATGCAATATGCAACATACAACATACAACATACAACGTGCAACATACAACATACAACATACAACATGCAACATGCAACATACAACATACAACATACAACATACAACATACAACATACAACATGCAACATGCAACATGCAACATGCAACATACAATATACAACATACAACATGCAACATGCAACATGCAACATGCAACATACAACATGCAACATGCAACATGCAACATGCAACATGCAACATGCAACATGCAACATGCAACATACAACATGCAACATGCAACATACAACATGCAATATGCAACATACAACATGCAACATGCAACATACAACATGCAACATGCAACATTCAACATACAACATGCAACATACAACATGCAACATGCAACATACAACATACAACATGCAACATGCAACATGCAACATGCAACATGCAACATACAACATACAACATGCAACATGCAACATGCAACATACAACATGCAACATGCATCATGCAACATGCAACATACAACATACAACATACAACATGCAACATACAACATACAACATACAACATACAACATACAACATACAACATGCAACATGCAACATGTAACATGCAACATGCAACATGCAACATGCAATATGCAACATACAACATACAACATACAACATACAACATACAACATACAACATACAACATGCAACATGCAACATGCAACATGCAACATGCAACATGCAACATGCAACATGCAACATGCAACATACAACATACAACATGCAACATGCAACATACAACATACAACATGCAATATGCAACATGCAACATACAACATGCAACATACAACATGCAACATGCAACATGCAACATGCAACATGCAACATGCAACATACAACATACAACATGCAACATGCAACATGCAACATGCAACATGCAACATACAACATACAACATACAACATACAACATACAACATACAACATACAACATACAACATACAACATACAACATGCAACATGCAACCTATAACATACAACATGCAATATGCAACATGCAACATACAACATGCAACATACAACATGCAACATACAACATACAACATGCAACATGCAACATACAACATACAACATACAACATACAACATACAACATACAACATGCAACATGCAACATACAACATACAACATACAACATACAACATACAACATACAACATACAACATACAACATACAACATACAACATACAACATACAACATGCAACATGCAACCTATAACATACAACATGCAACATGCAACATGCAACATGCAACATGCAACATACAACATACAACATACAACATACAACATGCAACATGCAACATGCAACATGCAACATACAACATACAACATGCAACATGCAACATGCAACATACAACATACAACATGCAACATGCAACATGCAACATACAACATACAACAGGCAACATGCAACATACAACATGCAACATGCAACATACAACATACAACATACAACATACAACATACAACATGCAACATACAACATGCAACATGCAACATGCAACATACAATATACAATATACAACATACAACATGCAACATGCAACATGCAACATGTAACATACAACATACAACATACAACATACAACATACAACATGCAACATGCAACATACAACATACAACATGCAGCATGCAACATGCAACATGCAACATGCAACATACAACATGCAACATGCAACATGCAACATACAACATGCAACATGCAACATACAACATGCAACATGCAACATACAACATGCAACATGCAACATGCAACATGCAACATGCAACATACAACATACAACATACAACATACAACATGCAACATGCAACATACAACATGCAACATGCAACATACAACATGCAACATGCAACATGCAACATACAACATGCAACATGCAACATGCAACATACAACATGCAACATGCAACATGCAATATACAACATGCAACATGCAACATACAACATACAACATGCAACATGCAACATGCAACATACAACATGCAACATACAACATACAACATACAACATGCAACATGCAACATGCAACATGCAACATACAATATACAACATGCAACATGCAACATGCAACATACAACATACAACATGCAACATGCAACATGCAACATACAACATGCAACATGCAACATGAAACATGCAACATGCAACATACAACATACAACATACAACATAAAACATACAACATACAACATGCAACATGCAACATGTAACATGCAACATGCAACATGCAACATACAACATACAACATACAACATACAACATACAACATACAACATACAACATACAACATGCAACATGCAACATGCAACATGCAACATGCAACATGCAACATGCAACATGCAACATGCAACATGCAACATACAACATACAACATGCAACATGCAACATGCAACATACAGCATACAACATGCAATATGCAACATGCAACATACAACATGCAACATACAACATGCAACATGCAACATGCAACATGCAACATGCAACATGCAACATACAACATACAACATGCAACATGCAACATGCAACATGCAACATACAACATACAACATGCAACATGCAACATACAACATACAACATGCAACATGCAACATACAACATACAACATACAACATACAACATGCAACATGCAACATGCAACATACAACATACAACATACAACATGCAACATGCAACATACAACATACAACATACAACATGCAACATGCAACATGCAACATACAACATACAACATGCAACATGCAACATACAACATGCAACATACAACATGCAACATGCAACATGCAACATGCAACATGCAACATACAACATACAACATGCAACATGCAACATGCAACATGCAACATACAACATGCAACATGCAACATACAACATGCAACATGCAACATGCAACATACAACATACAACATGCAACATGCAACATGCAACATACAACATACAACATACAACATACAACATACAACATACAACATGCAACATACAACATACAACATGCAACATGCAACATGCAACATGCAACATACAACATGCAACATGCAACATACAACATACAACATGCAACATGCAGCATGCAACATGCAACATGCAACATACAACATGCAACATGCAACATACAACATGCAACATGCAACATGCAACATACAACATGCAACATGCAACATACAACATGCAACATGCAACATGCAACATGCAACATGCAACATGCAACATACAACATACAACATACAACATGCAACATGCAACATGCAACATGCAACATGCAACATGCAACATGCAACATGCAACATACAACATGCAACATGCAACATACAACATACAACATGCAACATGCAGCATGCAACATGCAACATGCAACATGCAACATGCAACATGCAACATACAACATACAACATGCAACATACAACATACAACATACAACATACAACATACAACGTGCAACATACAACATACAACATACAACATGCAACATGCAACATACAACATACAACATTCAACATGCAACATGCAACATGCAACATGCAACATGCAACATACAATATACAACATACAACATGCAACATGCAACATGCAACATGCAACATACAACATGCAACATGCAACATGCAATATGCAACATACAACATACAACATACAACGTGCAACATACAACATACAACATACAACATGCAACATGCAACATACAACATACAACATACAACATACAACATGCAACATGCAACATGCAACATGCAACATACAATATACAACATACAACATGCAACATGCAACATGCAACATGCAACATACAACATGCAACATGCAACATGCAACATGCAACATGCAACATGCAACATGCAACATGCAACATACAACATGCAACATGCAACATGCAACATACAACATGCAATATGCAACATACAACATGCAACATGCAACATACAACATGCAACATGCAACATTCAACATACAACATGCAACATACAACATGCAACATGCAACATACAACATACAACATGCAACATGCAACATGCAACATGCAACATGCAACATACAACATACAACATGCAACATGCAACATGCAACATACAACATGCAACATGCATCATGCAACATGCAACATGCAACATACAACATACAACATACAACATGCAACATACAACATACAACATACAACATACAACATACAACATACAACATGCAACATGCAACATGTAACATGCAACATGCAACATGCAACATGCAACATGCAACATACAACATACAACATACAACATACAACATACAACATGCAACATGCAACATGCAACATGCAACATGCAACATGCAACATGCAACATGCAACATGCAACATACAACATACAACATGCAACATGCAACATACAACATACAACATGCAATATGCAACATGCAACATACAACATGCAACATACAACATGCAACATGCAACATGCAACATGCAACATGCAACATGCAACATACAACATACAACATGCAACATGCAACATGCAACATGCAACATACAACATACAACATACAACATGCAACATGCAACATACAACATACAACATGCAACATGCAACATACAACATACAACATACAACATACAACATACAACATACAACATGCAACATGCAACATACAACATACAACATACAACATACAACATACAACATACAACATACAACATACAACATACAACATGCAACATGCAACATGCAACATGCAACATACAACATACAACATGCAACATGCAACATACAACATACAACATGCAACATACAACATGCAACATGCAACATGCAACATAAAACATGCAACATGCAACATGCAACATGCAATATGCAACATACAACATACAACATGCAACATACAACATACAACATACAACATACAACATGCAACATGCAACATACAACATACAACATACAACATGCAACATGCAACATGCAACATGCAACATGCAACATGCAACATACAATATACAACATACAACATGCAACATGCAACATGCAACATGCAACATACAACATGCAACATGCAACATGCAACATGCAACATGCAACATGCAACATACAACATGCAACATGCAACATGCAACATACAATATACAACATACAACATACAACATGCAACATGCAACATGCAACATACAACATGCAACATGCAACATGCAACATGCAATATGCAACATACAACATACAACATACAACGTGCAACATACAACATACAACATACAACATGCAACATGCAACATACAACATACAACATACAACATACAACATGCAACATGCAACATGCAACATGCAACATGCAACATGCAACATACAATATACAACATGCAACATGCAGCATGCAACATGCAACATGCAACATACAACATGCAACATACAACAAGCAACATGCAACATACAACATGCAACATGCAACATGCAACATACAACATGCAACATACAACATGCAACATGCAACATGCAACATGCAACATACAACATACAACATGCAACATGCAACATGCAACATGCAACATACAACATACAACATGCAACATGCAACATGCAACATGCAACATGCAACATACAACATGCAACATGCAACATGCAACATGCAACATACAACATACAACATACAACATGCAACATACAACATACAACATACAACATACAACATACAACATGCAACATTCAACATGCAACATGCAACATGCAACATGCAACATGCAACATGCAACATACAACATACAACATACAACATACAACATACAACATACAACATACAACATACAACATACAACATACAACATACAACATGCAACATGCAACATGCAACATGCAACATGCAACATACAACATACAACATGCAACATGCAACATACAACATGCAACATGCAACATGCAACATGCAACATACAACATGCAACATGCAACATACAACATGCAACATACAACATGCAACATGCAACATACAACATGCAACATACAACATACAACATACAACATGCAACATGCAACATGCAACATGCAACATGCAACATGCAACATACAACATACAACATGCAACATGCAACATGCAACATGCAACATACAACATGCAACATACAACATGCAACATGCAACATGCAACATGCAACATACAACATACAACATGCAACATGCAACATGCAACATGCAACATGCAACATGCAACATGCAACATACAACATGCAACATGCAACATGCAACATGCAACATGCAACATACAACATACAACATGAATCATGGAACATGCAACATACAACATACAACATACAACATACAATATACAACATACAACATGCAACATGCAACATGCAACATACAACATACAACATACAACATACAACATGCAACATGCAACATACAACATACAACATACAACATGCAACATGCAACATACAACATACAACATACAACATGCAACATGCAACATGCAACATGCAACATACAACATGCAACATACAACATGCAACATGCAACATGCAACATGCAACATGCAACGTGCAACATACAACATACAACATGCAACATGCAACATGCAACATGCAACATGCAACATGCAACATGCAACATGCAACATACAACATGCAACATGCAACATGCAACATACAACATACAACATGCAACATGCAACATGCAACATGCAACATGCAACATGCAACATGCAACATACAACATACAACATACAACATACAACATACAACATACAACATGCAACATGCAACATGCAACATACAACATACAACATACAACATACAATATACAACATGCAACATACAACATACAACATACAACATGCAACATGCAACATGCAACATACAACATACAACATGCAACATGCAACATACAACATGCAACATACAACATACAACATGCAACATGCAACATGCAACATACAACATACAACATACAACATGCAACATGCAACATGCAACATGCAACATACAACATGCAACATGCAACATACAACATGCAACATGCAACATGCAACATACAACATGCAACATGCAACATGCAACATGCAACATGCAACATACAACATACAACATACAACATGCAACATACAACATACAACATACAACATGCAACATACAACATACAACATACAACATGCAACATGCAACATGCAACATACAACATACAACACGCAACATGCAACATGCAACATGCAACATACAACATACAACATACAACATGCAACATGCAACATGCAACATACAACATAAAACATAAAACATACAACATACAACATGCAACATGCAACATGAAACATACAACATACAACATGCAACATGCAACATGCAACATACAACATGCAACATGCAACATACAACATGCAACATGCAACATGCAACATACAACATGCAACATGCAACATACAACATGCAACATGCAACATACAACATGCAACATGCAACATACAACATGCAACATACAACATGCAACATGCAACATGCAACATACAACATGCAACATACAACATGCAACATACAACATGCAACATACAACATGCAACATGCAATATGCAACATGCAACATGCAACATGCAACATACAACATACAACATACAACATACAACATACAACATGCAACATGCAACATGCAACATACAACATACAACATGCAACATGCAACATACAACATACAACATACAACATGCAACATGCAACATACAACATACAACATGCAACATGCAACATGCAACATGCAACATGCAACATACAACATACAACATACAACATGCAACATGCAACATACAACAGGCAACATGCAACATACAACATGCAACATGCAACATACAACATACAACATGCAACATGCAACATACAACATGCAACATGCAACATGCAACATACAATATACAACATACAACATGCAACATGCAACATGCAACATACTACAACATACAACATACAACATGCAACATACAACATACAACATGCAACACACAACATACAACATGCAACATGCAACATACAACATGCAACATGCAACATGCAACATACAACATACAACATGCAACATGCAACATGTAACATACAACATACAACATTCAACATGCAACATGCAACATACAACATGCAACATGCAACATGCAACATGCAACATGCAACATGCAACATACAACATACAACATACAACATGCAACATACAACATACAACATACAACATACAACATACAACATACAACATACAACATACAACATACAACATACAACATACAACATAGAACACACAACATACAACATGCAACATACAACATACAATATACAACATGCAACATGCAACATGCAACATACAACATGCAACATACAACACACAACATACAACATACAACATACAACATACAACATGCAACATGCAACATGCAACATACAACATACAACATGCAACATGCAACATGCAACATGCAACATACAACATACAACATACAACATGCAACATGCAACATGCAACATGCAACATACAACATACAATATACAACATGCAACATGCAACATACAACATGCAACATGCAACATACAACATACAACATTCAACATACAACATGCAACATGCAACATGCAACATGCAACATACAACATGCAACATACAACATGCAACATGCAACATGCAACATGCAACATACAACATGCAACATGCAACATGCAACATGCAACATGCAACATGCAACATACAACATACAACATACAACATTCAACATACAACATACAACATGCAACATGCAACATGCAACATACAACATGCAACATGCAACATGCAACACGCAACATACAACATACAACATGCAACATGCAACATGCAACATGCAACATGCAACATACAACATACAACATACAACATACAACATACAACATGCAACATGCAACATACAACATACAACATACAACATACAACATGCAACATGCAACATACAACATGCAACATGCAACATACAACATGCAACATGCAACATACAACATACAACATACAACATGCAACATACAACATGCAACATGCAACATGCAACATGCAACATGCAACATACAACATACAACATACAACATGCAACATGCAACATACAACATACAACATGCAACATGCAACATGCAACATACAACATGCAACATGCAGCATACAACATACAACATGCAACATGCAACATGCAACATACAACATACAACATACAACATACAACATGCAACATGCAACATACAACATGCAACATGCAACATACAACATGCAACATGCAACATGCAACATGCAACATACAACATGCAACATGCAACATTCAACATCCAACATACAACATACAACATACAACATGCAACATGCAACATACAACATACAACATACAACATGCAACATGCAACATGCAACATGCAACATGCAACATGCAACATGCAACATGCAACATGCAACATGCAACATACAACATCCAACATACAACATACAACATGCAACATGCAACATGCAACATACAACATGCAACATACAACATGCAACATGCAACATACAACATACAACATACAACATACAACATACAACATACAACATACAACATACAACATACAACATACAACATTCAACATACAACATGCAACATGCAACATGCAACATGCAACATGCAACATGCAACATGCAACATGCAACATGCAACATGCAACATACAACATACAACATACAACATACAACATACAACGTACAAGATGCAACATGCAACATGCAACATACAACATACAACATGCAACATACAACATACAACATACAACATGCAACATGCAACATACAACATACAACATACAACATGCAACATGCAACATGCAACATACAACATACAACATGCAACATGCAACATGCAACATGCAACATACAACATCCAACATGCAACATGCAACATGCAACATACAACATGCAACATGCAACATGCAACATGCAACATGCAACATACAACATACAACATACAACATACAACATAAAACATACAACATACAACATACAACATACAACATACAACATGCAACATACAACATGCAACATGCAACATGCAACATGCAACATGCAACATGCAACATGCAACATACAACATACAACATAAAACATACAACATACAACATACAACATACAACATGCAACATGCAACATGCAACATGCAACATACAACATGCAACATGCAACATGCAACATGCAACATACAACATACAACATACAACATACAACATACAACATACAACATACAACATACAACATGCAACATGCAATATGCAACATGCAACATGCAACATGCAACATACAACATACAACATACAACATACAACATGCAACATGCAACATGCAACATACAACATACAACATACAACATACAACATGCAACATGCAACATACAACATACAACATACAACATGCAACATGCAACATACAACATACAACATGCAACATGCAACATGCAACATGCAACATGCAACATGCAACATGCAACATACAACATACAACATACAACATACAACATGCAACATGCAACATGCAACATACAACATACAACAGGCAACATGCAACATGCAACATGCAACATACAACATACAACATACAACATGCAACATACAACATGCAACATGCAACATGCAACATGCAACATACAATATACAACATACAACATGCAACATGCAACATGCAACATGCAACATACTACAACATACAACATACAACATGCAACATACAACATACAACATGCAACATACAACATACAACATGCAACATGCAACATACAACATGCAACATGCAACATGCAACATACAACATACAACATGCAACATGCAACATGTAACATACAACATACAACATTCAACATGCAACATGCAACATACAACATACAACATGCAACATGCAACATGCAACATGCAACATACAACATACAACATACAACATGCAACATACAACATACAACATACAACATACAACATACAACATACAACATACATCATAGAACACACAACATACAACATGCAACATACAACATACAATATACAACATGCAACATGCAACATGCAACATGCAACATACAACATACAACATACAACATACAACATACAACACACAACATACAACATACAACATACAACATACAACATACAACATACAACATGCAACATGCAACATGCAACATGCAACATACAACATACAACATGCAACATGCAACATGCAACATGCAACATACAACATACAACATACAACATACAACATGCAACATGCAACATGCAACATGCAACATACAACATACAATATACAACATGCAACATGCAACATACAACATGCAACATGCAACATACAGCATTCAACATGCAACATGCAACATGCAACATGCAACATACAACATGCAACATACAACATGCAGCATGCAACATGCAACATGCAACATACAACATGCAACATGCAACATGCAACATGCAACATGCAACATGCAACATACAACATACAACATACAACATACAACATACAACATACAACATGCAACATGCAACATGCAACATGCAACACGCAACATACAACATACAACATGCAACATGCAAAATACAACATACAACATACAACATACAACATACAACATGCAACATGCAACATGCAACATGCAACATACAACATACAACATGCAACATGCAACATACAACATGCAACATGCAACATGCAACATACAACATGCAACATGCAACATACAACATACAACATGCAACATACAACATGCAACATGCAACATGCAACATGCATCATACAACATACAACATACAACATGCAACATGCAACATACAACATACAACATGCAACATACAACATGCAACATGCAGCATACAACATACAACATGCAACATGCAACATGCAACATGCAACATACAACATACAACATACAACATGCAACATGCAACATACAACATGCAACATGCAACATACAACATGCAACATGCAACATACAACATGCAACATGCAACATGCAACATACAACATGCAACATGCAACATTCAACATCCAACATACAACATACAACATACAACATGCAACATGCAACATACAACATACAACATACAACATGCAACATGCAACATGCAACATGCAACATGCAACATGCAACATACAACATACAACATGCAACATGCAACATACAACATCCAACATACAACATACAACATGCAACATGCAACATGCAACATGCAACATACAACATGCAACATGCAACATGCAACATGCAACATACAACATACAACATACAACATACAACATACAACATTCAACATACAACATACAACATGCAACATGCAACATGCAACATGCAACATACAACATACAACATGCAACATGCAAAATGCAACATGCAACATGCAACATGCAACATGCAACATGCAACATGCAACATACAACATACAACATGCAACATGCAACATACAACATGCAACATGCAACATACAACATGCAACATGCAACATACAACATGCAACATGCAACATACAACATGCAACATGCAACATACAACATCCAACATACAACATACAACATGCAACATGCAACATACAACATACAACATGCAACATACAATATGCAACATGCAACATGCAACATGCAACATGCAACATACAACATACAACATGCAACATGCAACATACAACATACAACATACAACATCCAACATACAACATACAACATACAACATGCAACATGCAACATACAACATACAACATACAACATGCAACATGCAACATGCAACATACAACATGCAACATACAACATGCAACATACAACATGCAACATGCAACATGCAACATGCAACTTGCAACATGCAACATACAACATACAACATACAACATGCAACATGCAACATGCAACATGCAACATGCAACATGCAACATGCAACATACAACATACAACATACAACATACAACATACAACATACAACATACAACATACAACATGCAACATGCAACATGCAACATGCAACATGCAACATACAACATGCAACATACAACATGCAACATGCAACATGCAACATACAACATGCAACATGCAACATACAACATGCAACATACAACATGCAACATGCAACATACAACATGCAACATGCAACATGCAACATGCAACATGCAACATACAACATGCAACATGCAACATGCAACATGCAACATGCAACATACACCATGCAACATGCAACATACAACATGCAACATGCAACATGCAACATACAACATACAACATGCAACATACAACATGCAACATGCAACATGCAACATACAACATGCAACATGCAACATACAACATGCAACATGCAACATACAACATCCAACATACAACATACAACATGCAACATGCAACATGCAACATACAACATACAACATACAACATGCAACATGCAACATGCAACATACAACATACAACATGCAACAAGCAACATACAACATGCAACATGCAACATGCAACATGCAACATACAACATGCAACATGCAACATGCAACATACAACATGCAACATGCAACATACAACATCCAACATACAACATACAACATGCAACATGCAACATACAACATACAACATGCAACATGCAACAAGCGACATACAACATACAACATGCAACATGCAACATGCAACATACAACATGCAACATACAACATCCAACATACAACATACAACATGCAACATGCAACATACAACATACAACATGCAACATGCAACATGCAACATGCAACATACAACATGCAACATGCAACATACAACATGCAACATACAACATGCAACATACAACATGCAACATACAACATGCAACATGCAACATGCAACATGCAACATGCAACATACAACATACAACATACAACATGCAACATGCAACATGCAACATACTACATGCAACATGCAACATACAACATGCAACATACAACATGCAACATACAACATGCAACATACAACATGCAACATGCAACATGCAACATGCAACATACAACATGCAACATGCAACATGCAACATACAACATACAACATGCAACATGCAACATGCAACATGCAGCATGCAACATACAACATACAACATACAACATGCAACATGCAACATACAACATGCAACATGCAACATGCAACATACAACATACAACATACAACATACAACATACAACATACAACATACAACATAGAACACACAACATACAACATGCAACATACAACATACAACATACAACATACAACATGCAACATGCAACATACAACAGGCAACATGCAACATACAACATGCAACATGCAACATACAACATACAACATGCAACATGCAACATACAACATGCAACATGCAACATGCAACATACAATATACAACATACAACATGCAACATGCAACATGCAACATACTACAACATACAACATACAACATGCAACATACAACATACAACATGCAACACACAACATACAACATGCAACATGCAACATACAACATGCAACATGCAACATGCAACATACAACATACAACATGCAACATGCAACATGTAACATACAACATACAACATTCAACATGCAACATGCAACATACAACATACAACATGCAACATGCAACATGCAACATGCAACATGCAACATGCAACATACAACATACAACATACAACATGCAACATACAACATACAACATACAACATACAACATACAACATACAACATACAACATACAACATACAACATACAACATACAACATACAACATAGAACACACAACATACAACATGCAACATACAACATACAATATACAACATGCAACATGCAACATGCAACATACAACATGCAACATACAACACACAACATACAACATACAACATACAACATACAACATGCAACATGCAACATGCAACATACAACATACAACATGCAACATGCAACATGCAACATGCAACATACAACATACAACATACAACATGCAACATGCAACATGCAACATGCAACATACAACATACAATATACAACATGCAACATGCAACATACAACATGCAACATGCAACATACAACATACAACATTCAACATACAACATGCAACATGCAACATGCAACATGCAACATACAACATGCAACATACAACATGCAGCATGCAACATGCAACATGCAACATACAACATGCAACATGCAACATGCAACATGCAACATGCAACATGCAACATACAACATACAACATACAACATTCAACATACAACATACAACATGCAACATGCAACATGCAACATACAACATGCAACATGCAACATGCAACATGCAACATACAACATACAACATGCAACATGCAACATGCAACATGCAACATGCAACATACAACATACAACATACAACATACAACATACAACATGCAACATGCAACATACAACATACAACATACAACATACAACATGCAACATGCAACATACAACATGCAACATACAACATGCAACATGCAACATACAACATACAACATACAACATGCAACATACAACATGCAACATGCAACATGCAACATGCAACATGCAACATACAACATACAACATACAACATGCAACATGCAACATACAACATACAACATGCAACATGCAACATGCAACATACAACATGCAACATGCAGCATACAACATACAACATGCAACATGCAACATGCAACATACAACATACAACATACAACATACAACATGCAACATGCAACATACAACATGCAACATGCAACATACAACATGCAACATGCAACATGCAACATGCAACATACAACATGCAACATGCAACATTCAACATCCAACATACAACATACAACATACAACATGCAACATGCAACATACAACATACAACATACAACATGCAACATGCAACATGCAACATGCAACATGCAACATGCAACATGCAACATGCAACATGCAACATGCAACATACAACATCCAACATACAACATACAACATGCAACATGCAACATGCAACATACAACATGCAACATACAACATGCAACATGCAACATACAACATACAACATACAACATACAACATACAACATACAACATACAACATACAACATACAACATTCAACATACAACATGCAACATGCAACATGCAACATGCAACATGCAACATGCAACATGCAACATGCAACATGCAACATGCAACATACAACATACAACATACAACATACAACATACAACGTACAAGATGCAACATGCAACATGCAACATACAACATACAACATGCAACATACAACATACAACATACAACATGCAACATGCAACATACAACATACAACATACAACATGCAACATGCAACATGCAACATACAACATACAACATGCAACATGCAACATGCAACATGCAACATACAACATCCAACATGCAACATGCAACATGCAACATACAACATGCAACATGCAACATGCAACATGCAACATGCAACATACAACATACAACATACAACATACAACATAAAACATACAACATACAACATACAACATACAACATACAACATGCAACATACAACATGCAACATGCAACATGCAACATGCAACATGCAACATGCAACATGCAACATACAACATACAACATAAAACATACAACATACAACATACAACATACAACATGCAACATGCAACATGCAACATGCAACATACAACATGCAACATGCAACATGCAACATGCAACATACAACATACAACATACAACATACAACATACAACATACAACATACAACATACAACATGCAACATGCAATATGCAACATGCAACATGCAACATGCAACATACAACATACAACATACAACATACAACATGCAACATGCAACATGCAACATACAACATACAACATACAACATACAACATGCAACATGCAACATACAACATACAACATACAACATACAACATGCAACATGCAACATACAACATACAACATGCAACATGCAACATGCAACATGCAACATGCAACATGCAACATGCAACATACAACATACAACATACAACATACAACATGCAACATGCAACATGCAACATACAACATACAACAGGCAACATGCAACATGCAACATGCAACATACAACATACAACATACAACATGCAACATACAACATGCAACATGCAACATGCAACATGCAACATACAATATACAACATACAACATGCAACATGCAACATGCAACATGCAACATACTACAACATACAACATACAACATGCAACATACAACATACAACATGCAACATACAACATACAACATGCAACATGCAACATACAACATGCAACATGCAACATGCAACATACAACATACAACATGCAACATGCAACATGTAACATACAACATACAACATTCAACATGCAACATGCAACATACAACATACAACATGCAACATGCAACATGCAACATGCAACATACAACATACAACATACAACATGCAACATACAACATACAACATACAACATACAACATACAACATACAACATACATCATAGAACACACAACATACAACATGCAACATACAACATACAATATACAACATGCAACATGCAACATGCAACATGCAACATACAACATACAACATACAACATACAACATACAACACACAACATACAACATACAACATACAACATACAACATACAACATACAACATGCAACATGCAACATGCAACATGCAACATACAACATACAACATGCAACATGCAACATGCAACATGCAACATACAACATACAACATACAACATACAACATGCAACATGCAACATGCAACATGCAACATACAACATACAATATACAACATGCAACATGCAACATACAACATGCAACATACAGCATTCAACATGCAACATGCAACATGCAACATGCAACATACAACATGCAACATACAACATGCAGCATGCAACATGCAACATGCAACATACAACATGCAACATGCAACATGCAACATGCAACATGCAACATGCAACATACAACATACAACATACAACATACAACATACAACATACAACATGCAACATGCAACATGCAACATGCAACACGCAACATACAACATACAACATGCAACATGCAAAATACAACATACAACATACAACATACAACATACAACATGCAACATGCAACATGCAACATGCAACATACAACATACAACATGCAACATGCAACATACAACATGCAACATGCAACATGCAACATACAACATGCAACATGCAACATACAACATACAACATGCAACATACAACATGCAACATGCAACATGCAACATGCATCATACAACATACAACATACAACATGCAACATGCAACATACAACATACAACATGCAACATACAACATGCAACATGCAGCATACAACATACAACATGCAACATGCAACATGCAACATGCAACATACAACATACAACATACAACATGCAACATGCAACATACAACATGCAACATGCAACATACAACATGCAACATGCAACATACAACATGCAACATGCAACATGCAACATACAACATGCAACATGCAACATTCAACATCCAACATACAACATACAACATACAACATGCAACATGCAACATACAACATACAACATACAACATGCAACATGCAACATGCAACATGCAACATGCAACATGCAACATACAACATACAACATGCAACATGCAACATACAACATCCAACATACAACATACAACATGCAACATGCAACATGCAACATGCAACATACAACATGCAACATGCAACATGCAACATGCAACATACAACATACAACATACAACATACAACATACAACATTCAACATACAACATACAACATGCAACATGCAACATGCAACATGCAACATGCAACATACAACATACAACATGCAACATGCAAAATGCAACATGCAACATGCAACATGCAACATGCAACATGCAACATGCAACATACAACATACAACATGCAACATGCAACATACAACATGCAACATGCAACATACAACATGCAACATGCAACATACAACATGCAACATGCAACATACAACATGCAACATGCAACATACAACATCCAACATACAACATACAACATGCAACATGCAACATACAACATACAACATGCAACATACAATATGCAACATGCAACATGCAACATGCAACATGCAACATACAACATACAACATGCAACATGCAACATACAACATACAACATACAACATCCAACATACAACATACAACATACAACATGCAACATGCAACATACAACATACAACATACAACATGCAACATGCAACATGCAACATACAACATGCAACATACAACATGCAACATACAACATGCAACATGCAACATGCAACATGCAACTTGCAACATGCAACATACAACATACAACATACAACATGCAACATGCAACATGCAACATGCAACATGCAACATGCAACATGCAACATACAACATACAACATACAACATACAACATACAACATACAACATACAACATACAACATGCAACATGCAACATGCAACATGCAACATGCAACATACAACATGCAACATACAACATGCAACATGCAACATGCAACATACAACATGCAACATGCAACATACAACATGCAACATACAACATGCAACATGCAACATACAACATGCAACATGCAACATGCAACATGCAACATGCAACATACAACATGCAACATGCAACATGCAACATGCAACATGCAACATACACCATGCAACATGCAACATACAACATGCAACATGCAACATGCAACATACAACATACAACATGCAACATACAACATGCAACATGCAACATGCAACATACAACATGCAACATGCAACATACAACATGCAACATGCAACATACAACATCCAACATACAACATACAACATGCAACATGCAACATGCAACATACAACATACAACATACAACATGCAACATGCAACATGCAACATACAACATACAACATGCAACAAGCAACATACAACATGCAACATGCAACATGCAACATGCAACATACAACATGCAACATGCAACATGCAACATACAACATGCAACATGCAACATACAACATCCAACATACAACATACAACATGCAACATGCAACATACAACATACAACATGCAACATGCAACAAGCGACATACAACATACAACATGCAACATGCAACATGCAACATACAACATGCAACATACAACATCCAACATACAACATACAACATGCAACATGCAACATACAACATACAACATGCAACATGCAACATGCAACATGCAACATACAACATGCAACATGCAACATACAACATGCAACATACAACATGCAACATACAACATGCAACATACAACATGCAACATGCAACATGCAACATGCAACATGCAACATACAACATACAACATACAACATGCAACATGCAACATGCAACATACTACATGCAACATGCAACATACAACATGCAACATACAACATGCAACATACAACATGCAACATACAACATGCAACATGCAACATGCAACATGCAACATACAACATGCAACATGCAACATGCAACATACAACATACAACATGCAACATGCAACATGCAACATGCAGCATGCAACATACAACATACAACATACAACATGCAACATGCAACATGCAACATGCAACATGCAACATGCAACATACAACATGCAACATGCAACATACAACATGCAACATACAACATGCAACATACAACATACAACATGCAACATGCAACATGCAACATACAACATACAACATGCAACATGCAACATGTAACATACAACATTCAACATGCAACATGCAACATGCAACATGCAACATACAACATGCAACATGCAACATACAACATGCCATATACAACATGCAACATGCAACATACAACATGCAACATGCAACATGCAACATACAACATGCAACATGCAACATGCAACATACAACATACAACATGCAACATGCAACATGCAACATGCAACATGCAACATACAACATACAACATACAACATACAACATACAACATACAACACACAACATACAACATACAACATACAACATACAACATACAACATACAACATACAACGTGCAACATGCAACATGCAACATGCAACATGCAACATGCAACATGCAACATACAACATACAACATACAACATACAACATGCAACATACAACATGCAACATACAACATGCAACATACAACATGCAACATACAACATGCAACATACAACATACAACATGCAACATGCAACATGCAACATACAACATACAACATTCAACATACAACATGCAACATACAACATACAACATACAACATACAACATACAACATACAACACACAACATACAACATACAACATACAACATACAACATACAACATACAACGTGCAACATGCAACATGCAACATGCAACATGCAACATGCAACATGCAACATACAACATACAACATACAACATGCAATATGCAACATGCAACATGCAACATGCAACATGCAACATACAACATACAACATGCAACATGCAACATACAACATACAACATGCAAAATGCAACATGCAACATGCAACATGCAACATGCAACATACAACATACAACATGCAACATGCAACATACAACATACAACATGCAACATGCAACATGCAACATGCAACATGCAACATGCAACATGCAACATGCAACATACAACATACAACATGTAACATGCAACATACAACATAAAACGTGCAACATGCAACATGCAACATGCAACATGCAACATGCAACATACAACATACAACATGCCATATACAACATGCAACATGCAACATACAACATGCAACATGCAACATGCAACATACAACATGCAACATGCAACATGCAACATACAACATACAACATGCAACATGCAACATGCAACATACAACATACAACATTCAACATACAACATGCAACATACAACATACAACATACAACATACAACATACAACATACAACACACAACATACAACATGCAACATACAACATACAACATGCAACATGCAACATGCAACATGCAACATGCAACATGCAACATGCAACATGCAACATACAACATACAACATGCAACATGCAACATACAACATACAACGTGCAACATGCAACATGCAACATGCAACATGCAACATGCAACATACAACATGCAACATACAACATGCAACATGCAACATACAACATACAACGTGCAACATGCAACATGCAACATGCAACATGCAACATGCAACATGCAACATGCAACATACAACATACAACATACAACATGCCATATACAACATGCAACATGCAACATACAACATGCAACATGCAACATGCAACATACAACATGCAACATGCAACATGCAACATACAACATACAACATGCAACATGCAACATGCAACATACAACATACAACATTCAACATACAACATGCAACATACAACATACAACATACAACATACAACATACAACATACAACATACAACATACAACATACAACACACAACATACAACATGCAACATACAACATACAACATGCAACATGCAACATGCAACATGCAACATGCAACATGCAACATGCAACATACAACATACAACATGCAACATGCAACATACAACATACAACGTGCAACATGCAACATGCAACATGCAACATGCAACATGCAACATGCAACATGCAACATACAACATACAACATACAACATGCCATATACAACATGCAACATGCAACATACAACATGCAACATGCAACATACAACATGCAACATGCAACATGCAACATACAACATACAACATGCAACATGCAACATGCAACATACAACATACAACATTCAACATACAACATGCAACATACAACATACAACATACAACATACAACATACAACATACAACATACAACATACAACACACAACATACAACATACAACATACAACATACAACATACAACATACAACATACAACATACAACATACAACGTGCAACATGCAACATGCAACATGCAACATGCAACATGCAACATGCAACATACAACATACAACATACAACATGCAATATGCAACATGCAACATGCAACATGCAACATGCAACATGCAACATGCAACATACAACATACAACATACAACATACAACATGCAACATGCAACATGCAACATGCAACATGCAACATGCAACATACAACATGCAACATACAACATGCAACATGCAACATACAACATCCAACATACAACATACAACATGCAACATGCAACATACAACATACAACATGCAACATGCAACATGCAACATACAACATACAACATGCAACATGCAACATACAACATGCAACATACAACATGCAACATTCAACATGCAACATACAACATGCAGCATGCAACATACAACATCCAACATACAACATACAACATGCAACATGCAACATGCAACATACAACATACAACATGCAACATGCAACAAGCGACATACAACATACAACATACAACATGCAACATGCAACATACAACATGCAACATGCAACATACAACATCCAACATACAACATACAACATGCAACATGCAACATGCAACATACAACATACAACATGCAACATACAACATGCAACATGCAACATGCAACATGCAACATGCAACATGCAACATACAACATACAACATGCAACATGCAACATACAACATGCAACATACAACATGCAACATACAACATGCAACATGCAACATGCAACATGCAACATACAACATGCGACATGCAACATGCAACATGCAACATGCAACATGCAACATGCAACATGCAACATACAACATACAACATACAACATACAACATGCAACATGCAACATGCAACATGCAACATACAACATACAACATGCAACATGCAACATGCAACATGCAACATGCAACATACAACATACAACATACAACATGCAACATGCAACATGCAACATGCAACATGCAACATGCAACATACAACATGCAACATGCAACATGCAACATGCAATATGCAACATACAACATACAACATACAACATACAACATGCAACATGCAACATGCAACATGCAACATGCAACATGCAACATGCAACATACAACATGCAACATGCAACATGCAACATGCAACATGCAACATACAACATGCAACATACAACATGCAACATGCAACATGCAACATACAACATGCAACATACAACATGCAACATGCAACATGCAACATGCAACATGCAACATGCAACATGCAACATACAACATGCAACATGCAACATGCAACATACAACATGCAACATGCAACATGCAACACACAACATACAACATACAACATGCAACATGCAACATGCAACATGCAACATGCAACATACAACATGCAACATGCAACATACAACATACAACATGCAACATGCAGCATGCAACATGCAACATACAACATGCAACATACAACATGCAACATGCAACATGCAACATACAACATGCAACATGCAACATACAACATGCAACATGCAACATACAACATGCAACATGCAACATGCAACATACAACATACAACATGCAACATGCAACAAGCAACATACAACATACAACATGCAACATGCAACATGCAACATGCAACATGCAACATGCAACATACAACATACAACATACAACATGCAACATACAACATACAACATACAACATGCAACATGCAACATGCAACATGCAATATGCAACATTCAACATGCAACATGCAACATGCAACATGCAACATGCAACATACAACATACAACATACAACATGCAACATGCAACATGCAACATACAACATACAACATACAACATACAACATACAACATACAACATACAACATACAACATGCAACATGCAACATGCAACATACAACATGCAACATGCAACATGCAACATGCAACATACAACATGCAACATGCAACATGCAACATGCAACATGCAACATGCAACATGCAACATACAACATACAACATACAACATGCAACATGCAACATACAACATGCAACATGCAACATACAACATCCAACATACAACATACAACATGCAACATACAACATACAACATGCAACATGCAACATACAACATCCAACATACAACATACAACATGCAACATGCAACATGCAACATACAACATACAACATACAACATGCAACATGCAACAAGCGACATACAACATACAACATACAACATGCAACATGCAACATACAACATGCAACATGCAACATACAACATCCAACATACAACATACAACATGCAACATGCAACATGCAACATGCAACATACAACATACAACATGCAACATACAACATGCAACATGCAACATGCAACATGCAACATGCAACATGCAACATGCAACATACAACATACAACATACAACATGCAACATGCAACATACAACATGCAACATACAACATGCAACATACAACATGCAACATGCAACATGCAACATGCAACATGCAACATGCAACATACAACATACAACATGCAACATGCAACATGCAACATGCAACATACAACATACAACATGCAACATGCAACATGCAACATGCAACATGCAACATACAACATGCAACATACAACATACAACATGCAACATGCAACATGCAACATGCAACATGCAACATGCAACATGCAACATGCAACATACAACATGCAACATGCAACATACAACATGCAACATGCAACATACAACATGCAACATACAACATACAACATGCAACATGCAACATACAACATGCAACATACAACATACAACATGCAACATACAACATGCAACATGCAACATGCAACATACAACATGCAACATGCAACATGCAACATACAACATACAACATACAACATACAACATGCAACATACAACATGCGACATGCAACATGCAACATGCAACATGCAACAAGCAACATGCAACATGCAACATGCAACATGCAACATGCAACATGCAACATACAACATACAACATGCAACATGCAGCATGCAACATGCAACATACAACATGCAACATACAACATGCAACATGCAACATGCAACATACAACATACAACATGCAACATGCAACATGCAACATGCAACATGCAACATGCAACATGCAACATACAACATACAACATGCAACATGCAACATGCAACATGCAATATGCAACATACAACATACAACATACAACATACAACATACAACATGCAACATGCAACATGCAACATGCAACATGCAACATGCAACATACAACATGCAACATGCAACATACAACATGCAACATGCAACATGCAACATACAACATGCAACATACAACATGCAACATGCAACATGCAACATGCAACATACAACATGCAACATACAACATGCAACATGCAACATGCAACATGCAACATGCAACATGCAACATACAACATGCAACATGCAACATGCAACATGCAACATACAACATGCAACATGCAACATGCAACACACAACATACAACATACAACATACAACATACAACATGCAACATGCAACATGCAACATGCAACATACAACATGCAACATGCAACATACAACATGCAACATGCAACATGCAACATACAACATACAACATGCAACAAGCAACATACAACATACAACATGCAACATGCAACATGCAACATACAACATGCAACATGCAACATACAACATACAACATGCAACATACAACATACAACATACAACATACAACATACAACATGCAACATACAACATACAACATGCAACATGCAACATGCAATATGCAACATGCAACATGCAACATACAACATGCAACATGCAACATGCAACATACAACATGCAACATGCAACATGCAACACACAACATACAACATACAACATACAACATACAACATGCAACATGCAACATGCAACATGCAACATGCAACATACAACATGCAACATGCAACATACAACATACAACATGCAACATGCAGCATGCAACATGCAACATACAACATGCAACATACAACATGCAACATGCAACATGCAACATACAACATGCAACATACAACATGCAACATGCAACATACAACATGCAACATGCAACATACAACATGCAACATGCAACATACAACATGCAACATACAACATGCAACAAGCAACATACAACATGCAACATGCAACATACAACATGCAACATACAACATGCAACATGCAACATACAACATGCAACATGCAACATGCAACATACAACATGCAACATGCAACATGCAACATACAACATACAACATACAACATGCAACATACAACATGCGACATGCAACATGCAACATGCAACATGCAACATGCAACATGCAACATGCAACATACAACATACAACATCCAAACTCCAACATACGACATACAACATACAACATACAACATACAACATCCAACATACAACATCCAACATCCAACCTACAACCTACAACATACAACATACAACATCCAACATCCAACATACAACATCCAACATACAACATCCAACATCCAACATACAACATCCAACATACAACATCCAACATACAACATCCAACATACAACATCCAACATCCAACATACAACATACAACATCCAACATACAACATACAACATACAACATCCAACATACAATATCCAACATCCAACATACAACATACAACATGCAACATACAACATGCAACATGCAACATGCAACATGCAACATACAACATGCAACATACAACATGCAACATGCAACATACACCATGCAACATGCAACATGCAACATACAACATGCAACATGCAACATGCAACATACAACATGCAACATGCAACATGCAACATGCAACACACAACATACAACATACAACATACAACATGCAACATGCAACATGCAACATGCAACATGCAACATGCAACATACAACATGCAACATGCAACATACAACATACAACATGCAACATGCAGCATGCAACATGCAACATACAACATGCAACATACAACATGCAACATGCAACATGCAACATACAACATGCAACATGCAACATACAACATGCAACATGCAACATACAACATGCAACATACAACATGCAACATGCAACATGCAACATACAACATACAACATGCAACATGCAACAAGCAACATACAACATACAACATGCAACATGCAACATGCAACATACAACATGCAACATGCAACATGCAACATACAACATACAACATACAACATGCAACATACAACATACAACATACAACATACAACATACAACATACAACATGCAACATGCAACATGCAATATGCAACATTCAACATGCAACATGCAACATGCAACATGCAACATGCAACATGCAACATGCAACATACAACATACAACATACAACATGCAACATGCAACATGCAACATGCAACATGCAACATGCAACATGCAACATGCAACATGCAACATGCAACATGCAACATGCAACATACAACATACAACATGCAACATGCAACATACAACATGCAACATACAACATGCAACATACAACATGCAACATGCAACATGCAACATGCAACATACAACATACAACATGCAACATGCAACATGCAACATGCAACATACAACATACAACATGCAACATGCAACATGCAACATGCAACATGCAACATGCAACATACAACATGCAACATACAACATACAACATGCAACATGCAATATGCAACATGCAACATGCAACATACAACATGCAACATGCAACATACAACATGCAACATGCAACATACAACATGCAACATACAACATACAACATGCAACATGCAACATACAACATGCAACATACAACATACAACATGCAACGTACAACATGCAACATGCAACATGCAACATACAACATGCAACATGCAACATGCAACATACAACATACAACATGCAACATACAACATGCGACATGCAACATGCAACATGCAACAAGCAACATGCAACATGCAACATGCAACATGCAACATACAACATACAACATGCAACATGCAGCATGCAACATGCAACATACAACATGCAACATACAACATGCAACATGCAACATGCAACATGCAACATGCAACATACAACATACAACATGCAACATACAACATACAACATGCAACATGCAACATGCAACATGCAATATGCAACATACAACATACAACATACAACATACAACATGCAACATGCAACATGCAACATGCAACATGCAACATGCAACATGCAACATACAACATGCAACATGCAACATACAACATGCAACATGCAACATGCAACATACAACATGCAACATACAACATGCAACATGCAACATGCAACATGCAACATACAACATGCAACATACAACATGCAACATGCAACATACAACATGCAACATGCAACATGCAACATACAACATGCAACATGCAACATGCAACATGCAACATACAACATGCAACATGCAACATGCAACACACAACATACAACATACAACATACAACATACAACATACAACATGCAACATGCAACATGCAACATGCAACATACAACATGCAACATGCAACATACAACATGCAACATGCAACATGCAACATACAACATACAACATGCAACATGCAACAAGCAACATACAACATACAACATGCAACATGCAACATGCAACATACAACATGCAACATGCAACATGCAACATGCAACATACAACATGCAACATACAACATACAACATACAACATACAACATACAACATACAACATGCAACATACAACATGCAACATGCAACATGCAACATGCAATATGCAACATGCAACATACAACATGCAACATGCAACATGCAACATACAACATGCAACATGCAACATGCAACACACAACATACAACATACAACATACAACATGCAACATGCAACATGCAACATGCAACATGCAACATGCAACATACAACATGCGACATGCAACATGCAACATGCAACATGCAACATGCAACATGCAACATACAACATACAACATACAACATGCAACATGCAACATGCAACATGCAACATACAACATGCAACATGCAACATGCAACATGCAACATGCAACATGCAACATGCAACATGCAACAAGCAACATGCAACATGCAACATTCAACATGCAACATGCAACATACAACATACAACATGCAACATGCAGCATGCAACATGCAACATACAACATGCAACATACAACATGCAACATGCAACATGCAACATACAACATACAACATGCAACATGCAACATGCAACATGCAACCTGCAACATACAACATACAACATGCAACATGCAACATGCAACATGCAATATGCAACATACAACATACAACATACAACATGCAACATGCAACATGCAACATGCAACATGCAACATACAACATGCAACATGCAACATACAACATGCAACATGCAACATGCAACATACAACATGCAACATACAACATGCAACATGCAACATGCAACATGCAACATACAACATGCAACATACAACATGCAACATGCAACATGCAACATACAACATGCAACATGCAACATGCAACATGCAACATGCAACATGCAACATACAACATGCAACATGCAACATGCAACACACAACATACAACATACAACATACAACATGCAACATGCAACATGCAACATGCAACATGCAACATACAACATGCAACATGCAACATACAACATGCAACATGCAACATGCAACATACAACATACAACATGCAACATGCAACAAGCAACATACAACATACAACATGCAACATGCAACATGCAACATACAACATACAACATGCAACATGCAACATGCAACATACAACATACAACATGCAACATACAACATACAACATACAACATACAACATGCAACATACAACATACAACATGCAACATGCAACATGCAACATGCAATATGCAACATGCAACATGCAACATACAACATGCAACATGCAACATGCAACATGCAACATACAACATGCAACATGCAACATGCAACATGCAACACACAACATACAACATGCAACATACAACATGCAACATGCAACATGCAACATACAACATGCAACATGCAACATGCAACATGCAACACACAACATACAACATACAACATACAACATGCAACATGCAACATGCAACATACAACATGCAACATGCAACATGCAACATGCAACACACAACATACAACATACAACATACAACATGCAACATGCAACATGCAACATGCAGCATACAACATGCAACATGCAACATACAACATACAACATGCAACATGCAGCATGCAACATGCAACATACAACATGCAACATACAACATGCAACATGCAACATACAACATGCAACATGCAACATACAACATGCAACATGCAACATACAACATGCAACATGCAACATACAACATGCAACATGCAACATGCAACATACAACATACAACATGCAACATGCAACAAGCAACATACAACATACAACATGCAACATGCAACATGCAACATGCAACATGCAACATACAACATGCAACATGCAACATACAACATGCAACATGCAACATACAACATGCAACATGCAACATACAACATGCAACATACAACATGCAACATGCAACATGCAACATACAACATGCAACATACAACATGCAACATACAACATGCAACATACAACATGCAACATGCAATATGCAACATGCAACATGCAACATGCAACATACAACATACAACATACAACATACAACATACAACATACAACATGCAACATGCAACATGCAACATACAACATACAACATGCAACATGCAACATACAACATACAACATACAACATGCAACATGCAACATACAACATACAACATGCAACATGCAACATGCAACATGCAACATGCAACATACAACATACAACATACAACATGCAACATGCAACATACAACAGGCAACATGCAACATACAACATGCAACATGCAACATACAACATACAACATGCAACATGCAACATACAACATGCAACATGCAACATGCAACATACAATATACAACATACAACATGCAACATGCAACATGCAACATACTACAACATACAACATACAACATGCAACATACAACATACAACATGCAACACACAACATACAACATGCAACATGCAACATACAACATGCAACATGCAACATGCAACATACAACATACAACATGCAACATGCAACATGTAACATACAACATACAACATTCAACATGCAACATGCAACATACAACATACAACATGCAACATGCAACATGCAACATGCAACATGCAACATGCAACATACAACATACAACATACAACATGCAACATACAACATACAACATACAACATACAACATACAACATACAACATACAACATACAACATACAACATACAACATAGAACACACAACATACAACATGCAACATACAACATACAATATACAACATGCAACATGCAACATGCAACATACAACATGCAACATACAACACACAACATACAACATACAACATACAACATACAACATACAACATGCAACATGCAACATGCAACATACAACATACAACATGCAACATGCAACATGCAACATGCAACATACAACATACAACATACAACATGCAACATGCAACATGCAACATGCAACATACAACATACAATATACAACATGCAACATGCAACATACAACATGCAACATGCAACATACAACATACAACATTCAACATACAACATACAACATGCAACATGCAACATGCAACATGCAACATACAACATGCAACATACAACATGCAGCATGCAACATGCAACATGCAACATACAACATGCAACATGCAACATGCAACATGCAACATGCAACATGCAACATACAACATACAACATACAACATTCAACATACAACATACAACATGCAACATGCAACATGCAACATACAACATGCAACATGCAACATGCAACATGCAACATACAACATACAACATGCAACATGCAACATGCAACATGCAACATGCAACATACAACATACAACATACAACATACAACATACAACATGCAACATGCAACATACAACATACAACATACAACATACAACATGCAACATGCAACATACAACATGCAACATGCAACATACAACATGCAACATGCAACATACAACATACAACATACAACATGCAACATACAACATGCAACATGCAACATGCAACATGCAACATGCAACATACAACATACAACATACAACATACAACATGCAACATGCAACATACAACATACAACATGCAACATGCAACATACAACATGCAACATGCAGCATACAACATACAACATGCAACATGCAACATGCAACATACAACATACAACATACAACATACAACATGCAACATGCAACATACAACATGCAACATGCAACATACAACATGCAACATGCAACATGCAACATGCAACATACAACATGCAACATGCAACATTCAACATCCAACATACAACATACAACATACAACATGCAACATGCAACATACAACATACAACATACAACATGCAACATGCAACATGCAACATGCAACATGCAACATGCAACATGCAACATGCAACATGCAACATACAACATCCAACATACAACATACAACATGCAACATGCAACATGCAACATACAACATGCAACATACAACATGCAACATGCAACATACAACATACAACATACAACATACAACATACAACATACAACATACAACATACAACATACAACATTCAACATACAACATGCAACATGCAACATGCAACATGCAACATGCAACATGCAACATGCAACATGCAACATGCAACATACAACATACAACATACAACATACAACATACAACGTACAAGATGCAACATGCAACATGCAACATACAACATACAACATGCAACATACAACATACAACATACAACATGCAACATGCAACATACAACATACAACATACAACATGCAACATGCAACATGCAACATACAACATACAACATGCAACATGCAACATGCAACATGCAACATACAACATCCAACATGCAACATGCAACATGCAACATACAACATGCAACATGCAACATGCAACATGCAACATGCAACATACAACATACAACATACAACATACAACATACAACATAAAACATACAACATACAACATACAACATACAACATACAACATGCAACATACAACATGCAACATGCAACATGCAACATGCAACATGCAACATGCAACATGCAACATACAACATACAACATACAACATAAAACATACAACATACAACATACAACATACAACATACAACATGCAACATGCAACATGCAACATGCAACATACAACATGCAACATGCAACATGCAACATGCAACATACAACATACAACATACAACATACAACATACAACATACAACATACAACATACAACATACAACATGCAACATGCAATATGCAACATGCAACATGCAACATGCAACATACAACATACAACATACAACATACAACATGCAACATGCAACATGCAACATACAACATACAACATACAACATACAACATGCAACATGCAACATACAACATACAACATGCAACATGCAACATACAACATACAACATGCAACATGCAACATGCAACATGCAACATGCAACATGCAACATGCAACATACAACATACAACATACAACATACAACATGCAACATGCAACATGCAACATACAACATACAACAGGCAACATGCAACATGCAACATGCAACATACAACATACAACATACAACATGCAACATACAACATGCAACATGCAACATGCAACATGCAACATACAATATACAACATACAACATGCAACATGCAACATGCAACATACTACAACATACAACATACAACATGCAACATACAACATACAACATGCAACATACAACATACAACATGCAACATGCAACATACAACATGCAACATGCAACATGCAACATACAACATACAACATGCAACATGCAACATGTAACATACAACATACAACATTCAACATGCAACATGCAACATACAACATACAACATGCAACATGCAACATGCAACATGCAACATACAACATACAACATACAACATGCAACATACAACATACAACATACAACATACAACATACAACATACAACATACATCATAGAACACACAACATACAACATGCAACATACAACATACAATATACAACATGCAACATGCAACATGCAACATGCAACATACAACATACAACATACAACATACAACATACAACACACAACATACAACATACAACATACAACATACAACATACAACATACAACATACAACATGCAACATGCAACATGCAACATGCAACATACAACATACAACATGCAACATGCAACATGCAACATGCAACATACAACATACAACATACAACATGCAACATGCAACATGCAACATGCAACATACAACATACAATATACAACATGCAACATGCAACATACAACATGCAACATGCAACATACAGCATTCAACATGCAACATGCAACATGCAACATGCAACATACAACATGCAACATACAACATGCAGCATGCAACATGCAACATGCAACATACAACATGCAACATGCAACATGCAACATGCAACATGCAACATGCAACATACAACATACAACATACAACATACAACATACAACATACAACATACAACATGCAACATGCAACATGCAACATGCAACACGCAACATACAACATACAACATGCAACATGCAAAATACAACATACAACATACAACATACAACATACAACATGCAACATGCAACATGCAACATGCAACATGCAACATACAACATACAACATGCAACATGCAACATACAACATGCAACATGCAACATGCAACATACAACATGCAACATGCAACATACAACATACAACATGCAACATACAACATGCAACATGCAACATGCAACATGCATCATACAACATACAACATACAACATGCAACATGCAACATACAACATACAACATGCAACATACAACATGCAACATGCAGCATACAACATACAACATGCAACATGCAACATGCAACATGCAACATACAACATACAACATACAACATGCAACATGCAACATACAACATGCAACATGCAACATACAACATGCAACATGCAACATACAACATGCAACATGCAACATGCAACATACAACATGCAACATGCAACATTCAACATCCAACATACAACATACAACATACAACATGCAACATGCAACATACAACATACAACATACAACATGCAACATGCAACATGCAACATGCAACATGCAACATGCAACATACAACATACAACATGCAACATGCAACATACAACATCCAACATACAACATACAACATGCAACATGCAACATGCAACATGCAACATACAACATGCAACATGCAACATGCAACATGCAACATACAACATACAACATACAACATACAACATTCAACATACAACATACAACATGCAACATGCAACATGCAACATGCAACATGCAACATACAACATACAACATGCAACATGCAAAATGCAACATGCAACATGCAACATGCAACATGCAACATGCAACATGCAACATACAACATACAACATGCAACATGCAACATACAACATGCAACATGCAACATACAACATGCAACATGCAACATACAACATGCAACATGCAACATACAACATGCAACATGCAACATACAACATCCAACATACAACATACAACATGCAACATGCAACATACAACATACAACATGCAACATACAATATGCAACATGCAACATGCAACATGCAACATACAACATACAACATGCAACATGCAACATACAACATACAACATACAACATCCAACATACAACATACAACATACAACATGCAACATGCAACATACAACATACAACATACAACATGCAACATGCAACATGCAACATACAACATGCAACATACAACATGCAACATACAACATGCAACATGCAACATGCAACATGCAACTTGCAACATGCAACATACAACATACAACATACAACATGCAACATGCAACATGCAACATGCAACATGCAACATGCAACATGCAACATACAACATACAACATACAACATACAACATACAACATACAACATACAACATGCAACATGCAACATGCAACATGCAACATGCAACATACAACATGCAACATACAACATGCAACATGCAACATGCAACATACAACATGCAACATGCAACATACAACATGCAACATACAACATGCAACATGCAACATACAACATGCAACATACAACATGCAACATGCAACATGCAACATACAACATGCAACATGCAACATGCAACATGCAACATGCAACATACACCATGCAACATGCAACATACAACATGCAACATGCAACATGCAACATACAACATACAACATGCAACATACAACATGCAACATGCAACATGCAACATACAACATGCAACATGCAACATACAACATGCAACATGCAACATACAACATCCAACATACAACATACAACATGCAACATGCAACATGCAACATACAACATACAACATACAACATGCAACATGCAACATGCAACATACAACATACAACATGCAACAAGCAACATACAACATGCAACATGCAACATGCAACATACAACATGCAACATGCAACATGCAACATACAACATGCAACATGCAACATACAACATCCAACATACAACATGCAACATGCAACATGCAACATACAACATACAACATGCAACATGCAACAAGCGACATACAACATACAACATGCAACATGCAACATGCAACATACAACATGCAACATACAACATCCAACATACAACATACAACATGCAACATGCAACATACAACATACAACATGCAACATGCAACATGCAACATGCAACATACAACATGCAACATGCAACATACAACATGCAACATACAACATGCAACATACAACATGCAACATACAACATGCAACATGCAACATGCAACATGCAACATGCAACATACAACATACAACATACAACATGCAACATGCAACATGCAATATACTACATGCAACATGCAACATACAACATGCAACATACAACATGCAACATACAACATGCAACATACAACATGCAACATGCAACATGCAACATACAACATGCAACATGCAACATGCAACATACAACATACAACATGCAACATGCAACATGCAACATGCAGCATGCAACATACAACATACAACATACAACATGCAACATGCAACATGCAACATGCAACATGCAACATGCAACATACAACATGCAACATGCAACATACAACATGCAACATACAACATGCAACATACAACATACAACATGCAACATGCAACATGCAACATACAACATACAACATGCAACATGCAACATGCAACATGCAACATGTAACATACAACATTCAACATGCAACATGCAACATGCAACATACAACATGCAACATGCAACATACAACATGCCATATACAACATGCAACATGCAACATACAACATGCAACATGCAACATACAACATGCAACATGCAACATGCAACATACAACATACAACATGCAACATGCAACATGCAACATGCAACATGCAACATACAACATACAACATACAACATACAACATACAACATACAACACACAACATACAACATACAACATACAACATACAACATACAACATACAACATACAACATACAACGTGCAACATGCAACATGCAACATGCAACATGCAACATGCAACATGCAACATACAACATACAACATACAACATACAACATGCAACATACAACATGCAACATACAACATGCAACATACAACATGCAACATACAACATGCAACATACAACATACAACATGCAACATGCAACATGCAACATACAACATACAACATTCAACATACAACATGCAACATACAACATACAACATACAACATACAACATACAACATACAACACACAACATACAACATACAACATACAACATACAACATACAACATACAACATACAACATACAACGTGCAACATGCAACATGCAACATGCAACATGCAACATGCAACATGCAACATACAACATACAACATACAACATGCAATATGCAACATGCAACATGCAACATGCAACATGCAACATGCAACATACAACATACAACATGCAACATGCAACATACAACATACAACATGCAAAATGCAACATGCAACATGCAACATGCAACATGCAACATACAACATACAACATGCAACATGCAACATACAACATACAACATGCAACATGCAACATGCAACATGCAACATGCAACATGCAACATGCAACATGCAACATACAACATACAACATGTAACATGCAACATACAACATAAAACGTGCAACATGCAACATGCAACATGCAACATGCAACATACAACATACAACATACAACATGCCATATACAACATGCAACATACAACATGCAACATGCAACATGCAACATACAACATGCAACATGCAACATGCAACATACAACATACAACATGCAACATGCAACATGCAACATGCAACATACAACATACAACATTCAACATACAACATGCAACATACAACATACAACATACAACATACAACATACAACATACAACACACAACATACAACATGCAACATACAACATACAACATGCAACATGCAACATGCAACATGCAACATGCAACATGCAACATGCAACATGCAACATGCAACATGCAACATACAACATACAACATGCAACATGCAACATACAACATACAACGTGCAACATGCAACATGCAACATGCAACATGCAACATGCAACATACAACATGCAACATACAACATACAACATGCAACATGCAACATACAACATACAACGTGCAACATGCAACATGCAACATGCAACATGCAACATGCAACATGCAACATGCAACATACAACATACAACATACAACATGCCATATACAACATGCAACATGCAACATACAACATGCAACATGCAACATGCAACATACAACATGCAACATGCAACATGCAACATGCAACATACAACATACAACATGCAACATGCAACATGCAACATACAACATACAACATTCAACATACAACATGCAACATACAACATACAACATACAACATACAACATACAACATACAACATACAACATACAACACACAACATACAACATGCAACATACAACATACAACATGCAACATGCAACATGCAACATGCAACATGCAACATGCAACATGCAACATGCAACATACAACATACAACATGCAACATGCAACATACAACATACAACGTGCAACATGCAACATGCAACATGCAACATGCAACATGCAACATGCAACATGCAACATACAACATACAACATACAACATGCCATATACAACATGCAACATGCAACATACAACATGCAACATGCAACATGCAACATACAACATGCAACATGCAACATGCAACATACAACATACAACATGCAACATGCAACATGCAACATACAACATACAACATTCAACATACAACATGCAACATACAACATACAACATACAACATACAACATACAACATACAACATACAACATACAACACACAACATACAACATACAACATACAACATACAACATACAACATACAACATACAACGTGCAACATGCAACATGCAACATGCAACATGCAACATGCAACATACAACATACAACATACAACATGCAATATGCAACATGCAACATGCAACATGCAACATGCAACATGCAACATGCAACATACAACATACAACATACAACATACAACATGCAACATGCAACATGCAACATGCAACATGCAACATGCAACATACAACATGCAACATACAACATGCAACATGCAACATACAACATCCAACATACAACATACAACATGCAACATGCAACATACAACATACAACATGCAACATGCAACATGCAACATACAACATACAACATGCAACATGCAACATACAACATGCAACATACAACATGCAACATTCAACATGCAACATACAACATGCAGCATGCAACATACAACATCCAACATACAACATACAACATGCAACATGCAACATGCAACATACAACATACAACATGCAACATGCAACAAGCGACATACAACATACAACATACAACATGCAACATGCAACATACAACATGCAACATGCAACATACAACATCCAACATACAACATACAACATGCAACATGCAACATGCAACATACAACATACAACATGCAACATACAACATGCAACATGCAACATGCAACATGCAACATGCAACATGCAACATACAACATACAACATGCAACATGCAACATACAACATGCAACATACAACATGCAACATACAACATGCAACATGCAACATGCAACATGCAACATACAACATGCGACATGCAACATGCAACATGCAACATGCAACATGCAACATGCAACATGCAACATACAACATACAACATACAACATACAACATGCAACATGCAACATGCAACATGCAACATACAACATGCAACATGCAACATGCAACATGCAACATGCAACATACAACATACAACATACAACATGCAACATGCAACATGCAACATGCAACATGCAACATGCAACATACAACATGCAACATGCAACATGCAACATGCAATATGCAACATACAACATACAACATACAACATACAACATGCAACATGCAACATGCAACATGCAACATGCAACATGCAACATGCAACATACAACATGCAACATGCAACATGCAACATGCAACATGCAACATACAACATGCAACATACAACATGCAACATGCAACATGCAACATACAACATGCAACATACAACATGCAACATGCAACATGCAACATGCAACATGCAACATGCAACATGCAACATACAACATGCAACATGCAACATGCAACATACAACATGCAACATGCAACATGCAACACACAACATACAACATACAACATACAACATGCAACATGCAACATGCAACATGCAACATGCAACATACAACATGCAACATGCAACATACAACATACAACATGCAACATGCAGCATGCAACATGCAACATACAACATGCAACATACAACATGCAACATGCAACATGCAACATACAACATGCAACATGCAACATACAACATGCAACATGCAACATACAACATGCAACATGCAACATACAACATGCAACATGCAACATGCAACATACAACATACAACATGCAACATGCAACAAGCAACATACAACATACAACATGCAACATGCAACATGCAACATGCAACATGCAACATGCAACATACAACATACAACATACAACATGCAACATACAACATACAACATACAACATGCAACATGCAACATGCAACATGCAATATGCAACATTCAACATGCAACATGCAACATGCAACATGCAACATGCAACATACAACATACAACATACAACATACAACATGCAACATGCAACATGCAACATACAACATACAACATACAACATACAACATACAACATACAACATACAACATACAACATACAACATACAACATGCAACATGCAACATGCAACATACAACATGCAACATGCAACATGCAACATGCAACATACAACATGCAACATGCAACATGCAACATGCAACATGCAACATGCAACATACAACATACAACATACAACATGCAACATGCAACATACAACATGCAACATGCAACATACAACATCCAACATACAACATACAACATGCAACATACAACATACAACATGCAACATGCAACATACAACATCCAACATACAACATACAACATGCAACATGCAACATGCAACATACAACATACAACATACAACATACAACATGCAACATGCAACAAGCGACATACAACATACAACATGCAACATGCAACATACAACATGCAACATGCAACATACAACATCCAACATACAACATACAACATGCAACATGCAACATGCAACATGCAACATACAACATACAACATGCAACATACAACATGCAACATGCAACATGCAACATGCAACATGCAACATGCAACATGCAACATACAACATACAACATGCAACATGCAACATACAACATGCAACATACAACATGCAACATACAACATGCAACATGCAACATGCAACATGCAACATGCAACATGCAACATACAACATACAACATGCAACATGCAACATGCAACATGCAACATACAACATACAACATGCAACATGCAACATGCAACATGCAACATACAACATGCAACATACAACATACAACATGCAACATGCAACATGCAACATGCAACATGCAACATGCAACATGCAACATGCAACATACAACATGCAACATGCAACATACAACATGCAACATGCAACATACAACATGCAACATACAACATACAACATGCAACATGCAACATACAACATGCAACATACAACATACAACATGCAACATACAACATGCAACATGCAACATGCAACATACAACATGCAACATGCAACATGCAACATACAACATACAACATACAACATACAACATGCAACATACAACATGCGACATGCAACATGCAACATGCAACATGCAACAAGCAACATGCAACATGCAACATGCAACATGCAACATGCAACATGCAACATGCAACATACAACATACAACATGCAACATGCAGCATGCAACATGCAACATACAACATGCAACATACAACATGCAACATGCAACATGCAACATACAACATACAACATGCAACATGCAACATGCAACATGCAACATGCAACATGCAACATGCAACATACAACATACAACATGCAACATGCAACATGCAACATGCAATATGCAACATACAACATACAACATACAACATACAACATGCAACATGCAACATGCAACATGCAACATGCAACATGCAACATACAACATGCAACATGCAACATACAACATGCAACATGCAACATGCAACATACAACATGCAACATACAACATGCAACATGCAACATGCAACATGCAACATACAACATGCAACATACAACATGCAACATGCAACATGCAACATGCAACATGCAACATGCAACATGCAACATACAACATGCAACATGCAACATGCAACATGCAACATACAACATGCAACATGCAACATGCAACACACAACATACAACATACAACATACAACATACAACATGCAACATGCAACATGCAACATGCAACATGCAACATACAACATGCAACATGCAACATACAACATGCAACATGCAACATGCAACATACAACATACAACATGCAACAAGCAACATACAACATACAACATGCAACATGCAACATGCAACATACAACATGCAACATGCAACATACAACATACAACATGCAACATACAACATACAACATACAACATACAACATACAACATACAACATGCAACATACAACATACAACATGCAACATGCAACATGCAATATGCAACATGCAACATGCAACATACAACATGCAACATGCAACATGCAACATGCAACATACAACATGTAACATGCAACATGCAACACACAACATACAACATACAACATACAACATACAACATGCAACATGCAACATGCAACATGCAACATGCAACATACAACATGCAACATGCAACATACAACATACAACATGCAACATGCAGCATGCAACATGCAACATACAACATGCAACATACAACATGCAACATGCAACATGCAACATACAACATGCAACATACAACATGCAACATGCAACATACAACATGCAACATGCAACATACAACATGCAACATGCAACATACAACATGCAACATACAACATGCAACAAGCAACATACAACATGCAACATGCAACATACAACATGCAACATACAACATGCAACATGCAACATACAACATGCAACATGCAACATGCAACATACAACATGCAACATGCAACATGCAACATACAACATACAACATACAACATGCAACATACAACATGCGACATGCAACATGCAACATGCAACATGCAACATGCAACATGCAACATGCAACATGCAACATACAACATACAACATCCAAACTCCAACATACGACATACAACATACAACATACAACATACAACATCCAACATACAACATCCAACATCCAACCTACAACCTACAACATACAACATCCAACATCCAACATACAACATCCAACATACAACATCCAACATCCAACATACAACATCCAACATACAACATCCAACATACAACATCCAACATACAACATCCAACATCCAACATACAACATACAACATCCAACATACAACATACAACATACAACATCCAACATACAATATCCAACATCCAACATACAACATACAACATACAACATGCAACATACAACATGCAACATGCAACATGCAACATGCAACATACAACATGCAACATACAACATGCAACATGCAACATACACCATGCAACATGCAACATGCAACATACAACATGCAACATGCAACATGCAACATACAACATGCAACATGCAACATGCAACATGCAACACACAACATACAACATACAACATACAACATGCAACATGCAACATGCAACATGCAACATGCAACATGCAACATACAACATGCAACATGCAACATACAACATACAACATGCAACATGCAGCATGCAACATGCAACATACAACATGCAACATACAACATGCAACATGCAACATGCAACATACAACATGCAACATGCAACATACAACATGCAACATGCAACATACAACATGCAACATGCAACATACAACATGCAACATGCAACATGCAACATACAACATACAACATGCAACATGCAACAAGCAACATACAACATACAACATGCAACATGCAACATGCAACATACAACATGCAACATGCAACATGCAACATACAACATACAACATACAACATGCAACATACAACATACAACATACAACATACAACATACAACATACAACATACAACATGCAACATGCAACATGCAATATGCAACATTCAACATGCAACATGCAACATGCAACATGCAACATGCAACATACAACATACAACATACAACATACAACATGCAACATGCAACATGCAACATGCAACATGCAACATGCAACATGCAACATGCAACATGCAACATGCAACATGCAACATGCAACATGCAACATGCAACATGCAACATACAACATACAACATGCAACATGCAACATACAACATGCAACATACAACATGCAACATACAACATGCAACATGCAACATGCAACATGCAACATGCAACATACAACATACAACATGCAACATGCAACATGCAACATGCAACATACAACATACAACATGCAACATGCAACATGCAACATGCAACATGCAACATACAACATGCAACATACAACATACAACATGCAACATGCAATATGCAACATGCAACATGCAACATACAACATGCAACATGCAACATACAACATGCAACATGCAACATACAACATGCAACATACAACATACAACATGCAACATGCAACATACAACATGCAACATACAACATACAACATGCAACGTACAACATGCAACATGCAACATGCAACATACAACATGCAACATGCAACATGCAACATACAACATACAACATGCAACATACAACATGCGACATGCAACATGCAACATGCAACAAGCAACATGCAACATGCAACATGCAACATACAACATACAACATGCAACATGCAGCATGCAACATGCAACATACAACATGCAACATACAACATGCAACATGCAACATGCAACATGCAACATGCAACATACAACATACAACATGCAACATACAACATACAACATGCAACATGCAACATGCAACATGCAATATGCAACATACAACATACAACATACAACATACAACATGCAACATGCAACATGCAACATGCAACATGCAACATGCAACATGCAACATACAACATGCAACATGCAACATACAACATGCAACATGCAACATGCAACATACAACATGCAACATACAACATGCAACATGCAACATGCAACATACAACATGCAACATACAACATGCAACATGCAACATACAACATGCAACATGCAACATGCAACATACAACATGCAACATGCAACATGCAACATGCAACATGCAACATACAACATGCAACATGCAACATGCAACACACAACATACAACATACAACATACAACATACAACATACAACATACAACATGCAACATGCAACATGCAACATGCAACATACAACATGCAACATGCAACATACAACATGCAACATGCAACATGCAACATACAACATACAACATGCAACATGCAACAAGCAACATACAACATACAACATGCAACATGCAACATGCAACATACAACATGCAACATGCAACATGCAACATGCAACATACAACATGCAACATACAACATACAACATACAACATACAACATACAACATACAACATACAACATGCAACATACAACATGCAACATGCAACATGCAACATGCAATATGCAACATGCAACATACAACATGCAACATGCAACATGCAACATACAACATGCAACATGCAACATGCAACACACAACATACAACATACAACATACAACATGCAACATGCAACATGCAACATGCAACATGCAACATGCAACATACAACATGCGACATGCAACATGCAACATGCAACATGCAACATGCAACATGCAACATACAACATACAACATACAACATGCAACATGCAACATGCAACATGCAACATACAACATGCAACATGCAACATGCAACATGCAACATGCAACATGCAACATGCAACAAGCAACATGCAACATGCAACATTCAACATGCAACATGCAACATACAACATACAACATGCAACATGCAGCATGCAACATGCAACATACAACATGCAACATACAACATGCAACATGCAACATGCAACATACAACATACAACATGCAACATGCAACATGCAACATGCAACCTGCAACATACAACATACAACATGCAACATGCAACATGCAACATGCAATATGCAACATACAACATACAACATACAACATGCAACATGCAACATGCAACATGCAACATGCAACATACAACATGCAACATGCAACATACAACATGCAACATGCAACATGCAACATACAACATGCAACATACAACATGCAACATGCAACATGCAACATGCAACATACAACATGCAACATACAACATGCAACATGCAACATGCAACATACAACATGCAACATGCAACATGCAACATGCAACATGCAACATAAAACATGCAACATGCAACATGCAACACACAACATACAACATACAACATACAACATACAACATGCAACATGCAACATGCAACATGCAACATGCAACATACAACATGCAACATGCAACATACAACATGCAACATGCAACATGCAACATACAACATACAACATGCAACATGCAACAAGCAACATACAACATACAACATGCAACATGCAACATGCAACATACAACATGCAACATGCAACATGCAACATACAACATACAACATGCAACATACAACATACAACATACAACATACAACATGCAACATACAACATACAACATGCAACATGCAACATGCAACATGCAATATGCAACATGCAACATGCAACATACAACATGCAACATGCAACATGCAACATGCAACATACAACATGCAACATGCAACATGCAACATGCAACACACAACATACAACATGCAACATACAACATGCAACATGCAACATGCAACATACAACATGCAACATGCAACATGCAACATGCAACACACAACATACAACATACAACATACAACATGCAACATGCAACATGCAACATGCAACATACAACATGCAACATGCAACATGCAACATGCAACACACAACATACAACATACAACATACAACATGCAACATGCAACATGCAACATGCAGCATACAACATGCAACATGCAACATACAACATACAACATGCAACATGCAGCATGCAACATGCAACATACAACATGCAACATACAACATGCAACATGCAACATACAACATGCAACATGCAACATACAACATGCAACATGCAACATACAACATGCAACATGCAACATACAACATGCAACATGCAACATGCAACATACAACATACAACATGCAACATGCAACAAGCAACATACAACATACAACATGCAACATGCAACATGCAACATACAACATGCAACATGCAACATGCAACATACAACATACAACATACAACATACAACATGCAACATACAACATACAACATACAACATGCAACATGCAATATGCAACATTCAACATGCAACATGCAACATGCAACATGCAACATGCAACATACAACATACAACATACAACATGCAACATGCAACATGCAACATGCAACATGCAACATGCAACATGCAACATGCAACATGCAACATGCAACATACAACATACAACATGCAACATGCAACATACAACATGCAACATACAACATGCAACATACAACATGCAACATGCAACATGCAACATGCAACATGCAACATACAACATACAACATGCAACATGCAACATGCAACATGCAACATACAACATACAACATGCAACATGCAACATGCAACATGCAACATGCAACATGCAACATACAACATGCAACATACAACATACAACATGCAACATGCAACATGCAACATGCAACATACAACATGCAACATGCAACATACAACATGCAACATGCAACATACAACATGCAACATACAACATACAACATGCAACATGCAACATGCAACATACAACATGCAACATACAACATACAACATGCAACGTACAACATGCAACATGCAACATGCAACATACAACATGCAACATGCAACATGCAACATACAACATACAACATACAACATGCAACATACAACATGCGACATGCAACATGCAACATGCAACAAGCAACATGCAACATGCAACATGCAACATGCAACATACAACATACAACATGCAACATGCAGCATGCAACATGCAACATACAACATGCAACATACAACATGCAACATGCAACATGCAACATGCAACATGCAACATACAACATACAACATGCAACATGCAACATGCAACATGCAACATGCAACATACAACATACAACATACAACATGCAACATGCAACATGCAACATGCAATATGCAACATACAACATACAACATACAACATGCAACATGCAACATGCAACATGCAACATGCAACATGCAACATACAACATGCAACATGCAACATACAACATGCAACATGCAACATGCAACATACAACATGCAACATACAACATGCAACATGCAACATGCAACATGCAACATGCAACATACAACATGCAACATACAACATGCAACATGCAACATACAACATGCAACATGCAACATGCAACATGCAACATACAACATGCAACATGCAACATGCAACATACAACATGCAACATGCAACATGCAACATGCAACATGCAACACACAACATACAACATACAACATACAACATACAACATGCAACATGCAACATGCAACATACAACATGCAACATGCAACATACAACATGCAACATGCAACATGCAACATACAACATACAACATGCAACATGCAACAAGCAACATACAACATACAACATGCAACATGCAACATGCAACATACAACATGCAACATGCAACATGCAACATGCAACATACAACATACAACATGCAACATACAACATACAACATACAACATACAACATACAACATGCAACATACAACATGCAACATGCAACATGCAACATGCAATATGCAACATGCAACATACAACATGCAACATGCAACATGCAACATACAACATGCAACATGCAACATGCAACATGCAACATGCAACACACAACATACAACATACAACATACAACATGCAACATGCAACATGCAACATGCAACATGCAACATGCAACATACAACATGCGACATGCAACATGCAACATGCAACATGCAACATACAACATACAACATACAACATGCAACATGCAACATGCAACATGCAACATGCAACATACAACATGCGACATGCAACATGCAACATGCAACATGCAACATGCAACATGCAACATGCAACATGCAACATACAACATACAACATACAACATACAACATGCAACATGCAACATGCAACATGCAACATGCAACATACAACATGCAACATGCAACATGCAACATGCAACATGCAACATGCAACATACAACATACAACATGCAACATGCAACATGCAACATGCAACATACAACATACAACATGCAACATGCAACATGCAACATGCAATATGCAACATACAACATACAACATACAACATGCAACATGCAACATGCAACATGCAACATGCAACATGCAACATGCAACATGCAACATACAACATGCAACATGCAACATACAACATGCAACATGCAACATACAACATGCAACATACAACATGCAACATGCAGCATACAACATACAACATGCAACATGCAACATGCAACATGCAACATACAACATACAACATACAACATGCAACATGCAACATACAACATGCAACATGCAATATACAACATGCAACATGCAACATACAACATGCAACATGCAACATGCAACATGCAACATGCAACATACAACATACAACATGCAACATGCAACATGCAACATGCAACATACAACATACAACATGCAACATGCAACATGCAACATACAACATTCAACATTCAACATACAACATACAACATGCAACATACAACATGCAACATGCAACATACAACATCCAACATACAACATACAACATGCAACATGCAACATACAACATACAACATACAACATGCAACATACAACATGCAACATGCAACATGCAACATGCAACATGCAACATGCAACATACAACATACAACATGCAACATGCAACATGCAACATACAACATACAACATGCAACATGCAACATGCAACATGCAACATACAACATACAACATACAACATGCAACATGCAACATGCAACATACAACATACAACATACAACATCCAACATACAACATACAACATGCAACATGCAACATGCGACATACAACATACAACATACAACATGCAACATGCAACATGCAACATGCAACATACAACATGCAACATGCAACATACAACATGCAACATACAACATACAACATCCAACATACAACATACAACATACAACATGCAACATTCAACATACAACATACAACATACAACATGCAACATGCAACATGCAACATGCAACATACAACATGCAACATGCAACATACAACATGCAACATACAACATACAACATCCAACATACAACATACAACATACAACATGCAACATGCAACATACAACATACAACATACAACATGCAACATGCAACATGCAACATGCAACATACAACATGCAACATACAACATGCAACATACAACATGCAACATGCAACATGCAACATGCAACTTGCAACATGCAACATACAACATACAACATACAACATGCAACATGCAACATGCAACATGCAACATGCAACATGCAACATACAACATACAACATACAACATACAACATACAACATACAACATACAACATGCAACATGCAACATGCAACATGCAACATGCAACATACAACATGCAACATACAACATGCAACATGCAACATGCAACATGCAACATACAACATGCAACATGCAACATACAACATGCAACATACAACATGCAACATGCAACATACAACATGCAACATACAACATGCAACATGCAACATGCAACATGCAACATACAACATGCAACATGCAACATGCAACATGCAACATGCAACATGCAACATACAACATACACCATGCAACATGCAACATGCAACATGCAACATGCAACATACAACATACAACATGCAACATGCAACATGCAACATACAACATGCAACATACAACATGCAACATGCAACATACAACATGCAACATGCAACATACAACATCCAACATACAACATACAACATGCAACATGCAACATACAACATACAACATGCAACATGCAACATGCAACATGCAACATGCAACATACAACATACAACATGCAACAAGCAACATACAACATGCAACATGCAACATGCAACATGCAACATACAACATGCAACATGCAACATGCAACATACAACATGCAACATGCAACATACAACATCCAACATACAACATACAACATGCAACATGCAACATGCAACATACAACATACAACATACAACATGCAACATGCAACAAGCGACATACAACATACAACATGCAACATGCAACATACAACATGCAACATACAACATCCAACATACAACATACAACATGCAACATGCAACATACAACATACAACATGCAACATGCAACATGCAACATGCAACATACAACATGCAACATGCAACATACAACATGCAACATACAACATGCAACATACAACATGCAACATACAACATGCAACATGCAACTTGCAACATGCAACATGCAACATACAACATACAACATACAACATACAACATACAACATGCAACATGCAACATGCAACATACTACATGCAACATGCAACATACAACATGCAACATACAACATGCAACATACAACATGCAACATACAACATGCAACATGCAACATGCAACATGCAACATACAACATGCAACATGCAACATGCAACATGCAACATACAACATACAACATACAACATACAACATGCAACATGCAACATGCAACATGCAGCATGCAACATACAACATACAACATACAACATGCAACATGCAACATGCAACATGCAACATGCAACATGCAACATACAACATGCAACATACAACATGCAACATACAACATACAACATGCAACATACAACATACAACATGCAACATGCAACATGCAACATACAACATACAACATGCAACATACAACATGCAACATACAACATACAACATGCAACATGCAACATGCAACATGCAACATACAACATGCAACATGCAACATACAACATGCCATATACAACATGCAACATGCAACATACAACATGCAACATGCAACATGCAACATACAACATGCAACATGCAACATGCAACATACAACATACAACATGCAACATGCAACATGCAACATGCAACATACAACATACACCATGCAACATGCAACATGCAACATACAACATACAACATACAACATACAACATACAACACACAACATACAACATACAACATACAACATACAACATACAACATACAACATACAACGTGCAACATGCAACATGCAACATGCAACATGCAACATGCAACATACAACATACAACATACAACATGCAACATACAACATGCAACATACAACATGCAACATACAACATGCAACATACAACATGCAACATACAACATACAACATGCAACATGCAACATGCAACATACAACATTCAACATACAACATGCAACATACAACATACAACATACAACATACAACATACAACATACAACATACAACACACAACATACAACATACAACATACAACATACAACATACAACATACAACATACAACATACAACATACAACATACAACATACAACGTGCAACATGCAACATGCAACATGCAACATACAACATACAACATGCAATATGCAACATGCAACATGCAACATGCAACATGCAACATGCAACATACAACATACAACATGCAACATGCAACATACAACATACAACATGCAACATGCAACATGCAACATGCAACATGCAACATACAACATACAACATGCAACATGCAACATACAACATACAACATGCAACATGCAACATGCAACATGCAACATGCAACATGCAACATACAACATACAACATACAACATGCAACATACAACATACAACGTGCAACATGCAACATGCAACATGCAACATGCAACATGCAACATGCAACATACAACATACAACATACAACATACAACATGCCATATACAACATGCAACATGCAACATACAACATGCAACATGCAACATACAACATGCAACATGCAACATGCAACATACAACATACAACATGCAACATGCAACATGCAACATACAACATACAACATTCAACATACAACATGCAACATACAACATACAACATACAACATACAACATACAACACACAACATACAACATACAACATACAACATACAACATACAACGTGCAACATGCAACATGCAACATGCAACATGCAACATGCAACATGCAACATACAACATACAACATACAACATACAACATGCAATATGCAACATGCAACATGCAACATGCAACATGCAACATGCAACATACAACATACAACATACAACATGCAACATGCAACATGCAACATGCAACATGCAACATACAACATGCAACATGCAACATACAACATGCAACATGCAACATACAACATCCAACATACAACATACAACATGCAACATGCAACATACAACATACAACATGCAACATGCAACATGCAACATACAACATACAACATGCAACATGCAACATACAACATGCAACATACAACATGCAACATTCAACATGCAACATACAACATGCAGCATGCAACATACAACATCCAACATACAACATACAACATGCAACATGCAACATGCAACATGCAACATACAACATACAACATACAACATACAACATGCAACATGCAACAAGCGACATACAACATACAACATACAACATGCAACATGCAACATACAACATGCAACATGCAACATACAACATCCAACATACAACATACAACATGCAACATGCAACATGCAACATACAACATACAACATACAACATGCAACATACAACATGCAACATGCAACATGCAACATGCAACATGCAACATGCAACATGCAACATACAACATACAACATGCAACATGCAACATACAACATGCAACATACAACATGCAACATACAACATGCAACATGCAACATGCAACATGCAACATGCAACATACAACATGCGACATGCAACATGCAACATGCAACATGCAACATGCAACATGCAACATGCAACATACAACATACAACATGCAACATGCAACATGCAACATGCAACATACAACATACAACATGCAACATGCAACATGCAACATGCAACATGCAACATGCAACATACAACATACAACATGCAACATGCAACATGCAACATGCAACATGCAACATGCAACATACAACATACAACATGCAACATGCAACATGCAACATGCAACATACAACATACAACATACAACATGCAACATGCAACATGCAACATGCAACATGCAACATGCAACATGCAACATGCAACATGCAACATGCAACATGCAACATACAACATGCAACATACAACATGCAACATGCAACATGCAACATACGACATGCAACATACAACATGCAACATGCAACATGCAACATGCAACATGCAACATGCAACATACAACATGCAACATGCAACATACAACATGCAACATGCAACACACAACATACAACATACAACATACAACATGCAACATGCAACATGCAACATGCAACATGCAACATACAACATGCAACATGCAACATACAACATACAACATGCAACATGCAGCATGCAACATGCAACATACAACATGCAACATACAACATGCAACATGCAACATGCAACATACAACATGCAACATGCAACATACAACATGCAACATGCAACATACAACATGCAACATGCAACATACAACATGCAACATGCAACATGCAACATACAACATACAACATGCAACATGCAACAAGCAACATACAACATACAACATGCAACAAGCAACATGCAACATACAACATGCAACATGCAACATACAACATACAACATACAACATGCAACATACAACATACAACATACAACATGCAACATGCAACATGCAACATGCAACATGCAATATGCAACATTCAACATGCAACATGCAACATGCAACATGCAACATGCAACATACAACATACAACATACAACATACAACATACAACATACAACATGCAACATGCAACATGCAACATACAACATACAACATACAACATACAACATACAACATACAACATACAACATACAACATACAACATGCAACATGCAACATGCAACATACAACATGCAACATGCAACATGCAACATGCAACATACAACATGCAACATGCAACATGCAACATGCAACATGCAACATGCAACATACAACATACAACATACAACATGCAACATGCAACATACAACATGCAACATGCAACATACAACATCCAACATACAACATACAACATGCAACATGCAACATACAACATACAACATGCAACATGCAACATACAACATCCAACATACAACATACAACATGCAACATGCAACATGCAACATACAACATACAACATACAACATGCAACATGCAACAAGCGACATACAACATACAACATACAACATGCAACATGCAACATACAACATGCAACATGCAACATACAACATCCAACATACAACATACAACATGCAACATGCAACATGCAACATGCAACATACAACATACAACATGCAACATACAACATGCAACATGCAACATGCAACATGCAACATGCAACATACAACATACAACATACAACATGCAACATGCAACATACAACATGCAACATACAACATGCAACATACAACATGCAACATGCAACATGCAACATGCAACATACAACATACAACATGCAACATGCAACATGCAACATGCAACATACAACATACAACATACAACATGCAACATGCAACATGCAACATGCAACATGCAACATACAACATGCAACATACAACATACAACATGCAACATGCAACATGCAACATGCAACATGCAACATGCAACATACAACATGCAACATGCAACATACAACATGCAACATGCAACATACAACATGCAACATACAACATACAACATGCAACATGCAACATACAACATGCAACATACAACATACAACATGCAACATACAACATGCAACATGCAACATGCAACATACAACATGCAACATGCAACATGCAACATACAACATACAACATACAACATGCAACATACAACATGCGACATGCAACATGCAACATGCAACAAGCAACATGCAACATGCAACATGCAACATGCAACATGCAACATGCAACATACAACATACAACATGCAACATGCAGCATGCAACATGCAACATACAACATGCAACATACAACATGCAACATGCAACATGCAACATACAACATACAACATGCAACATGCAACATGCAACATGCAACATGCAACATACAACATACAACATGCAACATGCAACATGCAACATGCAATATGCAATATGCAACATACAACATACAACATACAACATGCAACATGCAACATGCAACATGCAACATGCAACATGCAACATACAACATGCAACATGCAACATACAACATGCAACATGCAACATGCAACATACAACATGCAACATACAACATGCAACATGCAACATGCAACATGCAACATACAACATGCAACATACAACATGCAACATGCAACATGCAACATGCAACATGCAACATACAACATGCAACATGCAACATGCAACATGCAACATACAACATGCAACATGCAACATGCAACATGCAACACACAACATACAACATACAACATACAACATACAACATGCAACATGCAACATGCAACATGCAACATGCAACATACAACATGCAACATGCAACATGCAACATGCAACATGCAACATACAACATACAACATGCAACAAGCAACATACAACATACAACATGCAACATGCCACATGCAACATGCAACACACAACATACAACATACAACATACAACATGCAACATGCAACATGCAACATGCAACATGCAACATACAACATGCAACATGCAACATACAACATACAACATGCAACATGCAGCATGCAACATGCAACATACAACATGCAACATACAACATGCAACATGCAACATGCAACATACAACATGCAACATACAACATACAACATGCAACATGCAACATACAACATGCAACATGCAACATACAACATGCAACATGCAACATACAACATGCAACATACAACATGCAACAAGCAACATACAACATGCAACATGCAACATACAACATGCAACATACAACATGCAACATGCAACATACAACATGCAACATGCAACATGCAACATACAACATGCAACATGCAACATGCAACATACAACATACAACATACAACATGCAACATACAACATGCAACATGCAACATGCAACATGCAACATGCAACATGCAACATGCAACATGCAACATGCAACATACAACATACAACATACAACATCCAACATCCAACATACGACATACAACATACAACATACAACATCCAACATACAACATCCAACATCCAACCTACAACATACAACATACAACATCCAACATCCAACATACAACATCCAACATACAACATCCAACATCCAACATACAACATCCAACATACAACATCCAACATACAACATCCAACATCCAACATACAACATACAACATCCAACATACAACATACAACATACAACATCCAACATACAATATCCAACATCCAACATACAACATACAACATACAACATGCAACATACAACATGCAACATGCAACATGCAACATGCAACATACAACATGCAACATACAACATGCAACATGCAACATACAACATGCAACATGCAACATGCAACATACAACATGCAACATGCAACATGCAACATACAACATGCAACATGCAACATGCAACATGCAACACACAACATACAACATACAACATACAACATGCAACATGCAACATGCAACATGCAACATACAACATGCAACATGCAACATACAACATACAACATGCAACATGCAGCATGCAACATGCAACATACAACAAGCAACATACAACATACAACATGCAACATGCAACATGCAACATACAACATGCAACATGCAACATGCAACATACAACATGCAACATGCAACATGCAACATACAACATGCAACATGCAACATACAACATGCAACATGCAACATACAACATGCAACATGCAACATACAACATGCAACATGCAACATGCAACATACAACATACAACATGCAACATGCAACAAACAACATACAACATACAACATGCAACATGCAACATGCAACATACAACATGCAACATGCAACATGCAACATACAACATACAACATACAACATGCAACATACAACATACAACATACAACATACAACATACAACATGCAACATGCAACATGCAATATGCAACATTCAACATGCAACATGCAACATGCAACATGCAACATGCAACATACAACATACAACATACAACATACAACATGCAACATGCAACATGCAACATGCAACATGCAACATGCAACATGCAACATGCAACATGCAACATGCAACATGCAACATGCAACATACAACATACAACATGCAACATGCAACATACAACATGCAACATACAACATGCAACATACAACATGCAACATGCAACATGCAACATGCAACATGCAACATACAACATACAACATGCAACATGCAACATGCAACATGCAACATACAACATACAACATGCAACATGCAACATGCAACATGCAACATGCAACATGCAACATACAACATACAACATGCAACATACAACATACAACATGCAACATGCAACATGCAACATGCAACATGCAACATACAACATGCAACATGCAACATACAACATGCAACATGCAACATACAACATGCAACATACAACATACAACATGCAACATGCAACATACAACATGCAACATACAACATACAACATGCAACGTACAACATGCAACATGCAACATGCAACATACAACATGCAACATGCAACATGCAACATACAACATACAACATACAACATGCAACATACAACATGCGACATGCAACATGCAACATGCAACAAGCAACATGCAACATGCAACATGCAACATGCAACATGCAACATACAACATACAACATGCAACATGCAGCATGCAACATGCAACATACAACATGCAACATACAACATGCAACATGCAACATGCAACATGCAACATGCAACATACAACATACAACATGCAACATGCAACATGCAACATGCAACATGCAACATACAACATGCAACATACAACATACAACATGCAACATGCAACATGCAACATGCAATATGCAACATACAACATACAACATACAACATGCAACATGCAACATGCAACATGCAACATGCAACATGCAACATACAACATGCAACATGCAACATACAACATGCAACATGCAACATACAACATGCAACATACAACATGCAACATGCAACATGCAACATGCAACATGCAACATACAACATGCAACATACAACATGCAACATGCAACATACAACATGCAACATGCAACATGCAACATGCAACATGCAACATGCAACATACAACATGCAACATGCAACATGCAACATGCAACACACAACATACAACATACAACATACAACATACAACATGCAACATGCAACATGCAACATGCAACATACAACATGCAACATACAACATGCAACATACAACATGCAACATGCAACATACAACATGCAACATGCAACATGCAACATACAACATACAACATGCAACATGCAACAAGCAACATACAACATACAACATGCAACATGCAACATACAACATGCAACATGCAACATGCAACATGCAACATACAACATACAACATGCAACATACAACATACAACATACAACATACAACATACAACATACAACATGCAACATACAACATGCAACATGCAACATGCAACATGCAATATGCAACATGCAACATACAACATGCAACATGCAACATGCAACATACAACATGCAACATGCAACATGCAACATGCAACATGCAACACACAACATACAACATACAACATACAACATGCAACATGCAACATGCAACATGCAACATGCAACATGCAACATACAACATGCGACATGCAACATGCAACATGCAACATGCAACATGCAACATGCAACATGCAACATACAACATACAACATACAACATGCAACATGCAACATGCAACATGCAACATGCAACATGCAACATGCAACATGCAACATGCAACATGCAACATGCAACATGCAACAAGCAACATGCAACATGCAACATGCAACATACAACATGCAACATGCAGCATGCAACATGCAACATACAACATGCAACATACAACATGCAACATGCAACATGCAACATACAACATACAACATGCAACATGCAACATGCAACATGCAACATACAACATACAACATGCAACATGCAACATGCAACATGCAATATGCAACATACAACATACAACATACAACATACAACATGCAACATGCAACATGCAACATGCAACATGCAACATGCAACATACAACATGCAACATGCAACATACAACATGCAACATGCAACATGCAACATACAACATGCAACATACAACATGCAACATGCAACATGCAACATGCAACATACAACATGCAACATACAACATACAACATGCAACATGCAACATGCAACATGCAACATACAACATGCAACATGCAACATGCAACATACAACATGCAACATGCAACATGCAACATGCAACACACAACATACAACATACAACATACAACATGCAACATGCAACATGCAACATGCAACATGCAACATACAACATGCAACATGCAACATACAACATGCAACATGCAACATGCAACATACAACATGCAACATGCAACAAGCAACATACAACATACAACATGCAACATGCAACATGCAACATACAACATGCAACATGCAACATGCAACATACAACATACAACATGCAACATACAACATACAACATGCAACATACAACATACAACATGCAACATGCAACATGCAACATGCAATATGCAACATGCAACATGCAACATACAACATGCAACATGCAACATGCAACATGCAACATACAACATGCAACATGCAACATGCAACACACAACATACAACATACAACATACAACATACAACATGCAACATGCAACATGCAACATACAACATGCAACATGCAACATGCAACATACAACATGCAACATGCAACATGCAACATACAACATGCAACATGCAACATGCAACATACAACATGCAACATGCAACATACAACATACAACATGCAACATGCAACATACAACATGCAACATGCAACATGCAACATACAACATGCAACATGCAACATGCAACATGCAACATACAACATGCAACATGCAACATACAACATGCAACATGCAACATACAACATGCAACATGCAACATACAACATGCAACATACAACATGCAACATACAACATGCAACATGCAACATGCAACATGCAACATGCAACATACAACATGCAACATGCAACATACAACATGCAACATGCAACATACAACATGCAACATGCAACATGCAACATACAACATGCAACATGCAACATGCAACATGCAACATACAACATGCAACATGCAACATACAACATGCAACATACAACATGCAACATGCAACATGCAACATACAACATGCAACATGCAACATGCAACATGCAACATACAACATGCAACATGCAACATACAACATGCAACATACAACATGCAACATGCAACAAGCAACATACAACATGCAACATACAACATGCAACATGCAACATGCAACATGCAACATGCAACATACAACATGCAACATGCAACATGCAACATACAACATGCAACATGCAACATGCAACATGCATCATGCAACATGCAACATACAACATGCAACATGCAACATACAACATGCAACATGCAACATACAACATACAACATGCAACATGCAACATGCAACATGCAACATGCAACATGCAACATGCAACATGCAACATGCAACATGCAACATGCAACATGCAACATGCAACATACAACATGCAACATGCAACATACAACATACAACATGCAACATGCAACAAGCAACATACAACATGCAACATACAACATGCAACATGCAACATACAACATGCAACATGCAACATACAACATGCAACATGCAACATGCAACATACAACATACAACATGCAACATGCAACATGCAACATGCAACATACAACATGCAACATGCAACATGCAACATACAACATGCAACATGCAACATACAACATCCAACATACAACATACAACATGCAACATGCAACATGCAACATACAACATACAACATACAACATGCAACATGCAACAAGCGACATACAACATACAACATGCAACATACAACATGCAACATACAACATCCAACATACAACATACAACATGCAACATGCAACATACAACATACAACATGCAACATGCAACATGCAACATGCAACATACAACATGCAACATGCAACATACAACATGCAACATACAACATGCAACATACAACATGCAACATACAACATGCAACATGCAACTTGCAACATGCAACATGCAACATACAACATACAACATACAACATACAACATACAACATGCAACATGCAACATGCAACATACTACATGCAACATGCAACATACAACATGCAACATACAACATGCAACATACAACATGCAACATACAACATGCAACATGCAACATGCAACATGCAACATACAACATGCAACATGCAACATGCAACATGCAACATACAACATACAACATACAACATACAACATGCAACATGCAACATGCAACATGCAGCATGCAACATACAACATACAACATACAACATGCAACATGCAACATGCAACATGCAACATGCAACATGCAACATGCAACATACAACATGCAACATACAACATGCAACATACAACATACAACATGCAACATACAACATACAACATGCAACATGCAACATGCAACATACAACATACAACATGCAACATGCAACATGCAACATGTAACATACAACATTCAACATGCAACATGCAACATGCAACATGCAACATACAACATGCAACATGCAACATACAACATGCCATATACAACATGCAACATGCAACATACAACATGCAACATGCAACATGCAACATACAACATGCAACATGCAACATGCAACATACAACATACAACATGCAACATGCAACATGCAACATGCAACATACAACATACACCATGCAACATGCAACATGCAACATACAACATACAACATACAACATACAACATACAACATACAACACACAACATACAACATACAACATACAACATACAACATACAACATACAACGTGCAACATGCAACATGCAACATGCAACATGCAACATGCAACATACAACATACAACATACAACATGCAACATACAACATGCAACATACAACATGCAACATACAACATGCAACATACAACATGCAACATACAACATACAACATGCAACATGCAACATGCAACATACAACATACAACATTCAACATACAACATGCAACATACAACATACAACATACAACATACAACATACAACATACAACATACAACACACAACATACAACATACAACATACAACATACAACATACAACATACAACATACAACATACAACATACAACATACAACATACAACATACAACGTGCAACATGCAACATGCAACATGCAACATACAACATACAACATGCAATATGCAACATGCAACATGCAACATGCAACATGCAACATGCAACATACAACATACAACATGCAACATGCAACATACAACATACAACATGCAACATGCAACATGCAACATGCAACATGCAACATGCAACATACAACATACAACATGCAACATGCAACATACAACATACAACATGCAACATGCAACATGCAACATGCAACATGCAACATGCAACATGCAACATACAACATACAACATACAACATGCAACATACAACATACAACGTGCAACATGCAACATGCAACATGCAACATGCAACATGCAACATGCAACATACAACATACAACATACAACATACAACATGCCATATACAACATGCAACATGCAACATACAACATGCAACATGCAACATGCAACATACAACATGCAACATGCAACATGCAACATACAACATACAACATGCAACATGCAACATGCAACATACAACATACAACATTCAACATACAACATGCAACATACAACATACAACATACAACATACAACATACAACACACAACATACAACATACAACATACAACATACAACATACAACGTGCAACATGCAACATGCAACATGCAACATGCAACATGCAACATGCAACATACAACATACAACATACAACATACAACATGCAATATGCAACATGCAACATGCAACATGCAACATGCAACATGCAACATACAACATACAACATACAACATGCAACATGCAACATGCAACATGCAACATGCAACATACAACATGCAACATGCAACATACAACATGCAACATGCAACATACAACATCCAACATACAACATACAACATGCAACATGCAACATACAACATACAACATGCAACATGCAACATGCAACATACAACATACAACATGCAACATGCAACATACAACATGCAACATACAACATGCAACATTCAACATGCAACATACAACATGCAGCATGCAACATACAACATCCAACATACAACATACAACATGCAACATGCAACATGCAACATGCAACATACAACATACAACATACAACATACAACATGCAACATGCAACAAGCGACATACAACATACAACATACAACATGCAACATGCAACATACAACATGCAACATGCAACATACAACATCCAACATACAACATACAACATGCAACATGCAACATGCAACATACAACATACAACATACAACATGCAACATACAACATGCAACATGCAACATGCAACATGCAACATGCAACATGCAACATGCAACATACAACATACAACATGCAACATGCAACATACAACATGCAACATACAACATGCAACATACAACATGCAACATGCAACATGCAACATGCAACATACAACATGCGACATGCAACATGCAACATGCAACATGCAACATGCAACATGCAACATACAACATACAACATGCAACATGCAACATGCAACATGCAACATACAACATACAACATGCAACATGCAACATGCAACATGCAACATGCAACATGCAACATACAACATACAACATGCAACATGCAACATGCAACATGCAACATGCAACATACAACATACAACATGCAACATGCAACATGCAACATGCAACATACAACATACAACATACAACATGCAACATGCAACATGCAACATGCAACATGCAACATGCAACATGCAACATGCAACATGCAACATGCAACATGCAACATACAACATGCAACATACAACATGCAACATGCAACATGCAACATACGACATGCAACATACAACATGCAACATGCAACATGCAACATGCAACATGCAACATACAACATGCAACATGCAACATGCAACATACAACATGCAACATGCAACACACAACATACAACATACAACATACAACATGCAACATGCAACATGCAACATGCAACATGCAACATACAACATGCAACATGCAACATACAACATACAACATGCAACATGCAGCATGCAACATGCAACATACAACATGCAACATACAACATGCAACATGCAACATGCAACATACAACATGCAACATGCAACATACAACATGCAACATGCAACATACAACATGCAACATGCAACATACAACATGCAACATGCAACATGCAACATACAACATACAACATGCAACATGCAACAAGCAACATACAACATACAACATGCAACATGCAACATGCAACATACAACATGCAACATGCAACATACAACATACAACATACAACATGCAACATACAACATACAACATACAACATGCAACATGCAACATGCAACATGCAATATGCAACATTCAACATGCAACATGCAACATGCAACATGCAACATGCAACATACAACATACAACATACAACATACAACATACAACATACAACATGCAACATGCAACATGCAACATACAACATACAACATACAACATACAACATACAACATACAACATACAACATACAACATGCAACATGCAACATGCAACATACAACATGCAACATGCAACATGCAACATGCAACATACAACATGCAACATGCAACATGCAACATGCAACATGCAACATGCAACATACAACATACAACATACAACATGCAACATGCAACATACAACATGCAACATGCAACATACAACATCCAACATACAACATACAACATGCAACATGCAACATACAACATACAACATGCAACATGCAACATACAACATCCAACATACAACATACAACATGCAACATGCAACATGCAACATACAACATACAACATACAACATGCAACATGCAACAAGCGACATACAACATACAACATACAACATGCAACATGCAACATACAACATGCAACATGCAACATACAACATCCAACATACAACATACAACATGCAACATGCAACATGCAACATGCAACATACAACATACAACATGCAACATACAACATGCAACATGCAACATGCAACATGCAACATGCAACATACAACATACAACATACAACATGCAACATGCAACATACAACATGCAACATACAACATGCAACATACAACATGCAACATGCAACATGCAACATGCAACATACAACATACAACATGCAACATGCAACATGCAACATGCAACATACAACATACAACATGCAACATGCAACATGCAACATGCAACATGCAACATACAACATGCAACATACAACATACAACATGCAACATGCAACATGCAACATGCAACATGCAACATGCAACATACAACATGCAACATGCAACATACAACATGCAACATGCAACATACAACATGCAACATACAACATACAACATGCAACATGCAACATACAACATGCAACATACAACATACAACATGCAACATACAACATGCAACATGCAACATGCAACATACAACATGCAACATGCAACATGCAACATACAACATACAACATACAACATGCAACATACAACATGCGACATGCAACATGCAACATGCAACAAGCAACATGCAACATGCAACATGCAACATGCAACATGCAACATGCAACATACAACATACAACATGCAACATGCAGCATGCAACATGCAACATACAACATGCAACATACAACATGCAACATGCAACATGCAACATACAACATACAACATGCAACATGCAACATGCAACATGCAACATGCAACATACAACATACAACATGCAACATGCAACATGCAACATGCAATATGCAATATGCAACATACAACATACAACATACAACATACAACATGCAACATGCAACATGCAACATGCAACATGCAACATGCAACATACAACATGCAACATGCAACATACAACATGCAACATGCAACATGCAACATACAACATGCAACATACAACATGCAACATGCAACATGCAACATGCAACATACAACATGCAACATACAACATGCAACATGCAACATGCAACATGCAACATACAACATGCAACATGCAACATGCAACATGCAACATACAACATGCAACATGCAACATGCAACATGCAACACACAACATACAACATACAACATACAACATACAACATGCAACATGCAACATGCAACATGCAACATGCAACATACAACATGCAACATGCAACATGCAACATGCAACATGCAACATACAACATACAACATGCAACAAGCAACATACAACATACAACATGCAACATGCCACATGCAACATGCAACACACAACATACAACATACAACATACAACATGCAACATGCAACATGCAACATGCAACATGCAACATACAACATGCAACATGCAACATACAACATACAACATGCAACATGCAGCATGCAACATGCAACATACAACATGCAACATACAACATGCAACATGCAACATGCAACATACAACATGCAACATACAACATGCAACATGCAACATACAACATGCAACATGCAACATACAACATGCAACATGCAACATACAACATGCAACATACAACATGCAACAAGCAACATACAACATGCAACATGCAACATACAACATGCAACATACAACATGCAACATGCAACATACAACATGCAACATGCAACATGCAACATACAACATGCAACATGCAACATGCAACATACAACATACAACATACAACATGCAACATACAACATGCAACATGCAACATGCAACATGCAACATGCAACATGCAACATGCAACATGCAACATGCAACATACAACATACAACATACAACATCCAACATCCAACATACGACATACAACATACAACATACAACATCCAACATACAACATCCAACATCCAACATACAACATACAACATACAACATCCAACATCCAACATACAACATCCAACATACAACATCCAACATCCAACATACAACATCCAACATACAACATCCAACATACAACATCCAACATCCAACATACAACATACAACATCCAACATACAACATACAACATACAACATCCAACATACAATATCCAACATCCAACATACAACATACAACATACAACATGCAACATACAACATGCAACATGCAACATGCAACATGCAACATACAACATGCAACATACAACATGCAACATGCAACATACAACATGCAACATGCAACATGCAACATACAACATGCAACATGCAACATGCAACATACAACATGCAACATGCAACATGCAACATGCAACACACAACATACAACATACAACATACAACATGCAACATGCAACATGCAACATGCAACATACAACATGCAACATGCAACATACAACATACAACATGCAACATGCAGCATGCAACATGCAACATACAACAAGCAACATACAACATACAACATGCAACATGCAACATGCAACATACAACATGCAACATGCAACATGCAACATACAACATGCAACATGCAACATGCAACATACAATATGCAACATGCAACATACAACATGCAACATGCAACATACAACATGCAACATGCAACATACAACATGCAACATGCAACATGCAACATACAACATACAACATGCAACATGCAACAAACAACATACAACATACAACATGCAACATGCAACATGCAACATACAACATGCAACATGCAACATGCAACATACAACATACAACATACAACATGCAACATACAACATACAACATACAACATACAACATACAACATGCAACATGCAACATGCAATATGCAACATTCAACATGCAACATGCAACATGCAACATGCAACATGCAACATACAACATACAACATACAACATACAACATGCAACATGCAACATGCAACATGCAACATGCAACATGCAACATGCAACATGCAACATGCAACATGCAACATGCAACATGCAACATACAACATACAACATGCAACATGCAACATACAACATGCAACATACAACATGCAACATACAACATGCAACATGCAACATGCAACATGCAACATGCAACATACAACATACAACATGCAACATGCAACATGCAACATGCAACATACAACATACAACATGCAACATGCAACATGCAACATGCAACATGCAACATGCAACATGCAACATACAACATACAACATGCAACATACAACATACAACATGCAACATGCAACATGCAACATGCAACATGCAACATACAACATGCAACATGCAACATACAACATGCAACATGCAACATACAACATGCAACATACAACATACAACATGCAACATGCAACATACAACATGCAACATACAACATACAACATGCAACGTACAACATGCAACATGCAACATGCAACATACAACATGCAACATGCAACATGCAACATACAACATACAACATACAACATGCAACATACAACATGCGACATGCAACATGCAACATGCAACAAGCAACATGCAACATGCAACATGCAACATGCAACATGCAACATACAACATACAACATGCAACATGCAGCATGCAACATGCAACATACAACATGCAACATACAACATGCAACATGCAACATGCAACATGCAACATGCAACATACAACATACAACATGCAACATGCAACATGCAACATGCAACATGCAACATACAACATGCAACATACAACATACAACATGCAACATGCAACATGCAACATGCAATATGCAACATACAACATACAACATACAACATGCAACATGCAACATGCAACATGCAACATGCAACATGCAACATACAACATGCAACATGCAACATACAACATGCAACATGCAACATACAACATGCAACATACAACATGCAACATGCAACATGCAACATGCAACATGCAACATACAACATGCAACATACAACATGCAACATGCAACATACAACATGCAACATGCAACATGCAACATGCAACATGCAACATGCAACATACAACATGCAACATGCAACATGCAACATGCAACACACAACATACAACATACAACATACAACATACAACATACAACATGCAACATGCAACATGCAACATGCAACATACAACATGCAACATACAACATGCAACATACAACATGCAACATGCAACATACAACATGCAACATGCAACATGCAACATACAACATACAACATGCAACATGCAACAAGCAACATACAACATACAACATGCAACATGCAACATACAACATGCAACATGCAACATGCAACATGCAACATACAACATACAACATGCAACATACAACATACAACATACAACATACAACATACAACATACAACATGCAACATACAACATGCAACATGCAACATGCAACATGCAATATGCAACATGCAACATACAACATGCAACATGCAACATGCAACATACAACATGCAACATGCAACATGCAACATGCAACATGCAACACACAACATACAACATACAACATACAACATGCAACATGCAACATGCAACATGCAACATGCAACATGCAACATTCAACATGCGACATGCAACATGCAACATGCAACATGCAACATGCAACATGCAACATGCAACATACAACATACAACATACAACATGCAACATGCAACATGCAACATGCAACATGCAACATGCAACATGCAACATGCAACATGCAACATGCAACATGCAACATGCAACAAGCAACATGCAACATGCAACATGCAACATACAACATACAACATGCAACATGCAGCATGCAACATGCAACATACAACATGCAACATACAACATGCAACATGCAACATGCAACATACAACATACAACATGCAACATGCAACATGCAACATGCAACATGCAACATACAACATACAACATGCAACATGCAACATGCAACATGCAATATGCAACATACAACATACAACATACAACATACAACATGCAACATGCAACATGCAACATGCAACATGCAACATGCAACATACAACATGCAACATGCAACATACAACATGCAACATGCAACATGCAACATACAACATGCAACATACAACATGCAACATGCAACATGCAACATGCAACATACAACATGCAACATACAACATACAACATGCAACATGCAACATGCAACATGCAACATACAACATGCAACATGCAACATGCAACATACAACATGCAACATGCAACATGCAACATGCAACACACAACATACAACATACAACATACAACATGCAACATGCAACATGCAACATGCAACATGCAACATACAACATGCAACATGCAACATACAACATGCAACATGCAACATGCAACATACAACATACAACATGCAACATGCAACAAGCAACATACAACATACAACATGCAACATGCAACATGCAACATACAACATGCAACATGCAACATGCAACATACAACATACAACATGCAACATACAACATACAACATACAACATGCAACATACAACATACAACATGCAACATGCAACATGCAACATGCAATATGCAACATGCAACATGCAACATACAACATGCAACATGCAACATGCAACATGCAACATACAACATGCAACATGCAACATGCAACACACAACATACAACATACAACATACAACATACAACATGCAACATGCAACATGCAACATGCAACATACAACATGCAACATGCAACATGCAACATACAACATGCAACATGCAACATGCAACATACAACATGCAACATGCAACATGCAACATACAACATGCAACATGCAACATACAACATACAACATGCAACATGCAACATACAACATGCAACATGCAACATGCAACATACAACATGCAACATGCAACATGCAACATGCAACATACAACATGCAACATGCAACATACAACATGCAACATGCAACATACAACATGCAACATGCAACATACAACATGCAACATACAACATGCAACATACAACATGCAACATGCAACATGCAACATGCAACATGCAACATGCAACATACAACATGCAACATGCAACATACAACATGCAACATGCAACATACAACATGCAACATGCAACATGCAACATACAACATGCAACATGCAACATGCAACATGCAACATACAACATGCAACATGCAACATACAACATGCAACATACAACATGCAACATGCAACATGCAACATACAACATGCAACATGCAACATGCAACATGCAACATACAACATGCAACATGCAACATACAACATGCAACATACAACATGCAACATGCAACAAGCAACATACAACATGCAACATACAACATGCAACATGCAACATGCAACATGCAACATGCAACATACAACATGCAACATGCAACATGCAACATACAACATGCAACATGCAACATGCAACATGCAACATGCATCATGCAACATGCAACATACAACATGCAACATGCAACATACAACATGCAACATGCAACATACAACATACAACATGCAACATGCAACATGCAACATGCAACATGCAACATGCAACATGCAACATGCAACATGCAACATGCAACATGCAACATGCAACATACAACATGCAACATGCAACATACAACATACAACATGCAACATGCAACAAGCAACATACAACATGCAACATACAACATGCAACATGCAACATACAACATGCAACATGCAACATACAACATGCAACATGCAACATGCAACATACAACATACAACATGCAACATACAACATGCAACATGCAACATACAACATACAACATGCAACATGCAACATGCAACATGCAACATGCAACATGCAACATACAACATGCAACATGCAACATACAACATGCAACATACAACATGCAACATGCAACAAGCAACATACAACATGCAACATACAACATGCAACATGCAACATGCAACATGCAACATACAACATGCAACATGCAACATGCAACATACAACATGCAACATGCAACATGCAACATGCAACATGCAACATGCATCATGCAACATGCAACATACAACATGCAACATGCAACATACAACATGCAACATGCAACATACAACATACAACATGCAACATGCAACATGCAACATGCAACATGCAACATGCAACATGCAACATGCAACATGCAACATGCAACATACAACATGCAACATGCAACATACAACATACAACATGCAACATGCAACAAGCAACATACAACATGCAACATACAACATGCAACATGCAACATACAACATGCAACATGCAACATACAACATGCAACATGCAACATACAACATGCAACATGCAACATGCAACATGCAACATACAACATGCAACATGCAACATACAACATGCAACATGCAACATACAACATACAACATGCAACATGCAACATGCAACATGCAACATACAACATGCAACATACAATATGCAACATGCAACATGCAACATGCAACATGCAACATGCAACATACAACATGCAACATGCAACATACAACATGCAACATACAACATGCAACATGCAACATGCAACATACAACATGCAACATGCAACATGCAACATGCAACATGCAACATACAACATGCAACATGCAACATACAACATACAACATACAACATGCAACATGCAACATGCAACATGCAACATGCAACATGCAACATACAACATACAACATGCAACATGCAACAAGCAACATACAACATGCAACATACAACATGCAACATGCAACATGCAACATGCAACATACAACATGCAACATGCAACATGCAACATGCAACATGCAACATGCAACATACAACATACAACATGCAACATGCAACATGCAACATGCAACATGCAACATGCAACATACAACATGCAACATGCAACATACAACATGCAACATGCAACATACAACATGCAACATGCAACATACAACATACAACATGCAACATGCAACATGCAACATGCAACATGCAACATGCAACATGCAACATGCAACATGCAACATGCAACATGCAACATGCAACATGCAACATATAACATACAACATGCAACATGCAACATGCAACATGCAACATGCAACATGCAACATACAACATGCAACATGCAACATACAACATGCAACATGCAACATACAACATGCAACATGCAACATACAACATACAACATGCAACATGCAACATGCAACATGCAACATGCAACATACAACATGCAACATACAACATGCAACATACAACATGCAACATGCAACATGCAACATACAACATGCAACATGCAACATACAACATGCAACATACAACATGCAACATGCAACATGCAACATGCAACATGCAACATGCAACATGCATCATGCAACATGCAACATGCAACATGCAACATGCAACATACAACATGCAACATGCAACATGCAACATGCAACATGCAACATGCAACATACAACATACAACATGCAACATGCAACATGCAACATGCAACATGCAACATGCAACATACAACATGCAACATGCAACATACAACATGCAACATGCAACATACAACATGCAACATGCAACATACAACATGCAACATGCAACATGCAACATGCAACATACAACATGCAACATACAACATGCAACATACAACATGCAACATGCAACATGCAACATGCAACATACAACATGCAACATACAACATGCAACATACAACATGCAACATGCAACATGCAACATACAACATGCAACATGCAACATGCAACATGCAACATACAACATGCAACATGCAACATGCAACATGCAACATGCATCATGCAACATGCAACATGCAACATGCAACATGCAACATGCAACATGCAACATGCAACATACAACATACAACATGCAACATGCAACATACAACATACAACATACAACATGCAACATGCAACATGCAACATGCAACATGCAACATGCAACATGCAACATGCAACATACAACATACAACATGCAACATGCAACATGCAACAAGCAACATACAACATGCAACATACAACATGCAACATGCAACATGCAACATGCAACATGCAACATACAACATGCAACATGCAACATGCAACATGCAACATGCAACATACAACATACAACATGCAACATGCAACATACAACATGCAACATGCAACATGCAACATACAACATGCAACATACAACATGCAACATACAACATGCAACATGCAACATGCAACATACAACATGCAACATGCAACATGCAACATACAACATGCAACATGCAACATGCAACATGCAACATGCAACATACAACATGCAACATGCAACATGCAACATGCAACATACAACATGCAACATGCAACATGCAACATACAACATGCAACATGCAACATACAACATGCAACATGCAACATGCAACATACAACATGCAACATGCAACATGCAACATGCAACATACAACATGCAACATACAACATGCAACATGCAACATACAACATGCAACATGCAACATGCAACATACAACATGCAACATGCAACATACAACATGCAACATGCAACATGCAACATGCAACATGCAACATGCAACATACAACATGCAACATGCAACATACAACATGCAACATGCAACATACAACATGCAACATGCAACATACAACATGCAACATGCAACATGCAACATACAACATGCAACATGCAACATGCAACATACAACATGCAACATGCAACATACAACATGCAACATACAACATGCAACATGCAACATGCAACATGCAACATGCAACATGCAACATACAACATGCAACATGCAACATACAACATACAACATGCAACATGCAACATGCAACATGCAACATACAACATACAACATGCAACATGCAACATGCAACAAGCAACATACAACATGCAACATGCAACATACAACATACAACATGCAACATACAACATGCAACATGCAACATGCAACATGCAACATGCAACATGCAACATGCAACATACAACATGCAACATGCAACATGCAACATACAACATACAACATGCAACATGCAACATGCAACATGCAACATACAACATACAACATGCAACATGCAACATGCAACATGCAACAAGCAACATACAACATGCAACATGCAACATACAACATGCAACATGCAACATGCAACATACAACATGCAACATGCAACATGCAACATACAACATGCAACATGCAACATGCAACATACAACATGCAACATGCAACATACAACATACAACATACAACATGCAACATGCAACATGCAACATGCAACATGCAACATGCAACATGCAACATACAACATACAACATGCAACATACAACATGCAACATACAACATGCAACATGCAACATACAACAGGCAACATGCAACATGCAACATGCAACATACAACATGCAACATGCAACATGCAACATGCAACATGCATCATGCAACATGCAACATGCAACATACAACATGCAACATGCAACATACAACATGCAACATGCAACATGCAACATACAACATGCAACATGCAACATACAACATACAACATGCAACATGCAACATACAACTTGCAACATGCAACATGCAACATGCAACATGCAACATACAACATGCAACATGCAACATACAACATGCAACATGCAACATACAACATGCAACATGCAACATACAACATGCAACATGCAACATGCAACATACAACATGCAACATGCAACATACAACATGCAACATGCAACATGCAACATACAACATGCAACATGCAACATGCAACATACAACATGCAACATGCAACATGCAACATGCAACATACAACATGCAACATGCAACATGCAACATACAACATGCAACATGCAACATGCAACATACAACATGCAACATGCAACATGCAACATACAACATGCAACATACAACATGCAACATGCAACATACAACATGCAACATGCAACATACAACATGCAACATGCAACATGCAACATGCAACATGCAACATACAACATGCAACATGCAACATACAACATGCAACATGCAACATACAACATGCAACATGCAACATGCAACATGCAACATACAACATGCAACATGCAACATGCAACATACAACATGCAACATGCAACATACAACATGCAACATGCAACATACAACATGCAACATGCAACATGCAACATGCAACATACAACATACAACATGCAACATACAACATGCAACATACAACATGCAACATGCAACATGCAACATGCAACATACAACATGCAACATGCAACATGCAACATGCAACATGCAACATACAACATGCAACATGCAACATGCAACATGCATCATGCAACATGCAATATGCAACATGCAACATACAACATGCAACATGCAACATACAACATGCAACATGCAACATGCAACATACAACATGCAACATGCAACATACAACATGCAACATGCAACATACAACATGAAACATGCAACATGCAACATGCAACATACAACATGCAACATGCAACATGCAACATACAACATGCAACATGCAACATACAACATGCAACATGCAACACACAACATGCAACATGCAACATACAACATGCAACATACAACATGCAACATGCAACATGCAACATACAACATGCAACATGCAACATGAAACATACAACATGCAACATGCAACATGCAACATGCAACATACAACATGCAACATGCAACATGCAACATGCAACATACAACATGCAACATGCAACATGCAACATACAACATGCAACATGCAACATACAACATGCAACATGCAACATGCAACATACAACATGCAACATGCAACATGCAACATGCAACATACAACATGCAACATACAACATGCAACATGCAACATACAACATGCAACATGCAACATACAACATGCAACATGCAACATACAACATGCAACATGCAACATGCAACATGCAACATACAACATGCAACATGCAACATACAACATGCAACATGCAACATACAACATGCAACATGCAACATGCAACATGCAACATGCAACATACAACATGCAACATGCAACATACAACATGCAACATGCAACATACAAAATGCAACATGCAACATACAACATACAACATGCAACATACAACATGCAACATGCAACATGCAACATGCAACATACAACATGCAACATGCAACATGCAACATACGACATGCAACATGCAACATGCAACATGCAACATGCAACATACAACATGCAACATGCAACATGCAACATGCAACATGCAACATGCATCATGCAACATGCAACATGCAACATGCAACATACAACATGCAACATGCAACATGCAACATGCAACATACAACATGCAACATGCAACATACAACATGCAACATACAACATGCAACAAGCAACATACAACATGCAACATACAACATGCAACATGCAACATGCAACATGCAACATGCAACATACAACATGCAACATACAACATGCAACATGCAACATACAACATGCAACATACAACATGCAACATGCAACATGCAACATACAACATGCAACATGCAACATGCAACATACAACATGCAACATGCAACATACAACATGCAACATACAACATGCAACATGCAACAAGCAACATACAACATGCAACATACAACATGCAACATGCAACATGCAACATGCAACATGCAACATACAACATGCAACATGCAACATGCAACATACAACATGCAACATGCAACATGCAACATGCAACATGCAACATGCAACATGCATCATGCAACATGCAACATGCAACATACAACATGCAACATGCAACATGCAACATGCAACATACAACATGCAACATGCAACATACAACATGCAACATACAACATGCAACATGCAACAAGCAACATACAACATGCAACATACAACATGCAACATGCAACATGCAACATGCAACATGCAACATACAACATGCAACATGCAACATACAACATGCAACATGCAACATATAACATGCAACATGCAACATACAACATGCAACATGCAACATGCAACATACAACATGCAACATGCAACATGCACCATGCAACATACAACATGCAACATACAACATGCAACATGCAACATGCAACATGCAACATGCAACATACAACATGCAACATGCAACATACAACATACAACATGCAACATGCAACATACAACATGCAACATGCAACATGCAACATGCAACATACAACATGCAACATGCAACATACAACATGCAACATGCAACATACAACATGCAACATGCAACATACAACATGCAACATGCAACATACAACATGCAACATGCAACATACAACATGCAACATGCAACATACAACATGCAACATGCAACATGCAACATACAACATACAACATGCAACATGCAACATACAACATGCAACATGCAACATACAACATGCAACATGCAACATACAACATGCAACATGTAACATGCAACATGCAACATGCAACATGCAACATGCAACATGAATCATGCAACATGCAACATGCAACATGCAACATACAACATGCAACATGCAACATGCAACATGCAACATACAACATGCAACATGCAACATACAACATGCAACATACAACATGCAACATGCAACAAGCAACATACAACATGCAACATACAACATGCAACATGCAACATGCAACATGCAACATACAACATGCAACATGCAACATACAACATGCAACATGCAACATACAACATGCAACATGCAACATACAACATGCAACATGCAACATGCAACATACAACATGCAACATGCAACATACAACATGCAACATACAACATGCAACATGCAACATGCAACATGCAACATGCAACATACAACATGCAACATGCAACATACAACATACAACATGCAACATGCAACATGCAACATGCAACATACAACATACAACATGCAACATGCAACATGCAACATGCAACAAGCAACATACAACATGCAACATGCAACATACAACATACAACATGCAACATACAACATGCAACATGCAACATGCAACATGCAACATGCAACATGCAACATGCAACATACAACATGCAACATGCAACATACAACATACAACATGCAACATGCAACATGCAACATGCAACATACAACATACAACATGCAACATGCAACATGCAACATGCAACAAGCAACATACAACATGCAACATGCAACATACAACATGCAACATGCAACATGCAACATGCAACATGCAACATACAACATGCAACATGCAACATGCAACATACAACATGCAACATGCAACATGCAACATACAACATGCAACATGCAACATGCAACATACAACATGCAACATACAACATGCAACATGCAACATGCAACATACAACATACAACATGCAACATGCAACATACAACATGCAACATGCAACATACAACATGCAACATGCAACATACAACATGCAACATGCAACATGCAACATGCAACATGCAACATACAACATGCAACATACAACATGCAACATGCAACATACAACATGCAACATGAAACATACAACATGCAACATGCAACATACAACATGCAACATGCAACATGCAACATGCAACATACAACATGCAACATGCAACATACAACATGCAACATGCAACATACAACATGCAACATGCAACATGCAACATGCAACATGCAACATACAACATGCAACATGCAACATACAACATGCAACATGCAACATACAAAATGCAACATGCAACATACAACATACAACATGCAACATACAACATGCAACATGCAACATGCAACATGCAACATACAACATGCAACATGCAACATGCAACATACGACATGCAACATGCAACATGCAACATGCAACATGCAACATGCAACATGCAACATACAACATGCAACATGCAACATGCAACATGCAACATGCATCATGCAACATGCAACATGCAACATACAACATGCAACATGCAACATGCAACATACAACATGCAACATGCAACATACAACATGCAACATACAACATGCAACATGCAACAAGCAACATACAACATGCAACATACAACATGCAACATGCAACATGCAACATGCAACATGCAACATACAACATGCAACATACAACATGCAACATGCAACATACAACATGCAACATACAACATGCAACATGCAACATGCAACATACAACATGCAACATGCAACATGCAACATACAACATGCAACATGCAACATACAACATGCAACATACAACATGCAACATGCAACAAGCAACATACAACATGCAACATACAACATGCAACATGCAACATGCAACATGCAACATGCAACATACAATATGCAACATGCAACATGCAACATACAACATGCAACATGCAACATGCAACATGCAACATGCAACATGCATCATGCAACATGCAACATGCAACATACAACATGCAACATGCAACATGCAACATACAACATGCAACATGCAACATACAACATGCAACATACAACATGCAACATGCAACAAGCAACATACAACATGCAACATACAACATGCAACATGCAACATGCAACATGCAACATACAACATGCAACATGCAACATACAACATGCAACATGCAACATATAACATGCAACATGCAACATACAACATGCAACATGCAACATACAACATGCAACATGCAACATGCACCATGCAACATACAACATGCAACATACAACATGCAACATGCAACATGCAACATGCAACATACAACATGCAACATGCAACATACAACATGCAACATACAACATGCAACATGCAACATGCAACATACAACATGCAACATGCAACATACAACATACAACATACAACATGCAACATGCAACATGCAACATGCAACATGCAACATACAACATGCAACATACAACATGCAACATACAACATGCAACATGCAACATGCAACATGCAACATACAACATGCAACATGCAACATGCAACATGCAACATACAACATGCAACATGCAACATGCAACATGCAACATGCAACATGCAACATGCAACATGCAACATGCAACATGCAACATGCAACATGCAACATACAACATACAACATGCAACATGCAACATGCAACATACAACATACAACATACAACATGCAACATGCAACATGCAACATGCAACATGCAACATGCAACATACAACATACAACATGCAACATGCAACAAGCAACATACAACATGCAACATACAACATGCAACATGCAACATGCAACATACAACATGCAACTTGCAACATGCAACATGCAACATGCAACATGCAACATACAACATACAACATGCAACATGCAACATACAACATGCAACATGCAACATACAACATGCAACATACAACATGCAACATACAACATGCAACATGCAACATGCAACATGCAACATGCAACATGCAACATACAACATGCAACATGCAACATGCAACATACAACATGCAACATGCAACATGCAACATGCATCATGCAACATGCAACATGCAACATGCAACATACAACATGCAACATGCAACATACAACATGCAACATGCAACATGCAACATGCAACATGCAACATGCAACATGCAACATGCAACATACAACATGCAACATGCAACATGCAACATGCAACATGCAACATGCATCATGCAACATGCAACATGCAACATGCAACATACAACATGCAACATGCAACATGCAACATACAACATGCAACATGCAACATACAACATGCAACATACAACATGCAACAAGCAACATACAACATGCAACATACAACATGCAACATGCAACATGCAACATGCAACATGCAACATGCAACATACAACATGCAACATACAACATGCAACATGCAACATACAACATGCAACATACAACATGCAACATGCAACATGCAACATACAACATGCAACATGCAACATGCAACATACAACATGCAACATGCAACATACAACATGCAACATACAACATGCAACATGCAACAAGCAACATACAACATGCAACATACAACATGCAACATGCAACATGCAACATGCAACATGCAACATACAACATGCAACATGCAACATGCAACATACAACATGCAACATGCAACATGCAACATGCAACATGCATCATGCAACATGCAACATGCAACATACAACATGCAACATGCAACATGCAACATGCAACATACAACATGCAACATGCAACATACAACATGCAACATACAACATGCAACATGCAACAAGCAACATACAACATGCAACATACAACATGCAACATGCAACATGCAACATACAACATGCAACATGCAACATACAACATGCAACATGCAACATATAACATGCAACATGCAACATACAACATGCAACATGCAACATGCAACATACAACATGCAACATGCAACATGCACCATGCAACATACAACATGCAACATACAACATGCAACATGCAACATGCAACATGCAACATGCAACATACAACATGCAACATGCAACATACAACATACAACATGCAACATGCAACATACAACATGCAACATGCAACATGCAACATGCAACATGCAACATACAACATGCAACATGCAACATACAACATGCAACATGCAACATACAACATGCAACATGCAACATACAACATGCAACATGCAACATACAACATGCAACATGCAACATACAACATGCAACATGCAACATACAACATGCAACATGCAACATGCAACATACAACATACAACATGCAACATGCAACATACAACATGCAACATGCAACATACAACATGCAACATGCAACATACAACATGCAACATGCAACATGCAACATGCAACATGCAACATGCATCATGCAACATGCAACATGCAACATGCAACATACAACATGCAACATGCAACATGCAACATGCAACATACAACATGCAACATGCAACATACAACATGCAACATACAACATGCAACATGCAACAAGCAACATACAACATGCAACATACAACATGCAACATGCAACATGCAACATGCAACATACAACATGCAACATGCAACATACAACATGCAACATGCAACATACAACATGCAACATGCAACATACAACATGCAACATGCAACATGCAACATACAACATGCAACATGCAACATACAACATGCAACATACAACATGCAACATGCAACATGCAACATGCAACATGCAACATACAACATGCAACATGCAACATACAACATACAACATGCAACATGCAACATGCAACATGCAACATACAACATACAACATGCAACATGCAACATGCAACATGCAACAAGCAACATACAACATGCAACATGCAACATACAACATACAACATGCAACATACAACATGCAACATGCAACATGCAACATGCAACATACAACATGCAACATGCAACATACAACATACAACATGCAACATGCAACATGCAACATGCAACATACAACATACAACATGCAACATGCAACATGCAACATGCAACAAGCAACATACAACATGCAACATGCAACATACAACATGCAACATGCAACATGCAACATGCAACATGCAACATACAACATACAACATACAACATACAACATGCAACATGCAACATGCAACATGCAACATGCAACATGCAACATACAACATACAACATGCAACATACAACATGCAACATACAACATGCAACATGCAACATGCAACATACAACATACAACATGCAACATACAACATGCAACATGCAACATGCAACATACAACATGCAACATGCAACATGCAACATGCAACATGCAACATACAACATGCAACATGCAACATGCAACATGCAACATGCAACATGCATCATGCAACATGCAACATGCAACATACAACATGCAACATGCAACATACAACATGCAACATGCAACATGCAACATACAACATGCAACATGCAACATACAACATACAACATGCAACATGCAACATACAACATGCAACATGCAACATGCAACATGCAACATGCAACATACAACATGCAACATGCAACATACAACATGCAACATGCAACATACAACATGCAACATGCAACATACAACATGCAACATGCAACATGCAACATACAACATGCAACATGCAACATACAACATGCAACATGCAACATGCAACATACAACATGCAACATGCAACATGCAACATACAACATGCAACATGCAACATGCAACATGCAACATACAACATGCAACATGCAACATGCAACATACAACATGCAACATGCAACATGCAACATGCAACATACAACATGCAACATGCAACATGCAACATACAACATGCAACATACAACATGCAACATGCAACATACAACATGCAACATGCAACATACAACATGCAACATGCAACATGCAACATGCAACATGCAACATGCAACATACAACATACAACATGCAACATGCAACATACAACATGCAACATGCAACATACAACATGCAACATGCAACATGCAACATGCAACATACAACATGCAACATGCAACATGCAACATACAACATGCAACATGCAACATACAACATGCAACATGCAACATACAACATGCAACATGCAACATGCAACATGCAACATACAACATACAACATGCAACATACAACATGCAACATACAACATGCAACATGCAACATGCAACATGCAACATACAACATGCAACATGCAACATGCAACATGCAACATACAACATGCAACATGCAACATGCAACATGCAACATGCAACATGCAACATGCATCATGCAACATGCAATATGCAACATGCAACATACAACATGCAACATGCAACATACAACATGCAACATGCAACATGCAACATACAACATGCAACATGCAACATACAACATACAACATGCAACATGCAACATACAACATGCAACATGCAACATGCAACATGCAACATACAACATGCAACATGCAACATACAACATGCAACATGCAACATACAACATGCAACATGCAACATACAACATGCAACATGCAACATACAACATGCAACATACAACATGCAACATGCAACATGCAACATACAACATGCAACATGCAACATGCAACATACAACATGCAACATGCAACATGCAACATGCAACATACAACATGCAACATGCAACATGCAACATGCAACATACAACATGCAACATGCAACATGCAACATACAACATGCAACATGCAACATACAACATGCAACATGCAACATACAACATGCAACATGCAACATGCAACATGCAACATGCAACATACAACATGCAACATACAACATGCAACATGCAACATACAACATGCAACATGAAACATACAACATGCAACATGCAACATACAACATGCAACATGCAACATGCAACATGCAACATACAACATGCAACATGCAACATACAACATGCAACATGCAACATACAACATGCAACATGCAACATGCAACATGCAACATGCAACATACAACATGCAACATGCAACATACAACATGCAACATGCAACATACAAAATGCAACATGCAACATACAACATACAACATGCAACATACAACATGCAACATGCAACATGCAACATGCAACATACAACATGCAACATGCAACATGCAACATACGACATGCAACATGCAACATGCAACATGCAACATGCAACATGCAACATACAACATGCAACATGCAACATGCAACATGCAACATGCATCATGCAACATGCAACATGCAACATGCAACATACAACATGCAACATGCAACATGCAACATACAACATGCAACATGCAACATACAACATGCAACATACAACATGCAACATGCAACAAGCAACATACAACATGCAACATACAACATGCAACATGCAACATGCAACATGCAACATACAACATGCAACATACAACATGCAACATGCAACATACAACATGCAACATACAACATGCAACATGCAACATGCAACATACAACATGCAACATGCAACATGCAACATACAACATGCAACATGCAACATACAACATGCAACATACAACATGCAACATGCAACAAGCAACATACAACATGCAACATACAACATGCAACATGCAACATGCAACATGCAACATGCAACATACAATATGCAACATGCAACATGCAACATACAACATGCAACATGCAACATGCAACATGCAACATGCAACATGCATCATGCAACATGCAACATGCAACATACAACATGCAACATGCAACATGCAACATACAACATGCAACATGCAACATACAACATGCAACATACAACATGCAACATGCAACAAGCAACATACAACATGCAACATACAACATGCAACATGCAACATGCAACATGCAACATACAACATGCAACATGCAACATACAACATGCAACATGCAACATATAACATGCAACATGCAACATACAACATGCAACATGCAACATACAACATGCAACATGCAACATGCACCATGCAACATACAACATGCAACATACAACATGCAACATGCAACATGCAACATGCAACATACAACATGCAACATGCAACATACAACATGCAACATACAACATGCAACATGCAACATGCAACATACAACATGCAACATGCAACATACAACATACAACATACAACATGCAACATGCAACATGCAACATGCAACATGCAACATACAACATGCAACATACAACATGCAACATACAACATGCAACATGCAACATGCAACATGCAACATACAACATGCAACATGCAACATGCAACATACAACATGCAACATGCAACATGCAACATGCATCATGCAACATGCAACATGCAACATGCAACATGCAACATGCAACATGCAACATGCAACATGCAACATGCAACATACAACATACAACATGCAACATGCAACATGCAACATACAACATACAACATACAACATGCAACATGCAACATGCAACATGCAACATGCAACATACAACATACAACATGCAACATGCAACATGCAACAAGCAACATACAACATGCAACATACAACATGCAACATGCAACATGCAACATACAACATGCAACATGCAACATGCAACATGCAACATGCAACATGCAACATACAACATACAACATGCAACATGCAACATACAACATGCAACATGCAACATACAACATGCAACATACAACATGCAACATACAACATGCAACATGCAACATGCAACATGCAACATGCAACATGCAACATACAACATGCAACATGCAACATGCAACATACAACATGCAACATGCAACATGCAACATGCATCATGCAACATGCAACATGCAACATGCAACATACAACATGCAACATGCAACATGCAACATACAACATGCAACATGCAACATGCAACATGCAACATACAACATGCAACATGCAACATACAACATACAACATGCAACATGCAACATGCAACATACAACATGCAACATGCAACATGCAACATACAACATGCAACATGCAACATACAACATGCAACATGCAACATACAACATGCAACATGCAACATGCAACATACAACATGCAACATGCAACATGCAACATACAACATGCAACATGCAACATACAACATGCAACATGCAACATGCAACATACAACATGCAACATGCAACATGCAACATGCAACATACAACATGCAACATGCAACATACAACATGCAACATGCAACATACAACATACAACATGCAACATGCAACATACAACATGCAACATGCAACATGCAACATACAACATGCAACATGCAACATGCAACATGCAACATACAACATGCAACATGCAACATACAACATGCAACATGCAACATACAACATGCAACATGCAACATACAACATGCAACATACAACATGCAACATACAACATGCAACATACAACATGCAACATGCAACATACAACATGCAACATGCAACATGCAACATACAACATGCAACATACAACATGCAACATGCAACATACAACATGCAACATGCAACATACAACATGCAACATGCAACATGCAACATACAACATGCAACATGCAACATGCAACATGCAACATACAACATGCAACATGCAACATGCAACATGCAACATGCAACATGCAACATGCAACATGTAACATGCAACATACAACATGCAACATACAACATGCAACATACAACATGCAACATGCAACATGCAACATACAACATGCAACATGCAACATACAATATGCAACATACAACATGCAACATACAACATGCAACATGCAACATGCAACATGCAACAATCAACATACAACATGCAACATGCAACATGCAACATGCAACATGCAACATACAACATGCAACATGCAACATGCAACATGCATCATGCAACATGCAACATGCAACATAGAACATGCAACATGCAACATACAACATGCAACATGCAACATGCAACATACAACATGCAACATGCAACATACAACATACAACATGCAACATGCAACATACAACATGCAACATGCAACATACAACATGCAACATGCAACATGCAACATACAACATGCAACATACAACAAGCAACATGCAACATACAACATGCAACATGCAACATACAACATGCAACATGCAACATGCAACATACAACATGCAACATGCAACATGCAACATGCAACATGCAACATGCAACATACAACATGCAACATGCAACAAGCAAATTGCAACATACAACATGCAACATGCAACATGCAACATACAACATACAACATGCAACATGCAACATGCAACATACAACATGCAACATGCAACATGCAACATGCAACATGCAACATGCAACATACAACATACAACATGCAACATACAACATACAACATACAACATGCAACATGCAACATACAACATGCAACATGCAACATGCAACATACAACATGCAACATGCAACATGCAACATGCAACATGCAACATGCAACATACAACATACAACATGCAACATGCAACATACAACATGCAACATGCAACATACAACATGCAACATGCAACATACAACATGCAACATACAACATGCAACATACAACATGCAACATACAACATGCAACATGCAACATGCAACATACAACATGCAACATACAACATGCAACATGCAACATGCAACATGCAACATGCAACATGCAACATGCAACATGCAACATGCAACATGCAACATACAACATGCAACATGCAACATGCAACATGCAACATGCAACATACAACATGCAACATGCAACATGCAACATACAACATGCAACATGCAACATGCAACATGCAACATACAACATGCAACATGCAACATGCAACATACAACATGCAACATGCAACATGCAACATACAACATGCAACATGCAACATGCAACATACAACATGCAACATGCAACATACAACATGCAACATGCAACATACAACATACAACATGCAACATGCAACATACAACATGCAACATGCAACATGCAACATACAACATGCAACATGCAACATGCAACATACAACATGCAACATGCAACATACAACATGCAACATGCAACATACAACATGCAACATACAACATGCAACATGCAACATACAACATGCAACATGCAACATACAACATGCAACATGCAACATGCAACATACAACATGCAACATGCAACATGCAACATGCAACATGCAACATACAACATGCAACATGCAACATGCAACATACAACATGCAACATGCAACATGCAACATGCAACATGCAACATACAACATGCAACATACAACATGCAACATACAACATGCAACATGCAACATGCAACATGCAACATACAACATGCAACATGCAACATGCAACATGCAACATACAACATGCAACATACAACATGCAACATACAACATGCAACATGCAACATGCAACATGCAACATACAACATGCAACATGCAACATGCAACATGCAACATGCAACATGCAACATGCAACATACAACATGCAACATGCAACATGCATCATGCAACATGCAACATGCAACATGCAACAACAACATGCAACATGCAACATACAACATGCAACATGCAACATACAACATGCAACATGCAACATACAACATGCAACATGCAACATACAACATGCAACATGCAACATGCAACATACAACATGCAACATGCAACATGCAACATACAACATGCAACATACAACATGCAACATGCAACATACAACATGCAACATGCAACATACAACATGCAACATGCAACATGCAACATACAACATGCAACATGCAACATGCAACATGCAACATGCAACATGCAACATACAACATGCAACATGCAACATACAACATGCAACATGCAACATGCAACATACAACATACAACATGCAACATGCAACATGCAACATACAACATGCAACATGCAACATGCAACATACAACATGCAACATACAACATACAACATGCAACATGCAACATACAACATGCAACATGCAACATACAACATGCAACATGCAACATACAACATGCAACATGCAACATGCAACATGCAACATGCAACATGCATCATGCAACATACAACATGCAACATGCAACATGCAACATGCAACATGCAACATACAACATGCAACATGCAACATGCATCATGCAACATGCAACATGCATCATGCAACATGCAACATGCAACATGCAACATACAACATGCAACATGCAACATACAACATGCAACATGCAACATGCAACATACAACATGCAACATGCAACATACAACATACAACATGCAACATGCAACATACAACATGCAACATGCAACATGCAACATACAACATGCAACATGCAACATACAACATGCAACATGCAACATGCAACATGCAACATACAACATGCAACATGCAACATACAACATACAACATGCAACATGCAACATACAACATGCAACATGCAACATGCAACATACAACATGCAACATGCAACATACAACATGCAACATACAACATGCAACATGCAACATACAACATGCAACATGCAACATACAACATGCAACATGCAACATACAACATGCAACATGCAACATGCAACATGCAACATGCAACATGCAACATACAACATGCAACATGCAACATGCAACATACAACATGCAACATGCAACATACAACATGCAACATACAACATGCAACATACAACATGCAACATGCAACATGCAACATACAACATGCAACATGCAACATGCAACATACAACATGCAACATGCAACATGCAACATGCAACATACAACATGCAACATGCAACATACAACATGCAACATGCAACATGCAACATACAACATGCAACATGCAACATGCAACATGCAACATGCAACATACAACATGCAACATGCAACATACAACATGCAACATGCAACATACAACATGCAACATACAACATGCAACATACAACATGCAACATACAACATGCAACATGCAACATGCAACATACAACATGCAACATGCAACATGCAACATACAACATGCAACATACAACATGCAACATGCAACATACAACATGCAACATGCAACATACAACATGCAACATGCAACATACAACATGCAACATGCAACATGCAACATGCAACATGCAACATACAACATGCAACATGCAACATGCAACATGCAACATGCAACATGCAACATACAACATGCAACATGCAACATACAACATGCAACATACAACATGCAACATACAACATGCAACATGCAACATACAACATGCAACATGCAACATGCAACATGCAACATACAACATACAACATGCAACATGCAACATGCAACATGCAACATACAACATGCAACATGCAACATGCAACATGCAACATACAACATGCAACATGCAACATGCATCATGCAACATACAACATGCAACATGCAACATACAACATGCAACATGCAACAAGCAACATACAACATGCAACATACAACATGCAACATGCAACATGCAACATGCAACATACAACATGCAACATGCAACATGCAACATACAACATGCAACATGCAACATGCAACATGCAACATGCAACATGCATCATGCAACATGCAACATGCAACATACAACATGCAACATGCAAAATGCAACATGCAACATGCAACATGCAACATGCAACATACAACATGCAACATGCAACATACAACATGCAACATACAACATGCAACATGCAACAAGCAACATACAACATGCAACATACAACATGCAACATGCAACATGCAACATACAACATGCAACATACAACATGCAACATGCAACATATAACATGCAACATGCAACATACAACATGCAATATGCAACATACAACATGCAACATGCAACATGCACCATGCAACATACAACATGCAACATACAACATGCAACATGCAACATGCAACATGCAACATGCAACATACAACATGCAACATGCAACATACAACATGCAACATACAACATGCAACATGCAACATGCAACATACAACATGCAACATGCAACATACAACATACAACATACAACATGCAACATGCAACATGCAACATGCAACATACAACATGCAACATACAACATGCAACATACAACATGCAACATGCAACATGCAACATGCAACATGCAACATGCAACATGCAACATACAACATGCAACATGCAACATGCAACATGCAACATGCAACATGCATCATGCAACATGCAACATGCAACATGCAACATGCAACATGCAACATGCAACATGCAACATGCAACATGCAACATGCAACATGCAACATGCAACATACAACATACAACATGCAACATGCAACATACAACATACAACATGCAACATACAACATACAACATGCAACATGCAACATGCAACATACAACATACAACATGCAACATGCAACATGCAACAAGCAACATACAACATGCAACATACAACATGCAACATGCAACATGCAACATGCAACATACAACATGCAACATGCAACATGCAACATGCAACATGCAACATGCAACATGCAACATACAACATACAACATGCAACATGCAACATACAACATGCAACATGCAACATGCAACATACAACATGCAACATACAACATGCAACATACAACATGCAACATGCAACATGCAACATGCAACATGCAACATACAACATGCAACATGCAACATGCAACATACAACATGCAACATGCAACATGCAACATGCAACATGCATCATGCAACATGCAACATGCAACATGCAACATACAACATGCAACATGCAACATGCAACATACAACATGCAACATGCAACATGCAACATGCAACATACAACATGCAACATGCAACATGCAACATACAACATGCAACATGCAACATACAACATGCAACATGCAACATGCAACATACAACATACAACATACAACATGCAACATGCAACATGCAACATACAACATGCAACATGCAACATGCAACATACAACATGCAACATGCAACATACAACATGCAACATGCAACATACAACATGCAACATGCAACATGCAACATACAACATGCAACATGCAACATGCAACATGCAACATGCAACATGCAACATACAACATGCAACATGCAACATGCAACATACAACATGCAACATGCAACATGCAACATACAACATGCAACATGCAACATGCAACATACAACATGCAACATGCAACATACAACATACAACATGCAACATGCAACATACAACATGCAACATGCAACATGCAACATACAACATGCAACATGCAACATGCAACATGCAACATGCAACATGCAACATACAACATGCAACATGCAACATACAACATGCAACATGCAACATACAACATGCAACATGCAACATACAACATGCAACATACAACATGCAACATACAACATGCAACATACAACATGCAACATGCAACATGCAACATACAACATGCAACATGCAACATGCAACATACAACATGCAACATACAACATGCAACATGCAACATACAACATGCAACATGCAACATACAACATGCAACATGCAACATGCAACATACAACATGCAACATGCAACATGCAACATGCAACATGCAACATACAACATGCAACATGCAACATGCAACATACAACATACAACATGCAACATGCAACATACAACATGCAACATGCAACATGCAACATACAACATGCAACATGCAACATGCAACATGCAACATGCAACATACAACATGCAACATGCAACATACAACATGCAACATGCAACATACAACATGCAACATGCAACATACAACATGCAACATACAACATGCAACATACAACATACAACATGCAACATGCAACATACAACATGCAACATGCAACATGCAACATGCAACATACAACATACAACATGCAACATACAACATACAACATACAACATACAACATACAACATGCAACATACAACATGCAACATGCAACATGCAACATGCAACATGCAACATGCAACATACAACATGCAACATGCAACATACAACATGCAACATGCAACATGCAACATGCAACACACAACATACAACATACAACATGCAACATGCAACATGCAACATGCAACATGCAACATACAACATGCGACATGCAACATGCAACATGCAACATGCAACATGCAACATGCAACATGCAACATGCAACATACAACATACAACATACAACATGCAACATGCAACATGCAACATGCAACATACAACATGCAACATGCAACATGCAACATGCAACATGCAACATGCAACAAGCAACATGCAACATACAACATGCAACATGCAACATACAACATGCAACATGCAACATGCAACATGCAACATACAACATACAACATGCAACATGCAACATGCAACATGCAACATACAACATGCAACATACAACATACAACATGCAACATGCAACATGCAACATGCAACATGCAACATGCAACATGCAACATACAACATGCAACATGCAACATACAACATGCAACATGCAACATACAACATGCAACATACAACATACAACATGCAACATGCAACATACAACATGCAACATACAACATACAACATGCAACATACAACATGCAACATGCAACATGCAACATACAACATGCAACATGCAACATGCAACATACAACATACAACATACAACATACAACATGCAACATACAACATGCGACATGCAACATGCAACATGCAACATGCAACAAGCAACATGCAACATGCAACATGCAACATGCAACATACAACATACAACATGCAACATGCAGCATGCAACATGCAACATACAACATGCAACATACAACATGCAACATGCAACATGCAACATACAACATACAACATGCAACATGCAACATGCAACATGCAACATGCAACATACAACATACAACATGCAACATGCAACATGCAACATGCAATATGCAACATACAACATACAACATACAACATGCAACATGCAACATGCAACATGCAACATGCAACATGCAACATACAACATGCAACATGCAACATACAACATGCAACATGCAACATGCAACATACAACATGCAACATACAACATGCAACATGCAACATGCAACATGCAACATACAACATGCAACATACAACATGCAACATGCAACATGCAACATGCAACATGCAACATACAACATGCAACATGCAACATGCAACATACAACATGCAACATGCAACATGCAACACACAACATACAACATACAACATACAACATGCAACATGCAACATGCAACATGCAACATACAACATGCAACATGCAACATACAACATGCAACATGCAACATACAACATACAACATGCAACAAGCAACATACAACATACAACATGCAACATGCAACATGCAACATGCAACACACAACATACAACATACAACATACAACATGCAACATGCAACATGCAACATGCAACATGCAACATACAACATGCAACATGCAACATACAACATACAACATGCAACATGCAGCATGCAACATGCAACATACAACATGCAACATACAACATGCAACATGCAACATACAACATGCAACATACAACATGCAACATGCAACATACAACATGCAACATGCAACATACAACATGCAACATGCAACATACAACATGCAACATACAACATGCAACAAGCAACATACAACATGCAACATGCAACATACAACATGCAACATACAACATGCAACATGCAACATACAACATGCAACATGCAACATGCAACATACAACATGCAACATGCAACATGCAACATACAACATACAACATACAACATGCAACATACAACATGCGACATGCAACATGCAACATGCAACATGCAACATGCAACATGCAACATGCAACATACAACATACAACATACAACATACAACATCCAACATCCAACATACGACATACAACATACAACATACAACATCCAACATACAACATCCAACATCCAACCTACAACACACAACATACAACATACAACATCCAACATCCAACATACAACATCCAACATACAACATCCAACATCCAACATACAACATCCAACATACAACATCCAACATACAACATCCAACATCCAACATACAACATACAACATCCAACATACAACATACAACATACAACATCCAACATACAATATCCAACATCCAACATACAACATACAACATACAACATGCAACATACAACATGCAACATGCAACATGCAACATGCAACATGCAACATACAACATGCAACATACAACATGCAACATGCAACATACAACATGCAACATGCAACATGCAACATACAACATGCAACATGCAACATGCAACATGCAACATACAACATGCAACATGCAACATGCAACATGCAACACACAACATACAACATACAACATACAACATACAACATGCAACATGCAACATGCAACATACAACATGCAACATGCAACATACAACATACAACATGCAACATGCAGCATGCAACATGCAACATACAACAAGCAACATACAACATACAACATGCAACATGCAACATGCAACATACAACATGCAACATGCAACATGCAACATACAACATGCAACATGCAACATGCAACATACAACATGCAACATGCAACATACAACATGCAACATGCAACATACAACATGCAACATGCAACATACAACATGCAACATGCAACATACAACATACAACATGCAACATGCAACAAACAACATACAACATACAACATGCAACATGCAACATGCAACATACAACATGCAACATGCAACATGCAACATACAACATACAACATACAACATGCAACATACAACATACAACATACAACATACAACATGCAACATGCAACATGCAATATGCAACATTCAACATGCAACATGCAACATGCAACATGCAACATGCAACATACAACATACAACATACAACATACAACATGCAACATGCAACATGCAACATGCAACATGCAACATGCAACATGCAACATGCAACATGCAACATGCAACATGCAACATACAACATACAACATGCAACATGCAACATACAACATGCAACATACAACATGCAACATACAACATGCAACATGCAACATGCAACATGCAACATGCAACATACAACATACAACATGCAACATGCAACATGCAACATGCAACATACAACATACAACATGCAACATGCAACATGCAACATGCAACATGCAACATGCAACATGCAACATGCAACATACAACATGCAACATACAACATACAACATGCAACATGCAACATGCAACATGCAACATGCAACATACAACATGCAACATGCAACATACAACATGCAACATGCAACATACAACATGCAACATACAACATACAACATGCAACATGCAACATACAACATGCAACATACAACATACAACATGCAACGTACAACATGCAACATGCAACATGCAACATACAACATGCAACATGCAACATGCAACATACAACATACAACATACAACATGCAACATACAACATGCGACATGCAACATGCAACATGCAACAAGCAACATGCAACATGCAACATGCAACATGCAACATGCAACATACAACATACAACATGCAACATGCAGCATGCAACATGCAACATACAACATGCAACATACAACATGCAACATGCAACATGCAACATGCAACATGCAACATACAACATACAACATACAACATGCAACATGCAACATGCAACATGCAACATGCAACATACAACATGCAACATACAACATACAACATGCAACATGCAACATGCAACATGCAATATGCAACATACAACATACAACATACAACATGCAACATGCAACATGCAACATGCAACATGCAACATGCAACATACAACATGCAACATGCAACATGCAACATACAACATGCAACATGCAACATGCAACATACAACATGCAACATACAACATGCAACATGCAACATGCAACATGCAACATGCAACATACAACATGCAACATACAACATGCAACATGCAACATACAACATGCAACATGCAACATGCAACATACAACATGCAACATGCAACATGCAACATGCAACATGCAACATACAACATGCAACATGCAACATGCAACATGCAACACACAACATACAACATACAACATACAACATACAACATACAACATGCAACATGCAACATGCAACATGCAACATACAACATGCAACATACAACATGCAACATGCAACATACAACATGCAACATGCAACATGCAACATACAACATACAACATGCAACATGCAACAAGCAACATACAACATACAACATGCAACATGCAACATACAACATGCAACATGCAACATGCAACATACAACATACAACATGCAACATACAACATACAACATACAACATACAACATACAACATACAACATGCAACATACAACATGCAACATGCAACATGCAACATGCAATATGCAACATGCAACATACAACATGCAACATGCAACATGCAACATACAACATGCAACATGCAACATGCAACATGCAACACACAACATACAACATACAACATACAACATGCAACATGCAACATGCAACATGCAACATGCAACATGCAACATACAACATGCGACATGCAACATGCAACATGCAACATGCAACATGCAACATGCAACATGCAACATGCAACATACAACATACAACATACAACATGCAACATGCAACATGCAACATGCAACATACAACATGCAACATGCAACATGCAACATGCAACATGCAACATGCAACATGCAACATGCAACATGCAACAAGCAACATGCAACATGCAACATGCAACATGCAACATGCAACATGCAACATACAACATACAACATGCAACATGCAGCATGCAACATGCAACATACAACATGCAACATACAACATGCAACATGCAACATGCAACATACAACATACAACATGCAACATGCAACATGCAACATGCAACATACAACATACAACATGCAACATGCAACATGCAATATGCAACATACAACATACAACATACAACATACAACATGCAACATGCAACATGCAACATGCAACATGCAACATGCAACATACAACATGCAACATGCAACATACAACATGCAACATGCAACATGCAACATACAACATGCAACATACAACATGCAACATGCAACATGCAACATGCAACATACAACATGCAACATACAACATGCAACATGCAACATGCAACATACAACATGCAACATGCAACATGCAACATGCAACATGCAACATACAACATGCAACATGCAACATGCAACATGCAACACACAACATACAACATACAACATACAACATGCAACATGCAACATGCAACATGCAACATGCAACATACAACATGCAACATGCAACATACAACATGCAACATGCAACATGCAACATACAACATGCAACATGCAACAAGCAACATACAACATACAACATGCAACATGCAACATGCAACATACAACATGCAACATGCAACATGCAACATACAACATACAACATGCAACATACAACATACAACATACAACATGCAACATACAACATACAACATGCAACATGCAACATGCAACATGCAATATGCAACATGCAACATGCAACATACAACATGCAACATGCAACATGCAACATGCAACATATAACATGCAACATGCAACATGCAACACACAACATACAACATACAACATACAACATGCAACATGCAACATGCAACATGCAACATGCAACATACAACATGCAACATGCAACATACAACATACAACATGCAACATGCAGCATGCAACATGCAACATACAACATGCAACATACAACATGCAACATGCAACATGCAACATACAACATGCAACATACAACATGCAACATGCAACATACAACATGCAACATGCAACATACAACATGCAACATGCAACATACAACATGCAACATACAACATGCAACAAGCAACATACAACATGCAACATGCAACATACAACATGCAACATACAACATGCAACATGCAACATGCAACATGCAACATGCAACATACAACATGCAACATGCAACATGCAACATACAACATACAACATGCAACATACAACATGCGACATGCAACATGCAACATGCAACATGCAACATGCAACATGCAACATGCAACATGCAACATACAACATACAACATCCAACATCCAACATACGACATACAACATACAACATACAACATCCAACATACAACATCCAACATCCAACCTACAACATACAACATACAACATCCAACATCCAACATACAACATCCAACATACAACATCCAACATCCAACATCCAACATACAACATCCAACATACAACATCCAACATACAACATCCAACATCCAACATACAACATACAACATCCAACATACAACATACAACATCCAACATACAATATCCAACATCCAACATACAACATACAACATGCAACATACAACATGCAACATGCAACATGCAACATACAACATGCAACATACAACATGCAACATGCAACATACAACATGCAACATGCAACATGCAACATACAACATGCAACATGCAACATGCAACATACAACATGCAACATGCAACATGCAACATGCAACACACAACATACAACATACAACATGCAACATGCAACATGCAACATGCAACATGCAACATACAACATGCAACATGCAACATACAACATACAACATACAACATGCAACATGCAGCATGCAACATGCAACATACAACATGCAACATACAACATGCAACATGCAACATGCAACATACAACATGCAACATGCAACATACAACATGCAACATGCAACATACAACATGCAACATGCAACATACAACATGCAACATGCAACATGCAACATACAACATACAACATGCAACATGCAACATACAACATACAACATGCAACATGCAACATACAACATGCAACATGCAACATGCAACATACAACATACAACATACAACATGCAACATACAACATACAACATACAACATGCAACATGCAACATGCAATATGCAACATTCAACATGCAACATGCAACATGCAACATGCAACATGCAACATACAACATACAACATGCAACATGCAACATGCAACATGCAACATGCAACATGCAACATGCAACATGCAACATGCAACATGCAACATACAACATACAACATGCAACATGCAACATACAACATGCAACATACAACATGCAACATACAACATGCAACATGCAACATGCAACATACAACATACAACATGCAACATGCAACATGCAACATGCAACATACAACATACAACATGCAACATGCAACATGCAACATGCAACATGCAACATGCAACATGCAACATACAACATGCAACATACAACATACAACATGCAACATGCAACATGCAACATGCAACATGCAACATACAACATGCAACATGCAACATGCAACATGCAACATACAACATGCAACATACAACATACAACATGCAACATGCAACATACAACATGCAACATACAACATACAACATGCAACGTACAACATGCAACATGCAACATACAACATGCAACATGCAACATGCAACATACAACATACAACATGCAACATACAACATGCGACATGCAACATGCAACAAGCAACATGCAACATGCAACATGCAACATGCAACATGCAACATACAACATACAACATGCAACATGCAGCATGCAACATGCAACATACAACATGCAACATACAACATGCAACATGCAACATGCAACATGCAACATGCAACATACAACATACAACATGCAACATGCAACATGCAACATGCAACATGCAACATACAACATGCAACATGCAACATGCAACATGCAATATGCAACATACAACATACAACATACAACATACAACATGCAACATGCAACATGCAACATGCAACATGCAACATGCAACATACAACATGCAACATGCAACATACAACATGCAACATGCAACATGCAACATACAACATGCAACATATAACATGCAACATGCAACATGCAACATACAACATGCAACATACAACATGCAACATGCAACATACAACATGCAACATGCAACATGCAACATACAACATGCAACATGCAACATGCAACATGCAACATACAACATGCAACATGCAACATGCAACATGCAACACACAACATACAACATACAACATACAACATGCAACATGCAACATGCAACATGCAACATGCAACATGCAACATACAACATGCAACATGCAACATACAACATACAACATGCAACATGCAACATACAACATACAACATACAACATGCAACATGCAACATGCAACATGCAACATGCAACATGCAACATGCAACATGCAACATACAACATACAACATGCAACATGCAACATGCAACAAGCAACATACAACATGCAACATACAACATGCAACATGCAACATGCAACATGCAACATGCAACATACAACATGCAACATGCAACATGCAACATGCAACATGCAACATGCAACATACAACATACAACATGCAACATGCAACATACAACATGCAACATGCAACATGCAACATACAACATGCAACATACAACATGCAACATACAACATGCAACATGCAACATGCAACATGCAACATACAACATGCAACATGCAACATACAACATGCAACATGCAACATGCAACATGCAACATACAACATGCAACATGCAACATACAACATGCAACATGCAACATGCATCATGCAACATACAACATGCAACATGCAACATACAACATACAACATGCAACATACAACATGCAACATGCAACATGCAACATACAACATGCAACATGCAACATACAACATGCAACATGCAACATACAACATGCAACATGCAACATGCAACATGCAACATGCAACATGCAACATACAACATGCAACATGCAACATGCAACATGCAACATGCAACATGCAACATACAACATGCAACATGCAACATGCAACATACAACATGCAACATGCAACATACAACATGCAACATGCAACATGCAACATACAACATGCAACATGCAACATGCAACATGCAACATACAACATGCAACATACAACATGCAACATGCAACATACAACATGCAACATGCAACATACAACATGCAACATGCAACATACAACATGCAACATGCAACATACAACATGCAACATACAACATGCAACATGCAACATGCAACATACAACATACAACATGCAACATGCAACATACAACATGCAACATGCAACATGCAACATACAACATGCAACATGCAACATACAACATGCAACATGCAACATGCAACATGCAACATGCAACATGCAACATGCATCATGCAACATGCAACATGCAACATGCAACATACAACATGCAACATGCAACATGCAACATACAACATGCAACATGCAACATACAACATGCAACATACAACATGCAACATGCAACAAGCAACATACAACATACAACATGCAACATGCAACATGCAACATGCAACATGCAACATACAACATGCAACATGCAACATACAACATGCAACATGCAACATACAACATGCAACATGCAACATACAACATGCAACATGCAACATGCAACATACAACATGCAACATGCAACATACAACATGCAACATACAACATGCAACATGCAACATGCAACATGCAACATGCAACATGCAACATACAACATGCAACATGCAACATACAACATACAACATACAACATGCAACATGCAACATGCAACATGCAACATACAACATACAACATGCAACATGCAACATGCAACATGCAACAAGCAACATACAACATGCAACATGCAACATACAACATACAACATGCAACATACAACATGCAACATGCAACATGCAACATGCAACATGCAACATGCAACATACAACATGCAACATGCAACATACAACATACAACATGCAACATGCAACATGCAACATGCAACATGCAACATGCAACATACAACATACAACATGCAACATGCAACATGCAACAAGCAACATACAACATGCAACATGCAACATACAACATGCAACATGCAACATGCAACATACAACATGCAACATGCAACATACAACATGCAACATGCAACATGCAACATACAACATGCAACATGCAACATACAACATACAACATACAACATGCAACATGCAACATGCAACATGCAACATGCAACATGCAACATGCAACATACAACATACAACATGCAACATACAACATGCAACATACAACATGCAACATGCAACATACAACAGGCAACATGCAACATGCAACATGCAACATACAACATGCAACATGCAACATGCAACATGCAACATGCAACATGCAACATGCATCATGCAACATGCAACATGCAACATGCAACATGCAACATACAACATGCAACATGCAACATGCAACATACAACATGCAACATGCAACATACAACATACAACATGCAACATGCAACATACAACTTGCAACATGCAACATGCAACATGCAACATGCAACATACAACATGCAACATGCAACATACAACATGCAACATGCAACATACAACATGCAACATGCAACATACAACATGCAACATGCAACATGCAACATACAACATGCAACATGCAACATACAACATGCAACATGCAACATGCAACATACAACATGCAACATGCAACATGCAACATACAACATGCAACATGCAACATGCAACATGCAACATACAACATGCAACATGCAACATGCAACATACAACATGCAACATGCAACATGCAACATGCAACATACAACATGCAACATGCAACATGCAACATGCATGCAACATGCAACATGCAACATACAACATGCAACATGCAACATGCAACATACAACATGCAACATGCAACATGCAACATGCAACATACAACATGCAACATGCAACATGCAACATGCAACATACAACATGCAACATGCAACATACAACATGCAACATGCAACATACAACATGCAACATGCAACATACAACATGCAACATGCAACATGCAACATGCAACATACAACATGCAACATACAACATGCAACATGCAACATACAACATGCAACATGAAACATACAACATGCAACATGCAACATACAACATGCAACATGCAACATGCAACATGCAACATACAACATGCAACATGCAACATACAACATGCAACATGCAACATACAACATGCAACATGCAACATGCAACATGCAACATGCAACATACAACATGCAACATGCAACATACAACATGCAACATGCAACATACAAAATGCAACATGCAACATACAACATACAACATGCAACATACAACATGCAACATGCAACATGCAACATACAACATGCAACATGCAACATGCAACATACGACATGCAACATGCAACATGCAACATGCAACATGCAACATGCAACATACAACATGCAACATGCAACATGCAACATGCAACATGCATCATGCAACATGCAACATGCAACATGCAACATACAACATGCAACATGCAACATGCAACATGCAACATACAACATGCAACATGCAACATACAACATGCAACATACAACATGCAACATGCAACAAGCAACATACAACATGCAACATACAACATGCAACATGCAACATGCAACATGCAACATGCAACATGCAACATACAACATGCAACATACAACATGCAACATGCAACATACAACATGCAACATACAACATGCAACATGCAACATGCAACATACAACATGCAACATGCAACATGCAACATGCAACATACAACATGCAACATGCAACATACAACATGCAACATACAACATGCAACATGCAACAAGCAACATACAACATGCAACATACAACATGCAACATGCAACATGCAACATGCAACATGCAACATACAATATGCAACATGCAACATGCAACATACAACATGCAACATGCAACATGCAACATGCAACATGCAACATGCATCATGCAACATGCAACATGCAACATACAACATGCAACATGCAACATGCAACATACAACATGCAACATGCAACATACAACATGCAACATACAACATGCAACATGCAACAAGCAACATACAACATGCAACATACAACATGCAACATGCAACATGCAACATGCAACATACAACATGCAACATGCAACATACAACATGCAACATGCAACATACAACATGCAACATGCAACATACAACATGCAACATGCAACATACAACATGCAACATGCAACATGCACCATGCAACATACAACATGCAACATACAACATGCAACATGCAACATGCAACATGCAACATGCAACATACAACATGCAACATGCAACATACAACATGCAACATACAACATGCAACATGCAACATGCAACATACAACATGCAACATGCAACATACAACATACAACATACAACATGCAACATGCAACATGCAACATGCAACATGCAACATACAACATGCAACATACAACATGCAACATACAACATGCAACATGCAACATGCAACATACAACATGCAACATGCAACATGCAACATGCAACATACAACATGCAACATGCAACATGCAACATGCAACATGCAACATGCATCATGCAACATGCAACATGCAACATGCAACATGCAACATGCAACATGCAACATGCAACATGCAACATACAACATGCAACATGCAACATGCAACATACAACATACAACATACAACATGCAACATGCAACATGCAACATGCAACATGCAACATGCAACATACAACATACAACATGCAACATGCAACATGCAACAAGCAACATACAACATGCAACATACAACATGCAACATGCAACATGCAACATACAACATGCAACATGCAACATGCAACATGCAACATGCAACATGCAACATGCAACATACAACATACAACATGCAACATGCAACATACAACATGCAACATGCAACATACAACATGCAACATACAACATGCAACATACAACATGCAACATGCAACATGCAACATGCAACATACAACATGCAACATGCAACATGCAACATACAACATGCAACATGCAACATGCAACATGCATCATGCAACATGCAACATGCAACATACAACATGCAACATGCAACATGCAACATACAACATGCAACATGCAACATGCAACATGCAACATGCAACATACAACATGCAACATGCAACATACAACATACAACATGCAACATGCAACATGCAACATACAACATGCAACATGCAACATACAACATGCAACATGCAACATGCAACATACAACATGCAACATGCAACATACAACATGCAACATGCAACATGCAACATACAACATGCAACATGCAACATGCAACATGCAACATACAACATGCAACATGCAACATACAACATGCAACATGCAACATGCAACATACAACATGCAACATGCAACATGCAACATGCAACATACAACATGCAACATGCAACATACAACATGCAACATGCAACATGCAACATACAACATACAACATGCAACATGCAACATACAACATGCAACATGCAACATGCAACATACAACATGCAACATGCAACATGCAACATGCAACATGCAACATGCAACATACAACATGCAACATGCAACATACAACATGCAACATGCAACATACAACATGCAACATGCAACATACAACATGCAACATACAACATGCAACATACAACATGCAACATACAACATGCAACATGCAACATGCAACATACAACATGCAACATGCAACATACAACATGCAACATACAACATGCAACATGCAACATACAACATGCAACATGCAACATACAACATGCAACATGCAACATGCAACATACAACATGCAACATGCAACATGCAACATGCAACATACAACATGCAACATGCAACATGCAACATGCAACATGCAACATGCAACATACAACATGCAACATACAACATGCAACATACAACATGCAACATGCAACATGCAACATACAACATGCAACATGCAACATACAACATGCAACATACAACATGCAACATACAACATGCAACATGCAACATGCAACATGCAACAATCAACATACAACATGCAACATGCGACATGCAACATGCAACATGCAACATACAACATGCAACATGCAACATGCAACATGCATCATGCAACATGCAACATGCAACATGCAACATACAACATGCAACATGCAACATACAACATGCAACATGCAACATGCAACATACAACATGCAACATGCAACATACAACATACAACATGCAACATGCAACATACAACATGCAACATGCAACATACAACATGCAACATGCAACATGCAACATACAACATGCAACATACAACAAGCAACATGCAACATACAACATGCAACATGCAACATACAACATGCAACATGCAACATGCAACATACAACATGCAACATGCAACATGCAACATGCAACATGCAACATGCAACATGCAACATACAACATGCAACATGCAACATGCAAATTGCAACATACAACATGCAACATGCAACATGCAACATACAACATACAACATGCAACATGCAACATGCAACATACAACATGCAACATGCAACATGCAACATGCAACATGCAACATACAACATACAACATGCAACATACAACATACAACATACAACATGCAACATGCAACATACAACATGCAACATGCAACATGCAACATACAACATGCAACATGCAACATGCAACATGCAACATGCAACATGCAACATACAACATACAACATGCAACATGCAACATACAACATGCAACATGCAACATACAACATGCAACATGCAACATACAACATGCAACATACAACATGCAACATACAACATGCAACATACAACATGCAACATGCAACATGCAACATACAACATGCAACATACAACATGCAACATGCAACATACAACATGCAACATGCAACATGCAACATGCAACATGCAACATGCAACATACAACATGCAACATGCAACATGCAACATGCAACATACAACATGCAACATGCAACATGCAACATACAACATGCAACATGCAACATGCAACATGCAACATACAACATGCAACATGCAACATGCAACATACAACATGCAACATGCAACATGCAACATACAACATGCAACATGCAACATGCAACATACAACATGCAACATGCAACATACAACATGCAACATGCAACATACAACATACAACATGCAACATGCAACATACAACATGCAACATGCAACATGCAACATACAACATGCAACATGCAACATGCAACATACAACATGCAACATGCAACATACAACATGCAACATGCAACATACAACATGCAACATACAACATGCAACATGCAACATACAACATGCAACATGCAACATACAACATGCAACATGCAACATGCAACATACAACATGCAACATGCAACATGCAACATGCAACATGCAACATGCAACATACAACATGCAACATGCAACATGCAACATACAACATGCAACATGCAACATGCAACATGCAACATGCAACATACAACATGCAACATACAACATGCAACATACAACATGCAACATGCAACATGCAACATGCAACATACAACATGCAACATGCAACATGCAACATGCAACATACAACATGCAACATACAACATGCAACATACAACATGCAACATGCAACATGCAACATGCAACATACAACATGCAACATGCAACATGCAACATGCAACATGCAACATACAACATGCAACATGCAACATGCATCATGCAACATGCAACATGCAACAACAACATGCAACATGCAACATACAACATGCAACATGCAACATACAACATGCAACATGCAACATACAACATGCAACATGCAACATACAACATGCAACATGCAACATGCAACATACAACATGCAACATGCAACATGCAACATACAACATGCAACATACAACATGCAACATGCAACATACAACATGCAACATGCAACATACAACATGCAACATGCAACATGCAACATACAACATGCAACATGCAACATGCAACATGCAACATGCAACATGCAACATACAACATGCAACATGCAACATGCAACATACAACATGCAACATGCAACATGCAACATACAACATACAACATGCAACATGCAACATGCAACATACAACATGCAACATGCAACATGCAACATACAACATGCAACATGCAACATACAACATACAACATGCAACATGCAACATACAACATGCAACATGCAACATACAACATGCAACATGCAACATGCAACATGCAACATGCAACATGCAACATGCAACATACAACATGCAACATGCAACATACAACATGCAACATGCAACATACAACATGCAACATGCAACATACAACATGCAACATACAACATGCAACATACAACATGCAACATACAACATGCAACATGCAACATGCAACATACAACATGCAACATACAACATGCAACATGCAACATGCAACATACAACATGCAACATGCAACATGCAACATGCAACATGCAACATGCAACATGCAACATACAACATGCAACATGCAACATGCAACATGCAACATACAACATGCAACATGCAACATGCAACATGCATCATGCAACATGCAACATGCAACATGCAACATACAACATGCAACATGCAACATACAACATGCAACATGCAACATGCAACATGCAACATGCATCATGCAACATACAACATGCAACATGCAACATGCAACATGCAACATACAACATGCAACATGCAACATGCAACATGCAACATACAACATGCAACATGCAACATGCAACATGCAACATGCATCATGCAACATGCAACATGCAACATGCAACATACAACATGCAACATGCAACATACAACATGCAACATGCAACATGCAACATGCAACATGCATCATGCAACATACAACATGCAACATGCAACATGCAACATGCAACATGCAACATACAACATGCAACATGCAACATACAACATGCAACATACAACATGCAACATGCAACATGCAACATACAACATGCAACATGCAACATGCAACATACAACATGCAACATGCAACATGCAACATGCAACATACAACATGCAACATGCAACATACAACATGCAACATGCAACATGCAACATACAACATGCAACATGCAACATGCAACATGCAACATGCAACATACAACATGCAACATGCAACATACAACATGCAACATGCAACATGCAACATGCATCATGCAACATACAACATGCAACATGCAACATACAACATGCAACATGCAACAAGCAACATACAACATGCAACATACAACATGCAACATGCAACATGCAACATGCAACATGCAACATACAACATGCAACATGCAACATACAACATGCAACATGCAACATGCAACATGCAACATGCAACATGCATCATGCAACATGCAACATACAACATGCAACATGCAACATGCAACATGCAACATGCAACATACAACATGCAACATGCAACATGCAACATACAACATACAACATGCAACATACAACATGCAACATGCAACATACAACATGCAACATGCAACATGCAACATACAACATACAACATGCAACATGCAACATGCAACATACAACATGCAACATGCAACATGCAACATACAACATGCAACATGCAACATACAACATACAACATGCAACATGCAACATACAACATGCAACATGCAACATACAACATGCAACATGCAACATGCAACATGCAACATGCAACATGCAACATGCAACATACAACATGCAACATGCAACATACAACATGCAACATGCAACATACAACATGCAACATGCAACATACAACATGCAACATACAACATGCAACATACAACATGCAACATACAACATGCAACATGCAACATGCAACATACAACATGCAACATACAACATGCAACATGCAACATGCAACATACAACATGCAACATGCAACATGCAACATGCAACATGCAACATGCAACATGCAACATACAACATGCAACATGCAACATGCAACATACAACATGCAACATGCAACATGCATCATGCAACATGCAACATGCAACATGCAACATACAACATGCAACATGCAACATACAACATGCAACATGCAACATGCAACATGCAACATGCATCATGCAACATACAACATGCAACATGCAACATGCAACATGCAACATGCAACATACAACATGCAACATGCAACATGCAACATGCAACATACAACATGCAACATGCAACATGCAACATGCAACATGCATCATGCAACATGCAACATGCAACATGCAACATACAACATGCAACATGCAACATACAACATGCAACATGCAACATGCAACATGCAACATGCATCATGCAACATACAACATGCAACATGCAACATGCAACATGCAACATGCAACATACAACATGCAACATGCAACATACAACATGCAACATACAACATGCAACATGCAACATGCAACATACAACATGCAACATGCAACATGCAACATACAACATGCAACATGCAACATGCAACATGCAACATACAACATGCAACATGCAACATACAACATGCAACATGCAACATGCAACATACAACATGCAACATGCAACATGCAACATGCAACATGCAACATACAACATGCAACATGCAACATACAACATGCAACATGCAACATGCAACATGCATCATGCAACATACAACATGCAACATGCAACATACAACATGCAACATGCAACAAGCAACATACAACATGCAACATACAACATGCAACATGCAACATGCAACATGCAACATGCAACATACAACATGCAACATGCAACATGCAACATACAACATGCAACATGCAACATGCAACATGCAACATGCAACATGCATCATGCAACATGCAACATGCAACATACAACATGCAACATGCAACATGCAACATGCAACATGCAACATGCAACATGCAACATACAACATGCAACATGCAACATACAACATGCAACATACAACATGCAACATGCAACAAGCAACATACAACATGCAACATACAACATGCAACATGCAACATGCAACATGCAACATACAACATGCAACATACAACATGCAACATGCAACATATAACATGCAACATGCAACATACAACATGCAATATGCAACATACAACATGCAACATGCAACATGCACCATGCAACATACAACATGCAACATACAACATGCAACATGCAACATGCAACATGCAACATGCAACATACAACATGCAACATGCAACATACAACATGCAACATACAACATGCAACATGCAACATGCAACATACAACATGCAACATGCAACATACAACATACAACATACAACATGCAACATGCAACATGCAACATGCAACATACAACATGCAACATACAACATGCAACATACAACATGCAACATGCAACATGCAACATGCAACATACAACATGCAACATGCAACATGCAACATAGAACATGCAACATGCAACATGCAACATGCAACATGCATCATGCAACATGCAACATGCAACATGCAACATGCAACATGCAACATGCAACATGCAACATGCAACATGCAACATGCAACATGCAACATGCAACATGCAACATACAACATACAACATACAACATGCAACATGCAACATACAACATACAACATACAACATGCAACATGCAACATGCAACATGCAACATGCAACATGCAACATACAACATACAACATGCAACATGCAACATGCAACAAGCAACATACAACATGCAACATACAACATGCAACATGCAACATGCAACATACAACATGCAACATGCAACATGCAACATGCAACATGCAACATGCAACATGCAACATACAACATACAACATGCAACATGCAACATACAACATGCAACATGCAACATGCAACATACAACATGCAACATACAACATGCAACATACAACATGCAACATGCAACATGCAACATGCAACATGCAACATACAACATGCAACATGCAACATGCAACATACAACATGCAACATGCAACATGCAACATGCATCATGCAACATGCAACATGCAACATGCAACATACAACATGCAACATGCAACATGCAACATACAACATGCAACATGCAACATGCAACATGCAACATACAACATGCAACATGCAACATACAACATACAACATGCAACATGCAACATGCAACATACAACATGCAACATGCAACATGCAACATACAACATGCAACATGCAACATACAACATGCAACATGCAACATACAACATGCAACATGCAACATGCAACATACAACATGCAACATGCAACATGCAACATGCAACATGCAACATGCAACATACAACATGCAACATGCAACATGCAACATACAACATGCAACATGCAACATGCAACATACAACATGCAACATGCAACATGCAACATACAACATGCAACATGCAACATACAACATACAACATGCAACATGCAACATACAACATGCAACATGCAACATGCAACATACAACATGCAACATGCAACATGCAACATGCAACATACAACATGCAACATGCAACATACAACATGCAACATGCAACATACAACATGCAACATGCAACATACAACATGCAACATACAACATGCAACATACAACATGCAACATACAACATGCAACATGCAACATGCAACATACAACATGCAACATGCAACATGCAACATACAACATGCAACATACAACATGCAACATGCAACATACAACATGCAACATGCAACATACAACATGCAACATGCAACATGCAACATACAACATGCAACATGCAACATGCAACATGCAACATACAACATGCAACATGCAACATGCAACATACAACATGCAACATGCAACATGCAACATACAACATGCAACATGCAACATGCAACATACAACATGCAACATGCAACATGCAACATGCAACATGCAACATACAACATGCAACATGCAACATACAACATGCAACATGCAACATACAACATGCAACATGCAACATACAACATGCAACATACAACATGCAACATACAACATACAACATGCAACATGCAACATACAACATGCAACATGCAACATGCAACATGCAACATACAACATGCAACATACAACATACAACATACAACATACAACATACAACATACAACATACAACATACAACATGCAACATACAACATGCAACATGCAACATGCAACATGCAATATGCAACATGCAACATACAACATGCAACATGCAACATGCAACATACAACATGCAACATGCAACATGCAACATGCAACACATAACATACAACATACAACATACAACATGCAACATGCAACATGCAACATGCAACATACAACATGCGACATGCAACATGCAACATGCAACATGCAACATGCAACATGCAACATGCAACATACAACATACAACATACAACATGCAACATGCAACATGCAACATGCAACATACAACATGCAACATGCAACATGCAACATGCAACATGCAACATGCAACATGCAACATGCAACAAGCAACATGCAACATACAACATGCAACATGCAACATACAACATGCAACATGCAACATGCAACATACAACATACAACATGCAACATGCAACATGCAACATGCAACATGCAACATACAACATGCAACATACAACATACAACATGCAACATGCAACATGCAACATGCAACATGCAACATGCAACATACAACATGCAACATGCAACATACAACATGCAACATGCAACATACAACATTCAACATACAACATACAACATGCAACATGCAACATACAACATGCAACATACAACATACAACATGCAACATACAACATGCAACATGCAACATGCAACATACAACATGCAACATGCAACATGCAACATACAACATACAACATACAACATACAACATGCAACATACAACATGCGACATGCAACATGCAACATGCAACATGCAACAAGCAACATGCAACATGCAACATGCAACATGCAACATACAACATACAACATGCAACATGCAGCATGCAACATGCAACATACAACATGCAACATACAACATGCAACATGCAACATGCAACATACAACATACAACATGCAACATGCAACATGCAACATGCAACATGCAACATACAACATACAACATGCAACATGCAACATGCAACATGCAATATGCAACATACAACATACAACATACAACATACAACATGCAACATGCAACATGCAACATGCAACATGCAACATGCAACATGCAACATGCAACATACAACATACAACATGCAACATGCAACATACAACATGCAACATGCAACATGCAACATACAACATGCAACATACAACATGCAACATGCAACATGCAACATGCAACATACAACATGCAACATACAACATGCAACATGCAACATGCAACATGCAACATGCAACATACAACATGCAACATGCAACATGCAACATGCAACACACAACATACAACATACAACATGCAACATGCAACATGCAACATGCAACATGCAACATACAACATGCAACATGCAACATGCAACATACAACATACAACATGCAACAAGCAACATACAACATACAACATGCAACATGCAACATGCAACATGCAACACACAACATACAACATACAACATACAACATGCAACATGCAACATGCAACATGCAACATGCAACATACAACATGCAACATGCAACATACAACATACAACATGCAACATGCAGCATGCAACATGCAACATACAACATGCAACATACAACATGCAACATGCAACATACAACATGCAACATACAACATGCAACATGCAACATACAACATGCAACATGCAACATACAACATGCAACATGCAACATACAACATGCAACATACAACATGCAACAAGCAACATACAACATGCAACATGCAACATACAACATACAACATGCAACATGCAACATACAACATGCAACATGCAACATACAACATGCAACATGCAACATGCAACATACAACATACAACATACAACATGCAACATACAACATGCGACATGCAACATGCAACATGCAACATGCAACATGCAACATGCAACATGCAACATGCAACATGCAACATACAACATACAACATACAACATCCAACATCCAACATACGACATACAACATACAACATACAACATCCAACATACAACATCCAACATCCAACCTACAACATACAACATACAACATCCAACATCCAACATACAACATCCAACATACAACATCCAACATCCAACATACAACATCCAACATACAACATCCAACATACAACATCCAACATCCAACATACAACATACAACATCCAACATACAACATACAACATACAACATCCAACATACAATATCCAACATCCAACATACAACATACAACATACAACATGCAACATACAACATGCAACATGCAACATGCAACATGCAACATACAACATGCAACATACAACATGCAACATGCAACATACAACATGCAACATGCAACATGCAACATACAACATGCAACATGCAACATGCAACATGCAACATACAACATACAACATGCAACATGCAACATGCAACACACAACATACAACATACAACATACAACATGCAACATGCAACATGCAACATACAACATGCAACATGCAACATACAACATACAACATGCAACATGCAGCATGCAACATGCAACATACAACAAGCAACATACAACATGCAACATGCAACATGCAACATACAACATGCAACATGCAACATACAACATGCAACATGCAACATGCAACATACAACATGCAACATGCAACATACAACATGCAACATGCAACATACAACATGCAACATGCAACATACAACATGCAACATGCAACATGCAACATACAACATACAACATGCAACATGCAACAAACAACATACAACATACAACATGCAACATGCAACATGCAACATACAACATGCAACATGCAACATGCAACATACAACATACAACATACAACATGCAACATACAACATACAACATACAACATACAACATGCAACATGCAACATGCAATATGCAACATTCAACATGCAACATGCAACATGCAACATGCAACATGCAACATACAACATACAACATACAACATGCAACATGCAACATGCAACATGCAACATGCAACATGCAACATGCAACATGCAACATGCAACATGCAACATACAACATACAACATGCAACATGCAACATACAACATGCAACATACAACATGCAACATACAACATGCAACATGCAACATGCAACATGCAACATGCAACATACAACATACAACATGCAACATGCAACATGCAACATGCAACATACAACATACAACATGCAACATGCAACATGCAACATGCAACATGCAACATGCAACATGCAACATGCAACATACAACATGCAACATACAACATACAACATGCAACATGCAACATGCAACATGCAACATGCAACATACAACATGCAACATACAACATGCAACATGCAACATACAACATGCAACATACAACATACAACATGCAACATGCAACATACAACATGCAACATACAACATACAACATGCAACGTACAACATGCAACATGCAACATGCAACATGCAACATACAACATGCAACATGCAACATGCAACATACAACATACAACATACAACATGCAACATACAACATGCGACATGCAACATGCAACATGCAACAAGCAACATGCAACATGCAACATGCAACATGCAACATACAACATACAACATGCAACATGCAGCATGCAACATGCAACATACAACATGCAACATACAACATGCAACATGCAACATGCAACATGCAACATGCAACATGCAACATACAACATACAACATGCAACATGCAACATGCAACATGCAACATGCAACATACAACATGCAACATACAACATACAACATGCAACATGCAACATGCAACATGCAATATGCAACATACAACATACAACATACAACATGCAACATGCAACATGCAACATGCAACATGCAACATGCAACATACAACATGCAACATGCAACATGCAACATACAACATGCAACATGCAACATGCAACATACAACATGCAACATACAACATGCAACATGCAACATGCAACATGCAACATGCAACATACAACATGCAACATACAACATGCAACATGCAACATACAACATGCAACATGCAACATGCAACATACAACATGCAACATGCAACATGCAACATGCAACATACAACATGCAACATGCAACATGCAACATGCAACATGCAACACACAACATACAACATACAACATACAACATACAACATACAACATGCAACATGCAACATGCAACATGCAACATACAACATGCAACATACAACATGCAACATGCAACATACAACATGCAACATGCAACATGCAACATACAACATACAACATGCAACATGCAACAAGCAACATACAACATACAACATGCAACATGCAACATACAACATGCAACATGCAACATGCAACATGCAACATACAACATACAACATGCAACATACAACATACAACATACAACATACAACATACAACATACAACATGCAACATACAACATGCAACATGCAACATGCAACATGCAATATGCAACATGCAACATACAACATGCAACATGCAACATGCAACATACAACATGCAACATGCAACATGCAACACACAACATACAACATACAACATACAACATACAACATACAACATACAACATGCAACATGCAACATGCAACATGCAACATGCAACATGCAACATACAACATGCGACATGCAACATGCAACATGCAACATGCAACATGCAACATGCAACATGCAACATGCAACATACAACATACAACATACAACATGCAACATGCAACATGCAACATGCAACATACAACATGCAACATGCAACATGCAACATGCAACATGCAACATGCAACATGCAACAAGCAACATGCAACATGCAACATGCAACATGCAACATGCAACATACAACATACAACATGCAACATGCAGCATGCAACATGCAACATACAACATGCAACATACAACATGCAACATGCAACATGCAACATACAACATACAACATGCAACATGCAACATGCAACATGCAACATACAACATACAACATGCAACATGCAACATGCAACATGCAATATGCAACATACAACATACAACATACAACATGCAACATGCAACATGCAACATGCAACATGCAACATGCAACATGCAACATACAACATGCAACATGCAACATACAACATGCAACATGCAACATGCAACATACAACATGCAACATACAACATGCAACATGCAACATGCAACATGCAACATACAACATGCAACATACAACATGCAACATGCAACATGCAACATGCAACATGCAACATACAACATGCAACATGCAACATGCAACATGCAACATACAACATGCAACATGCAACATGCAACATGCAACACACAACATACAACATACAACATACAACATGCAACATGCAACATGCAACATGCAACATGCAACATACAACATGCAACATGCAACATACAACATGCAACATGCAACATGCAACATACAACATACAACATGCAACATGCAACAAGCAACATACAACATACAACATGCAACATGCAACATGCAACATACAACATGCAACATGCAACATGCAACATACAACATGCAACATACAACATACAACATACAACATGCAACATACAACATACAACATGCAACATGCAACATGCAACATGCAATATGCAACATGCAACATGCAACATACAACATGCAACATGCAACATGCAACATGCAACATACAACATGCAACATGCAACATGCAACATGCAACACACAACATACAACATACAACATACAACATGCAACATGCAACATGCAACATGCAACATGCAACATACAACATGCAACATGCAACATACAACATACAACATGCAACATGCAGCATGCAACATGCAACATACAACATGCAACATACAACATGCAACATGCAACATACAACATGCAACATACAACATGCAACATGCAACATACAACATGCAACATGCAACATACAACATGCAACATGCAACATACAACATGCAACATACAACATGCAACAAGCAACATACAACATGCAACATGCAACATACAACATGCAACATACAACATGCAACATGCAACATACAACATGCAACATGCAACATGCAACATACAACATGCAACATGCAACATACAACATACAACATGCAACATACAACATGCGACATGCAACATGCAACATGCAACATGCAACATGCAACATGCAACATGCAACATACAACATCCAACATCCAACATACGACATACAACATACAACATACAACATCCAACATACAACATCCAACATCCAACCTACAACATACAACATACAACATCCAACATCCAACATACAACATCCAACATACAACATCCAACATCCAACATCCAACATACAACATCCAACATACAACATCCAACATACAACATCCAACTACAACATGCAACATGCAACATGCAACATGCAACATGCAACATGCAACATACAACATGCAACATGCAACATACAACATGCAACATGCAACATACAACATGCAACATACAACATGCAACATGCAACATGCAACATGCAACATACAACATGCAACATACAACATGCAACATGCAACATGCAACATACAACATGCAACATGCAACATGCAACATACAACATGCAACATGCAACATGCAACATGCAACATACAACATGCAACATGCAACATGCAACATGCAACACACAACATACAACATACAACATACAACATGCAACATGCAACATGCAACATGCAACATGCAACATACAACATGCAACATGCAACATACAACATACAACATGCAACATGCAGCATGCAACATGCAACATACAACATGCAACATACAACATGCAACATGCAACATGCAACATACAACATGCAACATGCAACATACAACATGCAACATGCAACATACAACATGCAACATGCAACATACAACATGCAACATGCAACATGCAACATACAACATACAACATGCAACATGCAACAAGCAACATACAACATACAACATGCAACATGCAACATGCAACATACAACATGCAACATGCAACATGCAACATACAACATACAACATACAACATGCAACATACAACATACAACATACAACATACAACATACAACATGCAACATGCAACATGCAATATGCAACATTCAACATGCAACATGCAACATGCAACATGCAACATGCAACATACAACATACAACATACAACATACAACATACAACATACAACATACAACATACAACATACAACATGCAACATGCAACATGCAACATACAACATACAACATACAACATACAACATACAACATACAACATGCAACATGCAACATACAACATACAACATGCAACATGCAACATAGAACATGCAACATGCAACATGCAACATGCAACATGCAACATGCAACATACAACATACAACATACAACATGCAACATGCAACATACAACATGCAACATGCAACATACAACATCCAACATACAACATACAACATGCAACATACAACATACAACATGCAACATGCAACATGCAACATACAACATGCAACATGCAACATACAACATGCAACATACAACATGCAACATTCAACATGCAACATACAACATGCAACATGCAACATACAACATCCAACATACAACATACAACATGCAACATGCAACATGCAACATACAACATGCAACATACAACATACAACATGCAACATGCAACATACAACATGCAACATGCAACATACAACATCCAACATACAACATACAACATGCAACATGCAACATGCAACATGCAACATACAACATGCAACATGCAACATACAACATCCAACATACAACATACAACATGCAACATGCAACATGCAACATACAACATACAACATGCAACATACAACATGCAACATGCAACATGCAACATACAACATGCAACATGCAACATACAATATCCAACATACAACATACAACATGCAACATGCAACATGCAACATACAACATACAACATGCAACATACAACATGCAACATGCAACATGCAACATGCAACATGCAACATGCAACATACAACATACAACATGCAACATGCAACATACAACATGCAACATACAACATGCAACATACAACATGCAACATGCAACATGCAACATGCAACATGCAACATACAACATACAACATGCAACATGCAACATGCAACATGCAACATACAACATACAACATGCAACATGCAACATGCAACATGCAACATGCAACATGCAACATACAACATACAACATGCAACATACAACATACAACATGCAACATGCAACATGCAACATGCAACATGCAACATGCAACATGCAACATGCAACATACAACATGCAACATGCAACATACAACATGCAACATGCAACATACAACATGCAACATACAACATACAACATGCAACATGCAACATGCAACATGCAACATACAACATGCAACATACAACATGCAACATGCAACATACAACATGCCACATGCAACATGCAACATACAACATGCAACATGCAACATGCAACATACAACATACAACATACAACATGCAACATACAACATGCGACATGCAACATGCAACATGCAACATGCAACATACAACATACAACATACAACATGCAACATGCAACATGCAACATGCAACATGCAACATGCAACATACAACATGCAACATACAACATGCAACATGCAACATGCAACATGCAACATGCAACATACAACTTACAACATGCAACATGCAACATGCAACATGCAACATGCAACATACAACATACAACATACAACATGCAACATGCAACATGCAATATGCAACATACAACATACAACATACAACATGCAACATGCAACATGCAACATGCAACATGCAACATGCAACATACAACATGCAACATGCAACATACAACATGCAACATGCAACATACAACATGCAACATACAACATGCAACATGCAACATGCAACATGCAACATGCAACATGCAACATACAACATACAACATACAACATGCAACATGCAGCATGCAACATGCAACATACAACATGCAACATACAACATGCAACATGCAACATGCAACATACAACATGCAACATGCAACATACAACATGCAACATGCAACATACAACATGCAACATGCAACATACAACATGCAACATGCAACATGCAACATACAACATACAACATGCAACATGCAACAAGCAACATACAACATACAACATGCAACATGCAACATGCAACATGCAACATACAACATGCAACATGCAACATGCAACATACAACATACAACATACAACATGCAACATACAACATACAACATACAACATACAACATACAACATGCAACATGCAACATGCAATATGCAACATTCAACATGCAACATGCAACATGCAACATGCAACATGCAACATGCAACATACAACATACAACATACAACATACAACATACAACATACAACATACAACATGCAACATGCAACATGCAACATACAACATACAACATACAACATACAACATACAACATACAACATACAACATACAACATGCAACATGCAACATACAACATACAACATGCAACATGCAACATAGAACATGCAACATGCAACATGCAACATGCAACATGCAACATGCAACATACAACATACAACATACAACATGCAACATGCAACATACAACATGCAACATGCAACATACAACATCCAACATACAACATACAACATGCAACATACAACATACAACATGCAACATGCAACATGCAACATACAACATGCAACATGCAACATACAACATGCAACATACAACATGCAACATTCAACATGCAACATACAACATGCAACATGCAACATACAACATCCAACATACAACATACAACATGCAACATGCAACATGCAACATACAACATGCAACATACAACATACAACATGCAACATGCAACATACAACATGCAACATGCAACATACAACATCCAACATACAACATACAACATGCAACATGCAACATGCAACATGCAACATGCAACATACAACATACAACATGCAACATGCAACATGCAACATGCAACATACAACATACAACATGCAACATGCAACATGCAACATGCAACATGCAACATACAACATGCAACATACAACATACAACATGCAACATGCAACATGCAACATGCAACATGCAACATGCAACATGCAACATACAACATGCAACATGCAACATACAACATGCAACATGCAACATACAACATGCAACATACAACATACAACATGCAACATGCAACATACAACATGCAACATACAACATACAACATGCAACATACAACATGCAACATGCAACATACAACATGCAACATGCAACATGCAACATGCAACATGCAACATACAACATACAACATACAACATGCAACATACAACATGCGACATGCAACATGCAACATGCAACATGCAACATGCAACATGCAACATGCAACATACAACATACAACATACAACATGCAACATGCAACATGCAACATGCAACATGCAACATGCAACATACAACATGCAACATGCAACATGCAACATGCAACATACAACATACAACATGCAACATGCAACATGCAACATGCAACATGCAACATGCAACATACAACATACAACATGCAACATGCAACATGCAAAATGCAATATGCAACATACAACATACAACATACAACATACAACATGCAACATGCAACATGCAACATGCAACATGCAACATGCAACATACAACATGCAACATGCAACATACAACATACAACATACAACATGCAACATGCAACATGCAACATGCAACATGCAACATACAACATGCAACATGCAACATACAACATGCAACATGCAACATGCAACATACAACATGCAACATACAACATGCAACATGCAACATGCAACATACAACATGCAACATACAACATGCAACATGCAACATACAACATGCAACATGCAACATACAACATGCAACATGCAACATGCAACATGCAACATACAACATGCAACATGCAACATGCAACATGCAACACACAACATACAACATACAACATACAACATGCAACATGCAACATGCAACATGCAACATACAACATGCAACATGCAACATGCAACATACAACATACAACATGCAACATGCAGCATGCAACATGCAACATACAACATGCAACATACAACATGCAACATGCAACATGCAACATGCAACATACAACATGCAACATGCAACATACAACATGCAACATGCAACATACAACATGCAACATGCAACATACAACATGCAACATGCAACATGCAACATACAACATACAACATGCAACATGCAACAAGCAACATACAACATACAACATGCAACATGCAACATACAACATGCAACATGCAACATGCAACATACAACATGCAACATACAACATGCAACATACAACATGCAACATGCAACATGCAACATGCAACATGCAACATGCAACATACAACATACAACATGCAACATGCAACATGCAACATGCAACATACAACATACAACATGCAACATGCAACATGCAACATGCAACATGCAACATACAACATGCAACATACAACATACAACATGCAACATGCAACATGCAACATGCAACATGCAACATGCAACATACAACATGCAACATGCAACATACAACATGCAACATGCAACATACAACATGCAACATACAACATACAACATGCAACATGCAACATACAACATGCAACATACAACATACAACATGCAACATACAACATGCAACATGCAACATACAACATGCAACATGCAACATGCAACATACAACATACAACATACAACATGCAACATACAACATGCAACATGCAACATGCAACATGCAACATGCAACATGCAACATTCAACATGCAACATACAACATACAACATACAACATACAACATGCAACATACAACATGCAACATGCAACATGCAACATGCAACATGCAACATGCAACATACAACATACAACATGCAACATGCAACATACAACATGCAACATACAACATGCAACATACAACATGCAACATGCAACATGCAACATGCAACATGCAACATACAACATACAACATGCAACATGCAACATGCAACATGCAACATACAACATACAACATGCAACATGCAACATGCAACATGCAACATGCAACATGCAACATGCAACATGCAACATACAACATGCAACATACAACATACAACATGCAACATGCAACATGCAACATGCAACATGCAACATGCAACATGCAACATACAACATGCAACATGCAACATACAACATGCAACATGCAACATACGACATGCAACATACAACATACAACATGCAACATGCAACATACAACATGCAACATACAACATACAACATGCAACATGCAACATGCAACATACGACATGCAACATGCAACATGCAACATGCAACATACAACATACAACATGCAACATACAACATGCGACATGCAACATGCAACATGCAACATGCAACATGCAACATGCAACATACAACATACAACATGCAACATGCAACATGCAACATGCAACATACAACATGCAACATACAACATGCAACATGCAACATGCAACATGCAACATACAACATGCAACATGCAACATGCAACATGCAACATGCAACATACAACATACAACATGCAACATGCAACATGCAACATGCAATATGCAACATACAACATACAACATACAACATACAACATACAACATGCAACATGCAACATGCAACATGCAACATGCAACATACAACATGCAACATGCAACATACAACATACAACATACAACATGCAACATGCAACATGCAACATGCAACATACAACATGCAACATGCAACATACAACATGCAACATGCAACATACAACATGCAACATACAACATGCAACATGCAACATGCAACATGCAACATACAACATGCAACATACAACATGCAACATGCAACATACAACATGCAACATGCAACATACAACATGCAACATGCAACATGCAACATGCAACATACAACATGCAACATGCAACATGCAACACACAACATACAACATACAACATACAACATACAACATGCAACATGCAACATGCAACATACAACATGCAACATGCAACATACAACATACAACATGCAACATGCAGCATGCAACATGCAACATACAACATGCAACATACAACATGCAACATGCAACATGCAACATGCAACATACAACATGCAACATGCAACATGCAACATACAACATGCAACATGCAACATACAACATGCAACATGCAACATACAACATGCAACATGCAACATGCAACATACAACATACAACATGCAACATGCAACAAGCAACATACAACATACAACATGCAACATGCAACATGCAACATACAACATGCAACATACAACATACAACATACAACATGCAACATACAACATACAACATACAACATACAACATACAACATACAACATACAACATACAACATACAACATGCAACATGCAACATGCAACATGCAATATGCAACATTCAACATGCAACAAGCAACATACAACATACAACATACAACATACAACATACAACATACAACATGCAACATGCAACATGCAACATGCAACATGCAACATGCAACATGCAACATGCAACATGCAACATGCAACATGCAACATACAACATGCAACATGCAACATGCAACATGCAACATGCAACATGCAACATGCAACATGCAACATACAACATACAACATACAACATACAACATACAACATACAACATGCAACATGCAACATGCAACATGCAACATGCAACATGCAACATGCAACATGCAACATGCAACATGCAACATGCAACATGCAACATGCAACATGCAACATACAACATGCAACATGCAACATACAACATACAACATACAACATGCAACATGCAACATGCAACATACAACATGCAACATGCAACATACAACATGCAACATGCAACATGCAACATACAACATGCAACATGCAACATGCAACATACAACATACAACATGCAACATACAACATGCAACATACAACATGCAACATGCAACATGCAACATACAACATGCAACATGCAACATGCAACATACAACATACAACATGCAACATACAACATGCAACATGCAACATGCAACATGCAACATGCAACATGCAATATGCAACATACAACATACAACATACAACATACAACATGCAACATGCAACATGCAACATGCAACATGCAACATGCAACATACAACATACAACATGCAACATGCAACATGCAACATGTAATATGCAACATACAACATACAACATACAACATGCAACATGCAACATGCAACATGCAACATGCAACATGCAACATGCAACATGCAACATGCAACATGCAACATACAACATGCAACATGCAACATACAACATGCAACATGCAACATGCAACATACAACATGCAACATACAACATGCAACATGCAACATGCAACATGCAACATACAACATGCAACATACAACATGCAACATGCAACATGCAACATGCAACATGCAACATGCAACATACAACATGCAACATGCAACATGCAACATGCAACATACAACATGCAACATGCAACACACAACATGCAACATGCAACATACAACATGCAACATGCAACATACAACATGCAACATGCAACATACAACATGCAACATGCAACATGCAACATACAACATACAACATGCAACATGCAACAAGCAACATACAACATACAACATGCAACATGCAACATACAACATGCAACATGCAACATGCAACATACAACATGCAACATACAACATGCAACATACAACATGCAACATGCAACATGCAACATGCAACATGCAACATGCAACATGCAACATACAACATACAACATGCAACATGCAACATGCAACATGCAACATACAACATACAACATGCAACATGCAACATGCAACATGCAACATGCAACATACAACATGCAACATACAACATACAACATGCAACATGCAACATGCAACATGCAACATGCAACATGCAACATACAACATGCAACATGCAACATACAACATGCAACATGCAACATACAACATGCAACATACAACATACAACATGCAACATGCAACATACAACATGCAACATACAACATACAACATGCAACATACAACATGCAACATGCAACATACAACATGCAACATGCAACATGCAACATACAACATACAACATACAACATGCAACATACAACATGCGACATGCAACATGCAACATGCAACATGCAACATGCAACATTCAACATGCAACATACAACATACAACATACAACATACAACATGCAACATACAACATGCAACATGCAACATGCAACATGCAACATGCAACATGCAACATACAACATACAACATGCAACATGCAACATACAACATGCAACATACAACATGCAACATACAACATGCAACATGCAACATGCAACATGCAACATACAACATACAACATGCAACATGCAACATGCAACATGCAACATACAACATACAACATGCAACATGCAACATGCAACATGCAACATGCAACATGCAACATGCAACATACAACATGCAACATACAACATACAACATGCAACATGCAACATGCAACATGCAACATGCAACATGCAACATGCAACATACAACATGCAACATGCAACATACAACATGCAACATGCAACATACGACATGCAACATACAACATACAACATGCAACATGCAACATACAACATGCAACATACAACATACAACATGCAACATGCAACATGCAACATACGACATGCAACATGCAACATGCAACATGCAACATACAACATACAACATACAACATGCAACATACAACATGCGACATGCAACATGCAACATGCAACATGCAACATGCAACATGCAACATACAACATACAACATGCAACATGCAACATGCAACATGCAACATACAACATGCAACATACAACATGCAACATGCAACATGCAACATGCAACATACAACATGCAACATGCAACATGCAACATGCAACATGCAACATACAACATACAACATGCAACATGCAACATGCAACATGCAATATGCAACATACAACATACAACATACAACATACAACATACAACATGCAACATGCAACATGCAACATGCAACATGCAACATACAACATGCAACATGCAACATACAACATACAACATACAACATGCAACATGCAACATGCAACATGCAACATACAACATGCAACATGCAACATACAACATGCAACATGCAACATACAACATGCAACATACAACATGCAACATGCAACATGCAACATGCAACATACAACATGCAACATACAACATGCAACATGCAACATACAACATGCAACATGCAACATACAACATGCAACATGCAACATGCAACATGCAACATACAACATGCAACATGCAACATGCAACACACAACATACAACATACAACATACAACATACAACATACAACATGCAACATGCAACATGCAACATACAACATGCAACATGCAACATACAACATACAACATGCAACATGCAGCATGCAACATGCAACATACAACATGCAACATACAACATGCAACATGCAACATGCAACATGCAACATACAACATGCAACATGCAACATGCAACATACAACATGCAACATGCAACATACAACATGCAACATGCAACATACAACATGCAACATGCAACATGCAACATACAACATACAACATGCAACATGCAACAAGCAACATACAACATACAACATGCAACATGCAACATGCAACATACAACATGCAACATACAACATACAACATACAACATGCAACATACAACATACAACATACAACATACAACATACAACATACAACATACAACATACAACATACAACATACAACATGCAACATGCAACATGCAACATGCAATATGCAACATTCAACATGCAACAAGCAACATACAACATACAACATACAACATACAACATACAACATACAACATGCAACATGCAACATGCAACATGCAACATGCAACATGCAACATGCAACATGCAACATGCAACATGCAACATGCAACATACAACATGCAACATGCAACATGCAACATGCAACATGCAACATGCAACATGCAACATGCAACATACAACATACAACATACAACATACAACATACAACATACAACATACAACATGCAACATGCAACATGCAACATGCAACATGCAACATGCAACATGCAACATGCAACATGCAACATGCAACATGCAACATGCAACATGCAACATGCAACATACAACATGCAACATGCAACATACAACATACAACATACAACATGCAACATGCAACATGCAACATACAACATGCAACATGCAACATACAACATGCAACATGCAACATGCAACATACAACATGCAACATGCAACATGCAACATACAACATACAACATGCAACATACAACATGCAACATACAACATGCAACATGCAACATGCAACATACAACATGCAACATGCAACATGCAACATACAACATACAACATGCAACATACAACATGCAACATGCAACATGCAACATGCAACATGCAACATGCAATATGCAACATACAACATACAACATACAACATACAACATGCAACATGCAACATGCAACATGCAACATGCAACATGCAACATACAACATACAACATGCAACATGCAACATGCAACATGTAATATGCAACATACAACATACAACATACAACATACAACATGCAACATGCAACATGCAACATGCAACATGCAACATGCAACATGCAACATGCAACATGCAACATACAACATGCAACATGCAACATACAACATGCAACATGCAACATGCAACATACAACATGCAACATACAACATGCAACATGCAACATGCAACATGCAACATACAACATGCAACATACAACATGCAACATGCAACATGCAACATGCAACATGCAACATACAACATGCAACATGCAACATGCAACATGCAACATACAACATGCAACATGCAACACACAACATGCAACATGCAACATACAACATGCAACATGCAACATACAACATACAACATGCAACATGCAGCATGCAACATGCAACATACAACATGCAACATACAACATGCAACATGCAACATGCAACATACAACATGCAACATGCAACATACAACATGCAACATGCAACATACAACATGCAACATGCAACATACAACATGCAACATGCAACATGCAACATACAACATACAACATGCAACATGCAACAAGCAACATACAACATACAACATACAACATGCAACATGCAACATGCAACATACAACATGCAACATGCAACATGCAACATACAACATACAACATACAACATACAACATGCAACATACAACATACAACATACAACATGCAACATGCAACATGCAACATGCAATATGCAACATTCAACATGCAACATGCAACATGCAACATGCAACATGCAACATACAACATACAACATACAACATACAACATACAACATACAACATGCAACATGCAACATGCAACATACAACATACAACATACAACATACAACATACAACATACAACATACAACATGCAACATGCAACATGCAACATACAACATGCAACATGCAACATGCAACATGCAACATGCAACATACAACATGCAACATGCAACATGCAACATGCAACATGCAACATGCAACATGCAACATACAACATACAACATACAACATGCAACATGCAACATACAACATGCAACATGCAACATACAACATCCAACATACAACATACAACATGCAACATGCAACATACAACATACAACATGCAACATGCAACATACAACATGCAACATGCAACATACAACATGCAACATACAACATGCAACATTCAACATGCAACATACAACATGCAACATGCAACATACAACATCCAACATACAACATACAACATGCAACATGCAACATGCAACATACAACATACAACATACAACATACAACATACAACATACAACATGCAACATGCAACAAGCGACATACAACATACAACATGCAACATGCAACATACAACATGCAACATGCAACATGCAACATACAACATCCAACATACAACATGCAACATGCAACATGCAACATGCAACATACAACATACAACATGCAACATACAACATGCAACATGCAACATGCAACATGCAACATGCAACATGCAACATGCAACATGCAACATACAACATACAACATACAACATGCAACATGCAACATACAACATGCAACATACAACATGCAACATACAACATGCAACATGCAACATGCAACATGCAACATACAACATACAACATGCAACATGCAACATGCAACATGCAACATACAACATACAACATGCAACATGCAACATGCAACATGCAACATGCAACATGCAACATACAACATGCAACATACAACATACAACATGCAACATGCAACATGCAACATGCAACATGCAACATGCAACATACAACATGCAACATGCAACATGCAACATACAACATGCAACATGCAACATACAACATGCAACATACAACATACAACATGCAACATGCAACATACAACATGCAACATACAACATACAACATGCAACATACAACATGCAACATGCAACATGCAACATACAACATGCAACATGCAACATGCAACATACAACATACAACATACAACATGCAACATACAACATGCGACATGCAACATGCAACATGCAACAAGCAACATGCAACATGCAACATGCAACATGCAACATACAACATACAACATGCAACATGCAGCATGCAACATGCAACATACAACATGCAACATACAACATGCAACATGCAACATGCAACATACAACATACAACATGCAACATGCAACATGCAACATGCAACATGCAACATACAACATACAACATGCAACATGCAACATGCAACATGCAATATGCAACATACAACATACAACATACAACATGCAACATGCAACATGCAACATGCAACATACAACATGCAACATGCAACATGCAACATGCAACATGCAACATACAACATGCAACATACAACATGCAACATGCAACATGCAACATACAACATGCAACATACAACATGCAACATGCAACATGCAACATGCAACATACAACATGCAACATGCAACATGCAACATGCAACATACAACATGCAACATGCAACATGCAACATGCAACACACAACATACAACATACAACATACAACATACAACATGCAACATGCAACATGCAACATGCAACATGCAACATACAACATGCAACATGCAACATACAACATGCAACATGCAACATACAACATACAACATGCAACATGCAACAAGCAACATACAACATACAACATGCAACATGCAACATGCAACATACAACATGCAACATGCAACATGCAACATACAACATACAACATGCAACATACAACATACAACATACAACATACAACATGCAACATACAACATACAACATGCAACATGCAACATGCAATATGCAACATGCAACATGCAACATACAACATGCAACATGCAACATGCAACATGCAACATACAACATGCAACATGCAACATGCAACACACAACATACAACATACAACATGCAACATGCAACATGCAACATGCAACATGCAACATACAACATGCAACATGCAACATACAACATACAACATGCAACATGCACCATGCAACATGCAACATACAACATACAACATGCAACATGCAACATGCAACATACAACATGCAACATGCAACATACAACATGCAACATGCAACATACAACATGCAACATGCAACATACAACATGCAACATGCAACATACAACATGCAACATACAACATGCAACAAGCAACATACAACATGCAACATGCAACATACAACATGCAACATACAACATGCAACATGCAACATACAACATGCAACATGCAACATACAACATGCAACATGCAACATACAACATACAACATACAACATGCAACATACAACATGCGACATGCAACATGCAACATGCAACATACAACATGCAACATGCAACATACAACATACAACATGCAACATGCAGCATGCAACATGCAACATACAACATGCAACATACAACATGCAACATACAACATGCAACATGCAACATACAACATGCAACATGCAACATACAACATGCAACATGCAACATACAACATGCAACATGCAACATGCAACATACAACATACAACATGCAACATGCAACAAGCAACATACAACATACAACATGCAACATGCAACATGCAACATACAACATGCAACATGCAACATGCAACATACAACATACAACATACAACATGCAACATACAACATACAACATACAACATACAACATACAACATACAACATGCAACATGCAACATGCAATATGCAACATTCAACATGCAACATGCAACATGCAACATGCAACATGCAACATACAACATACAACATACAACATACAACATACAACATGCAACATGCAACATGCAACATGCAACATGCAACATGCAACATGCAACATGCAACATGCAACATACAACATACAACATGCAACATGCAACATACAACATGCAACATACAACATGCAACATACAACATGCAACATGCAACATGCAACATGCAACATGCAACATACAACATACAACATGCAACATGCAACATGCAACATGCAACATACAACATGCAACATGCAACATGCAACATGCAACATGCAACATACAACATGCAACATACAACATACAACATGCAACATGCAACATGCAACATGCAACATGCAACATACAACATGCAACATGCAACATACAACATGCAACATACAACATGCAACATACAACATACAACATGCAACATGCAACATACAACATGCAACATACAACATACAACATGCAACATACAACATGCAACATGCAACATGCAACATACAACATGCAACATGCAACATGCAACATACAACATACAACATACAACATGCAACATACAACATGCAACATGCAACATGCAACATGCAACAAGCAACATGCAACATGCAACATGCAACATGCAACATACAACATACAACATGCAACATGCAGCATGCAACATGCAACATACAACATGCAACATACAACATGCAACATGCAACATGCAACATGCAACATACAACATACAACATGGAACATGCAACATGCAACATGCAACATACAACATACAACATGCAACATGCAACATGCAACATGCAATATGCAACATACAACATACAACATACAACATACAACATGCAACATGCAACATGCAACATGCAACATGCAACATGCAACATACAACATGCAACATGCAACATACAACATGCAACATGCAACATGTAACATACAACATGCAACATACAACATGCAACATGCAACATGCAACATGCAACATACAACATGCAACATACAACATGCAACATGCAACATACAACATGCAACATGCAACATGCAACATACAACATGCAACATGCAACATGCAACATGCAACATACAACATGCAACATGCAACATGCAACATGCAACATGCAACACACAACATACAACATACAACATACAACATACAACATACAACATGCAACATGCAACATGCAACATGCAACATGCAACATGCAACATACAACATGCAACATGCAACATACAACATGCAACATGCAACATGCAACATACAACATGCAACATGCAACAAGCAACATACAACATACAACATGCAACATGCAACATGCAACATACAACATGCAACATGCAACATGCAACATGCAACATACAACATACAACATGCAACATACAACATACAACATACAACATACAACATACAACATACAACATGCAACATACAACATACAACATGCAACATGCAACATGCAACATGCAATATGCAACATGCAACATGCAACATACAACATGCAACATGCAACATGCAACATACAACATGCAACATGCAACATGCAACATGCAACATGCAACATGCAACATACAACATGCAACATGCAACACACAACATGCAACATGCAACATACAACATGCAACATGCAACATACAACATACAACATACAACATACAACATACAACATGCAACATGCAACATGCAACATACAACATGCAACATGCAACATGCAACATACAACATACAACATGCAACATACAACATGCAACATGCAACATGCAACATGCAACATGCAACATGCAATATGCAACATACAACATACAACATACAACATACAACATGCAACATGCAACATGCAACATGCAACATGCAACATGCAACATACAACATACAACATGCAACATGCAACATGCAACATGCAATATGCAACATACAACATACAACATACAACATACAACATGCAACATGCAACATGCAACATGCAACATGCAACATGCAACATGCAACATGCAACATACAACATGCAACATGCAACATACAACATGCAACATGCAACATGCAACATACAACATGCAACATACAACATGCAACATGCAACATGCAACATGCAACATACAACATGCAACATACAACATGCAACATGCAACATGCAACATGCAACATGCAACATACAAGATGCAACATGCAACATGCAACATACAACATGCAACATGCAACACACAACATGCAACATGCAACATACAACATGCAACATGCAACATACAACATACAACATGCAACATGCAGCATGCAACATGCAACATACAACATGCAACATACAACATGCAACATGCAACATGCAACATTCAACATGCAACATGCAACATACAACATGCAACATGCAACATACAACATGCAACATGCAACATACAACATGCAACATGCAACATGCAACATACAACATACAACATGCAACATGCAACAAGCAACATACAACATACAACATACAACATGCAACATGCAACATGCAACATACAACATGCAACATGCAACATGCAACATACAACATACAACATACAACATACAACATGCAACATACAACATACAACATACAACATGCAACATGCAACATGCAACATGCAATATGCAACATTCAACATGCAACATGCAACATGCAACATGCAACATGCAACATGCAACATACAACATACAACATACAACATACAACATACAACATACAACATGCAACATGCAACATGCAACATACAACATACAACATACAACATACAACATACAACATACAACATGCAACATGCAACATGCAACATACAACATGCAACATGCAACATGCAACATGCAACATGCAACATACAACATGCAACATGCAACATGCAACATGCAACATGCAACATGCAACATACAACATACAACATACAACATGCAACATGCAACATACAACATGCAACATGCAACATACAACATCCAACATACAACATACAACATGCAACATGCAACATACAACATACAACATGCAACATGCAACATACAACATGCAACATGCAACATACAACATGCAACATACAACATGCAACATTCAACATGCAACATACAACATGCAACATGCAACATACAACATCCAACATACAACATACAACATGCAACATGCAACATGCAACATACAACATACAACATACAACATACAACATACAACATGCAACATGCAACAAGCGACATACAACATACAACATGCAACATGCAACATACAACATGCAACATGCAACATACAACATCCAACATACAACATATAACATGCAACATGCAACATGCAACATGCAACATACAACATACAACATGCAACATACAACATGCAACATGCAACATGCAACATGCAACATGCAACATGCAACATGCAACATGCAACATGCAACATACAACATACAACATACAACATGCAACATGCAACATACAACATGCAACATACAACATGCAACATACAACATGCAACATGCAACATGCAACATGCAACATGCAACATACAACATACAACATGCAACATGCAACATGCAACATGCAACATGCAACATACAACATACAACATGCAACATGCAACATGCAACATGCAACATGCAACATGCAACATACAACATGCAACATACAACATACAACATGCAACATGCAACATGCAACATGCAACATGCAACATGCAACATACAACATGCAACATACAACATACAACATGCAACATGCAACATGCAACATGCAACATGCAACATGCAACATACAACATGCAACATGCAACATGCAACATACAACATGCAACATGCAACATACAACATGCAACATACAACATACAACATGCAACATGCAACATACAACATGCAACATACAACATACAACATGCAACATACAACATGCAACATGCAACATGCAACATACAACATGCAACATGCAACATGCAACATACAACATACAACATACAACATGCAACATACAACATGCGACATGCAACATGCAACATGCAACAAGCAACATGCAACATGCAACATGCAACATGCAACATACAACATACAACATGCAACATGCAGCATGCAACATGCAACATACAACATGCAACATACAACATGCAACATGCAACATGCAACATACAACATCCAACATCCACCATCCAACATCCAACATCCAACATACAACATACAACATACAACATCCAACATCCAACATACAACTTCCAACATCCAACATACAACATCCAACATACAACATACAACATCCAACATACAACATACAACATCCAACATACAACATACAACATACAACATCCAACATCCAATATACAACATCCAACATACAACATACAACATCCAACATCCAACATACAACGTACAACATCCAACATACAACATTCAACATACAACATATAACATACAACATACAACATCCAACATACAACATCCAACATACAACATCCAACATCCAACATACAACATCCAACATACAACATCCAACATCCAACGTACAACATCCAACATCCACCATCCAACATCCAATATCCAACATGCAACATACAACATACAATATACAACATCCAACATCCAACATACAACATCCAACATACAACAACCAACATACAACATCCAACATACAACATACAACATCCAACATACAACATACAACATACAACATCCAACATACAACATACAACATACAACATCCAACATCCAACATCCAACATACAACATTCAACATCCAACATACAACATACAACATACAACATCCAACATACAACATACAACATCCAACATACAACATACAACATACAACATCCAACATACAACATACAACATCCAACATACAACATACAACATCCAACATACAACATACAACGCACAACATACAACATCCAACATACAACATCCAACATACAACATCCAACATACAATATCCAACATACAACATACAACATCCAACATTCAACATACAACATACATACAACATCCAACATCCACCATACAACATCCAACATACAACATCCAACATACAACATACAACATCCAACATACAACATACAATATACAACATCCAACATACAACATCCAACATACAACATCCAACATCCAGCATCCAACATACAACATACAACATCCAACAACCAACATACAACATACAACATACAACATCCAACATCCAACATACGACATACAACATACAACATACAACATCCAACATACAACATACAACATACAACATCCAACATCGAACATACAACATCCAACATACAACATACAACATCCAACATCCAACGTACAACATCCAACATCCACCATCCAACATCCAATATCCAACATGCAACATACAACATACAATATACAACATCCAACATCCAACATACAACATCCAACATACAACAACCAACATACAACATCCAACATCCAACATACAACATCCAACATACAACATACAACATACAACATCCAACATACAACATCCAACATACAACATACAACATACAACATACAACATACAACATACAACATACAACATCCAACATACAACATCCAACATACAACATCCAACATACAACATGCAACATACATCATACGACATACAACATACAACATCCAACATACAACATCCAACATACAACATACAACATCCAACATACAACATCCAACATACAACATACAACGCACAACATACAACATCCAACATACAACATCCAACATACAACATCCAACATACAATATCCAACATACAACATACAACATCCAACATTCAACATACAACATACAACATACAACATCCAACATCCACCATACAACATCCAACATACAACATCCAACATACAACATACAACATCCAACATACAACATACAATATACAACATCCAACATACAACATACAACATACAACATCCAATATCCAACATACAACATCCAACATACAACATACAATATACAACATCCAACATCCAACATACAACATCCAACATACAACATCCAACATACAACATCCAACATCCAACATACAACATCCAACATACAACATACAACATACATCATACGACATACAACATACAACATCCAACATACAACATCCAACATACAACATCCAACATACAACATCCAACATCCAGCATCCAACATACAACATACAACATCCAACAACCAACATACAACATACAACATACAACATCCAACATCCAACATACGACATACAACATACAACATACAACATCCAACATACAACATCCAACATACAACATCCAACATCCAACATACAACATCCAACATCCAATATACAACATCCAACATACAACATACAACATCCAACATCCAACATACAACGTACAACATCCAACATACAACATTCAACATACAACATATAACATACAACATACAACATCCAACATACAACATCCAACATACAACATCCAACATCCAACATACAACATCCAACATACAACATACAACATCCAACATACAACATACAACATCCAACATACAACATACAACATCCAACATCCAATATACAACATCCAACATACAACATACAACATCCAACATCCAACATACAACGTACAACATCCAACATACAACATTCAACATACAACATATAACATACAACATACAACATCCAACATACAACATCCAACATACAACATCCAACATCCAACATACAACATCCAACATCCAACATACAACATCCAACATCCAACGTACAACATCCAACATCCACCATCCAACATCCAATATCCAACATGCAACATACAACATACAATATACAACATCCAACATCCAACATACAACATCCAACATACAACAACCAACATACAACATCCAACATACAACATACAACATCCAACATACAACATACAACATCCAACATACAACATACAACATACAACATCCAACATCCAACATCAACAACATACAATATACAACATACAACATACAACATCCAACATACAACATACAACATACAACATCCAACATCCAACATTCAACTTCCAACATCCAACATACAACATCCAACATACAACATCCAACATCCAACATACAACATACAACATCCAACATACAACATACAACATCCAAAATCCAACATACAACATCCAACATACAACATCCAACATACAACATCCAACATACAACATCCAACATACAACATCCAACATACAACATACAACATCCAACATCCAACATCCAACATCCAACATACAACATCCAACATCCAACATCCAACATACAACATACAATATACAACATACAACATACAACATCCAACATACAACATACAACATACAACATCCAACATCCAACATTCAACTTCCAACATCCAACATACAACATCCAACATACAACATACAACATCCAACATCCAACATACAACATACAACATCCAACATACAACATACAACATCCAAAATCCAACATACAACATCCAACATACAACATCTAGCATCCAACATCCAACATCCAACATACAACATCCAACATACAACATACAACATCCAACATCCAACATACAACATCCAACATCCAACATACAACATCCAACATACAACATACAACATACAACATACAACATACAACATCCAACATACAACATACAACATACAACATACAACATCCAACATCCAACATCCAACATACAACATCCAACATCCAACATACAACATCCAACATACAACATACAACATCCAACATACAACATCCATCATCCAACATACAACATACAACATCCAACATACAACATCCAACATCCAACATACAACATCCAACATCCAACATACAACATCCAACATCCAACATACAACATCCAACATACAACATCCAACATACAACATACAACATCCAACATCCAACATCCAACATCCAACATACAACATCCAACATCCAACATACAACATACAATATACAACATACAACATCCAACATACAACATACAACATCCAACATACAACTTCCAACATCCAACATACAACATCCAACATACAACATACAACATCCAACATCCAACATACAACATACAACATCCAACATACAACATACAACATACAACATCCAAAATCCAACATACAACATCCAACATCCAACATACAACATCCAGCATCCAACATCCAACATCCAACATACAACATCCAACATACAACATCCAACATCCAACATCCAACATACAACATACAACATCCAACATACAACATCCAACATACAACATACAACATCCAACATACAACATACAACATACAACATCCAACATACAACATACAACATACAACATCGAACATACAACATACAACATACAACATACAACATCCAACATCCAACATACAACATCCAACATCCAACATACAACATACAACATCCAGCATCCAACATCCAACATACAACATCCAACATACAACATCCAACATACAACATACAACATCCAACATACAACTTCCAACATCCAACATACAACATCCAACATACAACATACAACATCCAACATACAACATACAACATAAAACATACAACATCCAACATACAACATACAACATACAACATCCAACATCCAACATCCAACATACAACATCCAACATCCAACATACAACATCCAGCATCCAACATCCAACATCCAACATCCAACATACAACATCCAACATACAACATCCAACATACAACATACAACATCCAACATACAACTTCCAACATCCAACATACAACATCCAACATACAACATACAACATCCAACATACAACATACAACATCCAACATACAACATCCAACATCCAACATCTAACATACAACATCCAACATACAACATACAACATCCAACATACAACACCCAACATACAACATCCAACATCCAACATCCAACATACAACATACAACATACAACATACAACATCCAACATACAACATCCAACATACAACATCCAACATCCAACATACAACATACAACATACAACATCAAACATCCAACATACAACATACAACATCCAACATCCAACATACAACATCCAACATCCAACATACAACATACAACATTCAACATCCAACATCCAACATCCAACATACAACATCCAACATACAACATCCAACATACAACATACAACATCCAACATCCAAAAATCCAACATCCAACATACAACATCCATCATCCAACGTACAACATACAACATCCAACATACAACATACAACATACAACATCCAACATACAACATCCAACATACAACATCCAACATACAACATCCAACATACAACATACAACATACAACATCCAACATACAACACACAACATCCAGCATCCAACATACAACATCCAACATCCAACATCCAACATACAACATACAACATCCAACATACAACATACAACATACAACATACAACATCCAACATCCAACATACAACTTCCAACATCCAACATACAACATCCAACATACAACACACAACATCCAACATACAACATACAACATCCAACATCCAACATCCAACATACAACATCCAACATCCAACATCCAACATACAACATCCAACAACCTACACCCAACATACAACATCCAACATACAACATACAACATCCAACATACAACATACAACATACAACATACAACATCCAACATCCAACATACAACATCCAACAACCAACACCCAACATACAACATCCAACATACAACATACAACATCCAACATACAACATACAACATACAACATCCAACATACAACATACAACATCCAACATACAACATACAACATCCAACACACAACATACAACATCCAACATCCAACATACAACATCCAACATACAACATACAACATCCAACATCCAACATACAACATCCAACATACAACATCCAACATCCAACATACAACATCCAACAACCAACATCCAACATACAACTTCCAACATCCAACATACAACATCCAACATACAACATACAACATCCAACATACAACATACAACATCCAACATACAACATACAACATCCAACATCCAACATACAACATCCAACATACAACATACAACATCCAACATCAAACATACAACATCCAACATCCAACATACAACATACAACATACAACATCCAACATCCAACATCCAACATCCAACATACAACATCCAACATCCAACATACAACATCCAACATACAACATACAACATCCAACATCCAACATACAACATCCATCATCCAACATACAACATACAACATCCAACATCCAACATCCAACATACAACATCCAACATACAACATCCAACATACAACATCCAACATACAACATACAACATCCAACATACAACATACAACATCCAACATCCAACATCCAACATACAACATCCAACATCCAACATCCAACATACAACATACAATATACAACATACAGCATACAACATCCAACATACAGCATACAACATACAACATCCAACATCCAACATTCAACTTCCAACATCCAACATACAACATCCAACATACAACATACAACATCAAACATACAACATACAACATCAAACATACAACATACAACATACAACATCCAAAATCCAACATACAACATCCAACATACAACATCTAGCATCCAACATCCAACATCCAACATACAACATCCAACATACAACATACAACATCCAACATACAACATACAACATCCAACATCCAACATACAACATACAACATACAACATCCAACATCCAACATTCAACATACAACATCCAACATCCAACATTCAACATCCAACATACAACATACAACATCCAACATCCAACATACAACATCCATCATCCAACATACAACATACAACATCCAACATACAACATCCAACATCCAACATACAACATCCAACATACAACATCCAACATACAACATCCAACATACAACATCCAACATACAACATACAACATCCAACATACAACATACAACATCCAACATCCAACATCCAACATACAACATCCAACATCCAACATACAATATACAACATACAACATCCAACATACAACATACAACATACAACATCCAACATCCAACATACAACTTCCAACATCCAACATACAACATCCAACATACAACATACAACATACAACATCCAACATCCAACATACAACATACAACATCCAACATACAACATACAACATACAACATACAACATCCAAAATCCAACATACAACATCCAACATCCAACATACAACATCCAGCATCCAACATCCAACATCCAACATACAACATCCAACATACAACATCCAACATCCAACATCCAACATACAACATACAACATACAACATACAACATACAACATACAACATACAACATGCAACATGCAACATGCAACATACAACATGCAACATACAACATGCAACATGCAACATGCAACATACAACATGCAACATGCAACATGCAACATACAACATACAACATACAACATGCAACATACAACATGCAACATGCAACATGCAACATGCAACAAGCAACATGCAACATGCAACATGCAACATGCAACATGCAACATACAACATACAACATGCAACATGCAGCATGCAACATGCCACATACAACATGCAACATACAACATGCAACATGCAACATACAACATACAACATGCAACATGCAACAAGCAACATACAACATACAACATGCAACATGCAACATGCAACATGCAACATACAACATGCAACATGCAACATGCAACATGCAACATACAACATGCAACATACAACATACAACATACAACATACAACATACAACATGCAACATACAACATACAACATGCAACATGCAACATGCAACATGCAATATGCAACATGCAACATACAACATGCAACATGCAACATGCAACATACAACATGCAACATGCAACATGCAACATGCAACATGCAACATACAACATGCAACATGCAACACACAACATGCAACATGCAACATACAACATGCAACATGCAACATACAACATACAACATACAACATACAACATACAACATGCAACATGCAACATGCAACATGCAACATGCAACATGCAACATACAACATACAACATACAACATGCAACATGCAACATGCAACATGCAATATGCAACATACAACATACAACATACAACATGCAACATGCAACATGCAACATGCAACATGCAACATGCAACATACAACATGCAACATGCAACATACAACATGCAACATGCAACATGCAACATACAACATGCAACATACAACATGCAACATGCAACATGCAACATGCAACATACAACATGCAACATACAACATGCAACATGCAACATGCAACATGCAACATACAACATGCAACATGCAACATGCAACATGCAACATACAACATGCAACATGCAACACACAACATGCAACATGCAACATACAACATGCAACATGCAACATACAACATACAACATGCAACATGCAGCATGCAACATGCAACATACAACATGCAACATACAACATGCAACATGCAACATACAACATGCAACATGCAACATACAACATGCAACATGCAACATACAACATGCAACATGCAACATACAACATGCAACATGCAACATGCAACATACAACATACAACATGCAACATGCAACAAGCAACATACAACATACAACATGCAACATGCAACATGCAACATACAACATGCAACATGCAACATGCAACATACAACATACAACATACAACATACAACATACAACATGCAACATACAACATACAACATACAACATGCAACATGCAACATGCAACATGCAATATGCAACATTCAACATGCAACATGCAACATGCAACATGCAACATGCAACATACAACATACAACATACAACATACAACATACAACATACAACATACAACATACAACATCCAACATACAACATACAACATACAACATCCAACATCCAACATTCAACTTCCAACATCCAACATACAACATCCAACATGCAACATGCAACATACAACATGCAACATGCAACATACAACATCCAACATACAACATACAACATGCAACATGCAACATGCAACATGCAACATACAACATGCAACATGCAACATACAACATCCAACATACAACATACAACATGCAACATGCAACATGCAACATACAACATACAACATGCAACATACAACATGCAACATGCAACATGCAACATACAACATGCAACATGCAACATACAATATCCAACATACAACATACAACATGCAACATGCAACATGCAACATACAACATACAACATGCAACATACAACATGCAACATGCAACATGCAACATGCAACATGCAACATGCAACATACAACATACAACATGCAACATGCAACATACAACATGCAACATACAACATGCAACATACAACATGCAACATGCAACATGCAACATGCAACATGCAACATACAACATACAACATGCAACATGCAACATGCAACATGCAACATACAACATACAACATGCAACATGCAACATGCAACATGCAACATGCAACATGCAACATACAACATACAACATGCAACATACAACATACAACATGCAACATGCAACATGCAACATGCAACATGCAACATGCAACATGCAACATGCAACATACAACATGCAACATGCAACATACAACATGCAACATGCAACATACAACATGCAACATACAACATACAACATGCAACATGCAACATGCAACATGCAACATACAACATGCAACATACAACATGCAACATGCAACATACAACATGCCACATGCAACATGCAACATACAACATGCAACATGCAACATGCAACATACAACATACAACATACAACATGCAACATACAACATGCGACATGCAACATGCAACATGCAACATGCAACATACAACATACAACATACAACATGCAACATGCAACATGCAACATGCAACATGCAACATGCAACATACAACATGCAACATACAACATGCAACATGCAACATGCAACATGCAACATGCAACATACAACTTACAACATGCAACATGCAACATGCAACATGCAACATGCAACATACAACATACAACATACAACATGCAACATGCAACATGCAATATGCAACATACAACATACAACATACAACATGCAACATGCAACATGCAACATGCAACATGCAACATGCAACATACAACATGCAACATGCAACATACAACATGCAACATGCAACATACAACATGCAACATACAACATGCAACATGCAACATGCAACATGCAACATGCAACATGCAACATACAACATACAACATACAACATGCAACATGCAGCATGCAACATGCAACATACAACATGCAACATACAACATGCAACATGCAACATGCAACATACAACATGCAACATGCAACATACAACATGCAACATGCAACATACAACATGCAACATGCAACATACAACATGCAACATGCAACATGCAACATACAACATACAACATGCAACATGCAACAAGCAACATACAACATACAACATGCAACATGCAACATGCAACATGCAACATACAACATGCAACATGCAACATGCAACATACAACATACAACATACAACATGCAACATACAACATACAACATACAACATACAACATACAACATGCAACATGCAACATGCAATATGCAACATTCAACATGCAACATGCAACATGCAACATGCAACATGCAACATGCAACATACAACATACAACATACAACATACAACATACAACATACAACATACAACATGCAACATGCAACATGCAACATACAACATACAACATACAACATACAACATACAACATACAACATACAACATACAACATGCAACATGCAACATACAACATACAACATGCAACATGCAACATAGAACATGCAACATGCAACATGCAACATGCAACATGCAACATGCAACATACAACATACAACATACAACATGCAACATGCAACATACAACATGCAACATGCAACATACAACATCCAACATACAACATACAACATGCAACATACAACATACAACATGCAACATGCAACATGCAACATACAACATGCAACATGCAACATACAACATGCAACATACAACATGCAACATTCAACATGCAACATACAACATGCAACATGCAACATACAACATCCAACATACAACATACAACATGCAACATGCAACATGCAACATACAACATGCAACATACAACATACAACATGCAACATGCAACATACAACATGCAACATGCAACATACAACATCCAACATACAACATACAACATGCAACATGCAACATGCAACATGCAACATGCAACATACAACATACAACATGCAACATGCAACATGCAACATGCAACATACAACATACAACATGCAACATGCAACATGCAACATGCAACATGCAACATACAACATGCAACATACAACATACAACATGCAACATGCAACATGCAACATGCAACATGCAACATGCAACATGCAACATACAACATGCAACATGCAACATACAACATGCAACATGCAACATACAACATGCAACATACAACATACAACATGCAACATGCAACATACAACATGCAACATACAACATACAACATGCAACATACAACATGCAACATGCAACATACAACATGCAACATGCAACATGCAACATGCAACATGCAACATACAACATACAACATACAACATGCAACATACAACATGCGACATGCAACATGCAACATGCAACATGCAACATGCAACATGCAACATGCAACATACAACATACAACATACAACATGCAACATGCAACATGCAACATGCAACATGCAACATGCAACATACAACATGCAACATGCAACATGCAACATGCAACATACAACATACAACATGCAACATGCAACATGCAACATGCAACATGCAACATGCAACATACAACATACAACATGCAACATGCAACATGCAAAATGCAATATGCAACATACAACATACAACATACAACATACAACATGCAACATGCAACATGCAACATGCAACATGCAACATGCAACATACAACATGCAACATGCAACATACAACATACAACATACAACATGCAACATGCAACATGCAACATGCAACATGCAACATACAACATGCAACATGCAACATACAACATGCAACATGCAACATGCAACATACAACATGCAACATACAACATGCAACATGCAACATGCAACATACAACATGCAACATACAACATGCAACATGCAACATACAACATGCAACATGCAACATACAACATGCAACATGCAACATGCAACATGCAACATACAACATGCAACATGCAACATGCAACATGCAACACACAACATACAACATACAACATACAACATGCAACATGCAACATGCAACATGCAACATACAACATGCAACATGCAACATGCAACATACAACATACAACATGCAACATGCAGCATGCAACATGCAACATACAACATGCAACATACAACATGCAACATGCAACATGCAACATGCAACATACAACATGCAACATGCAACATACAACATGCAACATGCAACATACAACATGCAACATGCAACATACAACATGCAACATGCAACATGCAACATACAACATACAACATGCAACATGCAACAAGCAACATACAACATACAACATGCAACATGCAACATACAACATGCAACATGCAACATGCAACATACAACATGCAACATACAACATGCAACATACAACATGCAACATGCAACATGCAACATGCAACATGCAACATGCAACATACAACATACAACATGCAACATGCAACATGCAACATGCAACATACAACATACAACATGCAACATGCAACATGCAACATGCAACATGCAACATACAACATGCAACATACAACATACAACATGCAACATGCAACATGCAACATGCAACATGCAACATGCAACATACAACATGCAACATGCAACATACAACATGCAACATGCAACATACAACATGCAACATACAACATACAACATGCAACATGCAACATACAACATGCAACATACAACATACAACATGCAACATACAACATGCAACATGCAACATACAACATGCAACATGCAACATGCAACATACAACATACAACATACAACATGCAACATACAACATGCGACATGCAACATGCAACATGCAACATGCAACATGCAACATTCAACATGCAACATACAACATACAACATACAACATACAACATGCAACATACAACATGCAACATGCAACATGCAACATGCAACATGCAACATGCAACATACAACATACAACATGCAACATGCAACATACAACATGCAACATACAACATGCAACATACAACATGCAACATGCAACATGCAACATGCAACATGCAACATACAACATACAACATGCAACATGCAACATGCAACATGCAACATACAACATACAACATGCAACATGCAACATGCAACATGCAACATGCAACATGCAACATGCAACATACAACATGCAACATACAACATACAACATGCAACATGCAACATGCAACATGCAACATGCAACATGCAACATGCAACATACAACATGCAACATGCAACATACAACATGCAACATGCAACATACGACATGCAACATACAACATACAACATGCAACATGCAACATACAACATGCAACATACAACATACAACATGCAACATGCAACATGCAACATACGACATGCAACATGCAACATGCAACATGCAACATACAACATACAACATGCAACATACAACATGCGACATGCAACATGCAACATGCAACATGCAACATGCAACATGCAACATACAACATACAACATGCAACATGCAACATGCAACATGCAACATACAACATGCAACATACAACATGCAACATGCAACATGCAACATGCAACATACAACATGCAACATGCAACATGCAACATGCAACATGCAACATACAACATACAACATGCAACATGCAACATGCAACATGCAATATGCAACATACAACATACAACATACAACATACAACATACAACATGCAACATGCAACATGCAACATGCAACATGCAACATACAACATGCAACATGCAACATACAACATACAACATACAACATGCAACATGCAACATGCAACATGCAACATACAACATGCAACATGCAACATACAACATGCAACATGCAACATACAACATGCAACATACAACATGCAACATGCAACATGCAACATGCAACATACAACATGCAACATACAACATGCAACATGCAACATACAACATGCAACATGCAACATACAACATGCAACATGCAACATGCAACATGCAACATACAACATGCAACATGCAACATGCAACACACAACATACAACATACAACATACAACATACAACATGCAACATGCAACATGCAACATACAACATGCAACATGCAACATACAACATACAACATGCAACATGCAGCATGCAACATGCAACATACAACATGCAACATACAACATGCAACATGCAACATGCAACATGCAACATACAACATGCAACATGCAACATGCAACATACAACATGCAACATGCAACATACAACATGCAACATGCAACATACAACATGCAACATGCAACATGCAACATACAACATACAACATGCAACATGCAACAAGCAACATACAACATACAACATGCAACATGCAACATGCAACATACAACATGCAACATACAACATACAACATACAACATGCAACATACAACATACAACATACAACATACAACATACAACATACAACATACAACATACAACATACAACATGCAACATGCAACATGCAACATGCAATATGCAACATTCAACATGCAACAAGCAACATACAACATACAACATACAACATACAACATACAACATACAACATGCAACATGCAACATGCAACATGCAACATGCAACATGCAACATGCAACATGCAACATGCAACATGCAACATGCAACATGCAACATACAACATGCAACATGCAACATGCAACATGCAACATGCAACATGCAACATGCAACATGCAACATACAACATACAACATACAACATACAACATACAACATACAACATGCAACATGCAACATGCAACATGCAACATGCAACATGCAACATGCAACATGCAACATGCAACATGCAACATGCAACATGCAACATGCAACATGCAACATACAACATGCAACATGCAACATACAACATACAACATACAACATGCAACATGCAACATGCAACATACAACATGCAACATGCAACATACAACATGCAACATGCAACATGCAACATACAACATGCAACATGCAACATGCAACATACAACATACAACATGCAACATACAACATGCAACATACAACATGCAACATGCAACATGCAACATACAACATGCAACATGCAACATGCAACATACAACATACAACATGCAACATACAACATGCAACATGCAACATGCAACATGCAACATGCAACATGCAATATGCAACATACAACATACAACATACAACATACAACATGCAACATGCAACATGCAACATGCAACATGCAACATGCAACATACAACATACAACATGCAACATGCAACATGCAACATGTAATATGCAACATACAACATACAACATACAACATACAACATGCAACATGCAACATGCAACATGCAACATGCAACATGCAACATGCAACATGCAACATGCAACATGCAACATACAACATGCAACATGCAACATACAACATGCAACATGCAACATGCAACATACAACATGCAACATACAACATGCAACATGCAACATGCAACATGCAACATACAACATGCAACATACAACATGCAACATGCAACATGCAACATGCAACATGCAACATGCAACATACAACATGCAACATGCAACATGCAACATGCAACATACAACATGCAACATGCAACACACAACATGCAACATGCAACATACAACATGCAACATGCAACATACAACATGCAACATGCAACATACAACATGCAACATGCAACATGCAACATACAACATACAACATGCAACATGCAACAAGCAACATACAACATACAACATGCAACATGCAACATACAACATGCAACATGCAACATGCAACATACAACATGCAACATACAACATGCAACATACAACATGCAACATGCAACATGCAACATGCAACATGCAACATGCAACATGCAACATACAACATACAACATGCAACATGCAACATGCAACATGCAACATACAACATACAACATGCAACATGCAACATGCAACATGCAACATGCAACATACAACATGCAACATACAACATACAACATGCAACATGCAACATGCAACATGCAACATGCAACATGCAACATACAACATGCAACATGCAACATACAACATGCAACATGCAACATACAACATGCAACATACAACATACAACATGCAACATGCAACATACAACATGCAACATACAACATACAACATGCAACATACAACATGCAACATGCAACATACAACATGCAACATGCAACATGCAACATACAACATACAACATACAACATGCAACATACAACATGCGACATGCAACATGCAACATGCAACATGCAACATGCAACATTCAACATGCAACATACAACATACAACATACAACATACAACATGCAACATACAACATGCAACATGCAACATGCAACATGCAACATGCAACATGCAACATACAACATACAACATGCAACATGCAACATACAACATGCAACATACAACATGCAACATACAACATGCAACATGCAACATGCAACATGCAACATACAACATACAACATGCAACATGCAACATGCAACATGCAACATACAACATACAACATGCAACATGCAACATGCAACATGCAACATGCAACATGCAACATGCAACATACAACATGCAACATACAACATACAACATGCAACATGCAACATGCAACATGCAACATGCAACATGCAACATGCAACATACAACATGCAACATGCAACATACAACATGCAACATGCAACATACGACATGCAACATACAACATACAACATGCAACATGCAACATACAACATGCAACATACAACATACAACATGCAACATGCAACATGCAACATACGACATGCAACATGCAACATGCAACATGCAACATACAACATACAACATACAACATGCAACATACAACATGCGACATGCAACATGCAACATGCAACATGCAACATGCAACATGCAACATACAACATACAACATGCAACATGCAACATGCAACATGCAACATACAACATGCAACATACAACATGCAACATGCAACATGCAACATGCAACATACAACATGCAACATGCAACATGCAACATGCAACATGCAACATACAACATACAACATGCAACATGCAACATGCAACATGCAATATGCAACATACAACATACAACATACAACATACAACATACAACATGCAACATGCAACATGCAACATGCAACATGCAACATACAACATGCAACATGCAACATACAACATACAACATACAACATGCAACATGCAACATGCAACATGCAACATACAACATGCAACATGCAACATACAACATGCAACATGCAACATACAACATGCAACATACAACATGCAACATGCAACATGCAACATGCAACATACAACATGCAACATACAACATGCAACATGCAACATACAACATGCAACATGCAACATACAACATGCAACATGCAACATGCAACATGCAACATACAACATGCAACATGCAACATGCAACACACAACATACAACATACAACATACAACATACAACATACAACATGCAACATGCAACATGCAACATACAACATGCAACATGCAACATACAACATACAACATGCAACATGCAGCATGCAACATGCAACATACAACATGCAACATACAACATGCAACATGCAACATGCAACATGCAACATACAACATGCAACATGCAACATGCAACATACAACATGCAACATGCAACATACAACATGCAACATGCAACATACAACATGCAACATGCAACATGCAACATACAACATACAACATGCAACATGCAACAAGCAACATACAACATACAACATGCAACATGCAACATGCAACATACAACATGCAACATACAACATACAACATACAACATGCAACATACAACATACAACATACAACATACAACATACAACATACAACATACAACATACAACATACAACATACAACATGCAACATGCAACATGCAACATGCAATATGCAACATTCAACATGCAACAAGCAACATACAACATACAACATACAACATACAACATACAACATACAACATGCAACATGCAACATGCAACATGCAACATGCAACATGCAACATGCAACATGCAACATGCAACATGCAACATGCAACATACAACATGCAACATGCAACATGCAACATGCAACATGCAACATGCAACATGCAACATGCAACATACAACATACAACATACAACATACAACATACAACATACAACATACAACATGCAACATGCAACATGCAACATGCAACATGCAACATGCAACATGCAACATGCAACATGCAACATGCAACATGCAACATGCAACATGCAACATACAACATGCAACATGCAACATACAACATACAACATACAACATGCAACATGCAACATGCAACATACAACATGCAACATGCAACATACAACATGCAACATGCAACATGCAACATACAACATGCAACATGCAACATGCAACATACAACATACAACATGCAACATACAACATGCAACATACAACATGCAACATGCAACATGCAACATACAACATGCAACATGCAACATGCAACATACAACATACAACATGCAACATACAACATGCAACATGCAACATGCAACATGCAACATGCAACATGCAATATGCAACATACAACATACAACATACAACATACAACATGCAACATGCAACATGCAACATGCAACATGCAACATGCAACATACAACATACAACATGCAACATGCAACATGCAACATGTAATATGCAACATACAACATACAACATACAACATACAACATGCAACATGCAACATGCAACATGCAACATGCAACATGCAACATGCAACATGCAACATGCAACATACAACATGCAACATGCAACATACAACATGCAACATGCAACATGCAACATACAACATGCAACATACAACATGCAACATGCAACATGCAACATGCAACATACAACATGCAACATACAACATGCAACATGCAACATGCAACATGCAACATGCAACATACAACATGCAACATGCAACATGCAACATGCAACATACAACATGCAACATGCAACACACAACATGCAACATGCAACATACAACATGCAACATGCAACATACAACATACAACATGCAACATGCAGCATGCAACATGCAACATACAACATGCAACATACAACATGCAACATGCAACATGCAACATACAACATGCAACATGCAACATACAACATGCAACATGCAACATACAACATGCAACATGCAACATACAACATGCAACATGCAACATGCAACATACAACATACAACATGCAACATGCAACATGCAACAAGCAACATACAACATACAACATACAACATGCAACATGCAACATGCAACATACAACATGCAACATGCAACATGCAACATACAACATACAACATACAACATACAACATGCAACATACAACATACAACATACAACATGCAACATGCAACATGCAACATGCAATATGCAACATTCAACATGCAACATGCAACATGCAACATGCAACATGCAACATACAACATACAACATACAACATACAACATACAACATACAACATGCAACATGCAACATGCAACATACAACATACAACATACAACATACAACATACAACATACAACATACAACATGCAACATGCAACATGCAACATACAACATGCAACATGCAACATGCAACATGCAACATGCAACATACAACATGCAACATGCAACATGCAACATGCAACATGCAACATGCAACATGCAACATACAACATACAACATACAACATGCAACATGCAACATACAACATGCAACATGCAACATACAACATCCAACATACAACATACAACATGCAACATGCAACATACAACATACAACATGCAACATGCAACATACAACATGCAACATGCAACATACAACATGCAACATACAACATGCAACATTCAACATGCAACATACAACATGCAACATGCAACATACAACATCCAACATACAACATACAACATGCAACATGCAACATGCAACATACAACATACAACATACAACATACAACATACAACATACAACATGCAACATGCAACAAGCGACATACAACATACAACATGCAACATGCAACATACAACATGCAACATGCAACATGCAACATACAACATCCAACATACAACATGCAACATGCAACATGCAACATGCAACATACAACATACAACATGCAACATACAACATGCAACATGCAACATGCAACATGCAACATGCAACATGCAACATGCAACATGCAACATACAACATACAACATACAACATGCAACATGCAACATACAACATGCAACATACAACATGCAACATACAACATGCAACATGCAACATGCAACATGCAACATACAACATACAACATGCAACATGCAACATGCAACATGCAACATACAACATACAACATGCAACATGCAACATGCAACATGCAACATGCAACATGCAACATACAACATGCAACATACAACATACAACATGCAACATGCAACATGCAACATGCAACATGCAACATGCAACATACAACATGCAACATGCAACATGCAACATACAACATGCAACATGCAACATACAACATGCAACATACAACATACAACATGCAACATGCAACATACAACATGCAACATACAACATACAACATGCAACATACAACATGCAACATGCAACATGCAACATACAACATGCAACATGCAACATGCAACATACAACATACAACATACAACATGCAACATACAACATGCGACATGCAACATGCAACATGCAACAAGCAACATGCAACATGCAACATGCAACATGCAACATACAACATACAACATGCAACATGCAACATGCAACATGCAACATACAACATGCAACATACAACATGCAACATGCAACATGCAACATACAACATACAACATGCAACATGCAACATGCAACATGCAACATGCAACATACAACATACAACATGCAACATGCAACATGCAACATGCAATATGCAACATACAACATACAACATACAACATGCAACATGCAACATGCAACATGCAACATACAACATGCAACATGCAACATGCAACATGCAACATGCAACATACAACATGCAACATACAACATGCAACATGCAACATGCAACATACAACATGCAACATACAACATGCAACATGCAACATGCAACATGCAACATACAACATGCAACATGCAACATGCAACATGCAACATACAACATGCAACATGCAACATGCAACATGCAACACACAACATACAACATACAACATACAACATACAACATGCAACATGCAACATGCAACATGCAACATGCAACATACAACATGCAACATGCAACATACAACATGCAACATGCAACATACAACATACAACATGCAACATGCAACAAGCAACATACAACATACAACATGCAACATGCAACATGCAACATACAACATGCAACATGCAACATGCAACATACAACATACAACATGCAACATACAACATACAACATACAACATACAACATGCAACATACAACATACAACATGCAACATGCAACATGCAATATGCAACATGCAACATGCAACATACAACATGCAACATGCAACATGCAACATGCAACATACAACATGCAACATGCAACATGCAACACACAACATACAACATACAACATGCAACATGCAACATGCAACATGCAACATGCAACATACAACATGCAACATGCAACATACAACATACAACATGCAACATGCAGCATGCAACATGCAACATACAACATACAACATGCAACATGCAACATGCAACATACAACATGCAACATGCAACATACAACATGCAACATGCAACATACAACATGCAACATGCAACATACAACATGCAACATGCAACATACAACATGCAACATACAACATGCAACAAGCAACATACAACATGCAACATGCAACATACAACATGCAACATACAACATGCAACATGCAACATACAACATGCAACATGCAACATACAACATGCAACATGCAACATACAACATACAACATACAACATGCAACATACAACATGCGACATGCAACATGCAACATGCAACATACAACATGCAACATGCAACATACAACATACAACATGCAACATGCAGCATGCAACATGCAACATACAACATGCAACATACAACATGCAACATACAACATGCAACATGCAACATACAACATGCAACATGCAACATACAACATGCAACATGCAACATACAACATGCAACATGCAACATGCAACATACAACATACAACATGCAACATGCAACAAGCAACATACAACATACAACATGCAACATGCAACATGCAACATACAACATGCAACATGCAACATGCAACATACAACATACAACATACAACATGCAACATACAACATACAACATACAACATACAACATACAACATACAACATGCAACATGCAACATGCAATATGCAACATTCAACATGCAACATGCAACATGCAACATGCAACATGCAACATACAACATACAACATACAACATACAACATACAACATGCAACATGCAACATGCAACATGCAACATGCAACATGCAACATGCAACATGCAACATGCAACATACAACATACAACATGCAACATGCAACATACAACATGCAACATACAACATGCAACATACAACATGCAACATGCAACATGCAACATGCAACATGCAACATACAACATACAACATGCAACATGCAACATGCAACATGCAACATACAACATGCAACATGCAACATGCAACATGCAACATGCAACATACAACATGCAACATACAACATACAACATGCAACATGCAACATGCAACATGCAACATGCAACATACAACATGCAACATGCAACATACAACATGCAACATACAACATGCAACATACAACATACAACATGCAACATGCAACATACAACATGCAACATACAACATACAACATGCAACATACAACATGCAACATGCAACATGCAACATACAACATGCAACATGCAACATGCAACATACAACATACAACATACAACATGCAACATACAACATGCAACATGCAACATGCAACATGCAACAAGCAACATGCAACATGCAACATGCAACATGCAACATACAACATACAACATGCAACATGCAGCATGCAACATGCAACATACAACATGCAACATACAACATGCAACATGCAACATGCAACATGCAACATACAACATACAACATGGAACATGCAACATGCAACATGCAACATACAACATACAACATGCAACATGCAACATGCAACATGCAATATGCAACATACAACATACAACATACAACATACAACATGCAACATGCAACATGCAACATGCAACATGCAACATGCAACATACAACATGCAACATGCAACATACAACATGCAACATGCAACATGCAACATACAACATGCAACATACAACATGCAACATGCAACATGCAACATGCAACATACAACATGCAACATACAACATGCAACATGCAACATACAACATGCAACATGCAACATGCAACATACAACATGCAACATGCAACATGCAACATGCAACATACAACATGCAACATGCAACATGCAACATGCAACATGCAACACACAACATACAACATACAACATACAACATACAACATACAACATGCAACATGCAACATGCAACATGCAACATGCAACATGCAACATACAACATGCAACATGCAACATACAACATGCAACATGCAACATGCAACATACAACATGCAACATGCAACAAGCAACATACAACATACAACATGCAACATGCAACATGCAACATACAACATGCAACATGCAACATGCAACATGCAACATACAACATACAACATGCAACATACAACATACAACATACAACATACAACATACAACATACAACATGCAACATACAACATACAACATGCAACATGCAACATGCAACATGCAATATGCAACATGCAACATGCAACATACAACATGCAACATGCAACATGCAACATACAACATGCAACATGCAACATGCAACATGCAACATGCAACATGCAACATACAACATGCAACATGCAACACACAACATGCAACATGCAACATACAACATGCAACATGCAACATACAACATACAACATACAACATACAACATACAACATGCAACATGCAACATGCAACATACAACATGCAACATGCAACATGCAACATACAACATACAACATGCAACATACAACATGCAACATGCAACATGCAACATGCAACATGCAACATGCAATATGCAACATACAACATACAACATACAACATACAACATGCAACATGCAACATGCAACATGCAACATGCAACATGCAACATACAACATACAACATGCAACATGCAACATGCAACATGCAATATGCAACATACAACATACAACATACAACATACAACATGCAACATGCAACATGCAACATGCAACATGCAACATGCAACATGCAACATGCAACATACAACATGCAACATGCAACATACAACATGCAACATGCAACATGCAACATACAACATGCAACATACAACATGCAACATGCAACATGCAACATGCAACATACAACATGCAACATACAACATGCAACATGCAACATGCAACATGCAACATGCAACATACAAGATGCAACATGCAACATGCAACATACAACATGCAACATGCAACACACAACATGCAACATGCAACATACAACATGCAACATGCAACATACAACATACAACATGCAACATGCAACATGCAACATGCAACATACAACATGCAACATACAACATGCAACATGCAACATGCAACATTCAACATGCAACATGCAACATACAACATGCAACATGCAACATACAACATGCAACATGCAACATACAACATGCAACATGCAACATGCAACATACAACATACAACATGCAACATGCAACAAGCAACATACAACATACAACATACAACATGCAACATGCAACATGCAACATACAACATGCAACATGCAACATGCAACATACAACATACAACATACAACATACAACATGCAACATACAACATACAACATACAACATGCAACATGCAACATGCAACATGCAATATGCAACATTCAACATGCAACATGCAACATGCAACATGCAACATGCAACATGCAACATACAACATACAACATACAACATACAACATACAACATACAACATGCAACATGCAACATGCAACATACAACATACAACATACAACATACAACATACAACATACAACATGCAACATGCAACATGCAACATACAACATGCAACATGCAACATGCAACATGCAACATGCAACATACAACATGCAACATGCAACATGCAACATGCAACATGCAACATGCAACATACAACATACAACATACAACATGCAACATGCAACATACAACATGCAACATGCAACATACAACATCCAACATACAACATACAACATGCAACATGCAACATACAACATACAACATGCAACATGCAACATACAACATGCAACATGCAACATACAACATGCAACATACAACATGCAACATTCAACATGCAACATACAACATGCAACATGCAACATACAACATCCAACATACAACATACAACATGCAACATGCAACATGCAACATACAACATACAACATACAACATACAACATACAACATGCAACATGCAACAAGCGACATACAACATACAACATGCAACATGCAACATACAACATGCAACATGCAACATACAACATCCAACATACAACATATAACATGCAACATGCAACATGCAACATGCAACATACAACATACAACATGCAACATACAACATGCAACATGCAACATGCAACATGCAACATGCAACATGCAACATGCAACATGCAACATGCAACATACAACATACAACATACAACATGCAACATGCAACATACAACATGCAACATACAACATGCAACATACAACATGCAACATGCAACATGCAACATGCAACATGCAACATACAACATACAACATGCAACATGCAACATGCAACATGCAACATGCAACATACAACATACAACATGCAACATGCAACATGCAACATGCAACATGCAACATGCAACATACAACATGCAACATACAACATACAACATGCAACATGCAACATGCAACATGCAACATGCAACATGCAACATACAACATGCAACATACAACATACAACATGCAACATGCAACATGCAACATGCAACATGCAACATGCAACATACAACATGCAACATGCAACATGCAACATACAACATGCAACATGCAACATACAACATGCAACATACAACATACAACATGCAACATGCAACATACAACATGCAACATACAACATACAACATGCAACATACAACATGCAACATGCAACATGCAACATACAACATGCAACATGCAACATGCAACATACAACATACAACATACAACATGCAACATACAACATGCGACATGCAACATGCAACATGCAACAAGCAACATGCAACATGCAACATGCAACATGCAACATACAACATACAACATGCAACATGCAGCATGCAACATGCAACATACAACATGCAACATACAACATGCAACATGCAACATGCAACATACAACATCCAACATCCACCATCCAACATCCAACATCCAACATACAACATACAACATACAACATCCAACATCCAACATACAACTTCCAACATCCAACATACAACATCCAACATACAACATACAACATCCAACATACAACATACAACATCCAACATACAACATACAACATACAACATCCAACATCCAATATACAACATCCAACATACAACATACAACATCCAACATCCAACATACAACGTACAACATCCAACATACAACATTCAACATACAACATATAACATACAACATACAACATCCAACATACAACATCCAACATACAACATCCAACATCCAACATACAACATCCAACATACAACATCCAACATCCAACGTACAACATCCAACATCCACCATCCAACATCCAATATCCAACATGCAACATACAACATACAATATACAACATCCAACATCCAACATACAACATCCAACATACAACAACCAACATACAACATCCAACATACAACATACAACATCCAACATACAACATACAACATACAACATCCAACATACAACATACAACATACAACATCCAACATCCAACATCCAACATACAACATTCAACATCCAACATACAACATACAACATACAACATCCAACATACAACATACAACATCCAACATACAACATACAACATACAACATCCAACATACAACATACAACATCCAACATACAACATACAACATCCAACATACAACATACAACGCACAACATACAACATCCAACATACAACATCCAACATACAACATCCAACATACAATATCCAACATACAACATACAACATCCAACATTCAACATACAACATACATACAACATCCAACATCCACCATACAACATCCAACATACAACATCCAACATACAACATACAACATCCAACATACAACATACAATATACAACATCCAACATACAACATCCAACATACAACATCCAACATCCAGCATCCAACATACAACATACAACATCCAACAACCAACATACAACATACAACATACAACATCCAACATCCAACATACGACATACAACATACAACATACAACATCCAACATACAACATACAACATACAACATCCAACATCGAACATACAACATCCAACATACAACATACAACATCCAACATCCAACGTACAACATCCAACATCCACCATCCAACATCCAATATCCAACATGCAACATACAACATACAATATACAACATCCAACATCCAACATACAACATCCAACATACAACATCCAACATACAACATCCAACATCCAACATACAACATCCAACATACAACATACAACATACAACATCCAACATACAACATCCAACATACAACATACAACATACAACATACAACATACAACATACAACATACAACATCCAACATACAACATCCAACATACAACATCCAACATACAACATGCAACATACATCATACGACATACAACATACAACATCCAACATACAACATCCAACATACAACATACAACATCCAACATACAACATCCAACATACAACATACAACGCACAACATACAACATCCAACATACAACATCCAACATACAACATCCAACATACAATATCCAACATACAACATACAACATCCAACATTCAACATACAACATACAACATACAACATCCAACATCCACCATACAACATCCAACATACAACATCCAACATACAACATACAACATCCAACATACAACATACAATATACAACATCCAACATACAACATACAACATACAACATCCAATATCCAACATACAACATCCAACATACAACATACAATATACAACATCCAACATCCAACATACAACATCCAACATACAACATCCAACATACAACATCCAACATCCAACATACAACATCCAACATACAACATACAACATACATCATACGACATACAACATACAACATCCAACATACAACATCCAACATACAACATCCAACATACAACATCCAACATCCAGCATCCAACATACAACATACAACATCCAACAACCAACATACAACATACAACATACAACATCCAACATCCAACATACGACATACAACATACAACATACAACATCCAACATACAACATCCAACATACAACATCCAACATCCAACATACAACATCCAACATCCAATATACAACATCCAACATACAACATACAACATCCAACATCCAACATACAACGTACAACATCCAACATACAACATTCAACATACAACATATAACATACAACATACAACATCCAACATACAACATCCAACATACAACATCCAACATCCAACATACAACATCCAACATACAACATACAACATCCAACATACAACATACAACATCCAACATACAACATACAACATCCAACATCCAATATACAACATCCAACATACAACATACAACATCCAACATCCAACATACAACGTACAACATCCAACATACAACATTCAACATACAACATATAACATACAACATACAACATCCAACATACAACATCCAACATACAACATCCAACATCCAACATACAACATCCAACATCCAACATACAACATCCAACATCCAACGTACAACATCCAACATCCACCATCCAACATCCAATATCCAACATGCAACATACAACATACAATATACAACATCCAACATCCAACATACAACATCCAACATACAACAACCAACATACAACATCCAACATACAACATACAACATCCAACATACAACATACAACATCCAACATACAACATACAACATACAACATCCAACATCCAACATCAACAACATACAATATACAACATACAACATACAACATCCAACATACAACATACAACATACAACATCCAACATCCAACATTCAACTTCCAACATCCAACATACAACATCCAACATACAACATCCAACATCCAACATACAACATACAACATCCAACATACAACATACAACATCCAAAATCCAACATACAACATCCAACATACAACATCCAACATACAACATCCAACATACAACATCCAACATACAACATCCAACATACAACATACAACATCCAACATCCAACATCCAACATCCAACATACAACATCCAACATCCAACATCCAACATACAACATACAATATACAACATACAACATACAACATCCAACATACAACATACAACATACAACATCCAACATCCAACATTCAACTTCCAACATCCAACATACAACATCCAACATACAACATACAACATCCAACATCCAACATACAACATACAACATCCAACATACAACATACAACATCCAAAATCCAACATACAACATCCAACATACAACATCTAGCATCCAACATCCAACATCCAACATACAACATCCAACATACAACATACAACATCCAACATCCAACATACAACATCCAACATCCAACATACAACATCCAACATACAACATACAACATACAACATACAACATACAACATCCAACATACAACATACAACATACAACATACAACATCCAACATCCAACATCCAACATACAACATCCAACATCCAACATACAACATCCAACATACAACATACAACATCCAACATACAACATCCATCATCCAACATACAACATACAACATCCAACATACAACATCCAACATCCAACATACAACATCCAACATCCAACATACAACATCCAACATCCAACATACAACATCCAACATACAACATCCAACATACAACATACAACATCCAACATCCAACATCCAACATCCAACATACAACATCCAACATCCAACATACAACATACAATATACAACATACAACATCCAACATACAACATACAACATCCAACATACAACTTCCAACATCCAACATACAACATCCAACATACAACATACAACATCCAACATCCAACATACAACATACAACATCCAACATACAACATACAACATACAACATCCAAAATCCAACATACAACATCCAACATCCAACATACAACATCCAGCATCCAACATCCAACATCCAACATACAACATCCAACATACAACATCCAACATCCAACATCCAACATACAACATACAACATCCAACATACAACATCCAACATACAACATACAACATCCAACATACAACATACAACATACAACATCCAACATACAACATACAACATACAACATCCAACATACAACATACAACATACAACATACAACATCCAACATCCAACATACAACATCCAACATCCAACATACAACATACAACATCCAGCATCCAACATCCAACATACAACATCCAACATACAACATCCAACATACAACATACAACATCCAACATACAACTTCCAACATCCAACATACAACATCCAACATACAACATACAACATCCAACATACAACATACAACATAAAACATACAACATCCAACATACAACATACAACATACAACATCCAACATCCAACATCCAACATACAACATCCAACATCCAACATACAACATCCAGCATCCAACATCCAACATCCAACATCCAACATACAACATCCAACATACAACATCCAACATACAACATACAACATCCAACATACAACTTCCAACATCCAACATACAACATCCAACATACAACATACAACATCCAACATACAACATACAACATCCAACATACAACATCCAACATCCAACATCTAACATACAACATCCAACATACAACATACAACATCCAACATACAACACCCAACATACAACATCCAACATCCAACATCCAACATACAACATACAACATACAACATACAACATCCAACATACAACATCCAACATACAACATCCAACATCCAACATACAACATACAACATACAACATCAAACATCCAACATACAACATACAACATCCAACATCCAACATACAACATCCAACATCCAACATACAACATACAACATTCAACATCCAACATCCAACATCCAACATACAACATCCAACATACAACATCCAACATACAACATACAACATCCAACATCCAAAAATCCAACATCCAACATACAACATCCATCATCCAACGTACAACATACAACATCCAACATACAACATACAACATACAACATCCAACATACAACATCCAACATATAACATCCAACATACAACATCCAACATACAACATACAACATACAACATCCAACATACAACACACAACATCCAGCATCCAACATACAACATCCAACATCCAACATCCAACATACAACATACAACATCCAACATACAACATACAACATACAACATACAACATCCAACATCCAACATACAACTTCCAACATCCAACATACAACATCCAACATACAACACACAACATCCAACATACAACATACAACATCCAACATCCAACATCCAACATACAACATCCAACATCCAACATCCAACATACAACATCCAACAACCTACACCCAACATACAACATCCAACATACAACATACAACATCCAACATACAACATACAACATACAACATACAACATCCAACATACAACATCCAACAACCAACACCCAACATACAACATCCAACATACAACATACAACATCCAACATACAACATACAACATACAACATCCAACATACAACATACAACATCCAACATACAACATACAACATCCAACACACAACATACAACATCCAACATCCAACATACAACATCCAACATACAACATACAACATCCAACATCCAACATACAACATCCAACATACAACATCCAACATCCAACATACAACATCCAACAACCAACATCCAACATACAACTTCCAACATCCAACATACAACATCCAACATACAACATACAACATCCAACATACAACATACAACATCCAACATACAACATACAACATCCAACATCCAACATACAACATCCAACATACAACATACAACATCCAACATCAAACATACAACATCCAACATCCAACATACAACATACAACATACAACATCCAACATCCAACATCCAACATCCAACATACAACATCCAACATCCAACATACAACATCCAACATACAACATACAACATCCAACATCCAACATACAACATCCATCATCCAACATACAACATACAACATCCAACATCCAACATCCAACATACAACATCCAACATACAACATCCAACATACAACATCCAACATACAACATACAACATCCAACATACAACATACAACATCCAACATCCAACATCCAACATACAACATCCAACATCCAACATCCAACATACAACATACAATATACAACATACAGCATACAACATCCAACATACAGCATACAACATACAACATCCAACATCCAACATTCAACTTCCAACATCCAACATACAACATCCAACATACAACATACAACATCAAACATACAACATACAACATCAAACATACAACATACAACATACAACATCCAAAATCCAACATACAACATCCAACATACAACATCTAGCATCCAACATCCAACATCCAACATACAACATCCAACATACAACATACAACATCCAACATACAACATACAACATCCAACATCCAACATACAACATACAACATACAACATCCAACATCCAACATTCAACATACAACATCCAACATCCAACATTCAACATCCAACATACAACATACAACATCCAACATCCAACATACAACATCCATCATCCAACATACAACATACAACATCCAACATACAACATCCAACATCCAACATACAACATCCAACATACAACATCCAACATACAACATCCAACATACAACATCCAACATACAACATACAACATCCAACATACAACATACAACATCCAACATCCAACATCCAACATACAACATCCAACATCCAACATACAATATACAACATACAACATCCAACATACAACATACAACATACAACATCCAACATCCAACATACAACTTCCAACATCCAACATACAACATCCAACATACAACATACAACATACAACATCCAACATCCAACATACAACATACAACATCCAACATACAACATACAACATACAACATACAACATCCAACATCCAACATACAACATCCAACATCCAACATACAACATCCAGCATCCAACATCCAACATCCAACATACAACATCCAACATACAACATCCAACATCCAACATCCAACATACAACATACAACATACAACATACAACATACAACATACAACATACAACATGCAACATGCAACATGCAACATACAACATGCAACATACAACATGCAACATGCAACATGCAACATACAACATGCAACATGCAACATGCAACATACAACATACAACATACAACATGCAACATACAACATGCAACATGCAACATGCAACATGCAACAAGCAACATGCAACATGCAACATGCAACATGCAACATGCAACATACAACATACAACATGCAACATGCAGCATGCAACATGCAACATACAACATGCAACATACAACATGCAACATGCAACATACAACATACAACATGCAACATGCAACAAGCAACATACAACATACAACATGCAACATGCAACATGCAACATACAACATGCAACATGCAACATGCAACATGCAACATACAACATGCAACATACAACATACAACATACAACATACAACATACAACATGCAACATACAACATACAACATGCAACATGCAACATGCAACATGCAATATGCAACATGCAACATACAACATGCAACATGCAACATGCAACATACAACATGCAACATGCAACATGCAACATGCAACATGCAACATACAACATGCAACATGCAACACACAACATGCAACATGCAACATACAACATGCAACATGCAACATACAACATACAACATACAACATACAACATACAACATGCAACATGCAACATGCAACATGCAACATGCAACATGCAACATACAACATACAACATACAACATGCAACATGCAACATGCAACATGCAATATGCAACATACAACATACAACATACAACATGCAACATGCAACATGCAACATGCAACATGCAACATGCAACATACAACATGCAACATGCAACATACAACATGCAACATGCAACATGCAACATACAACATGCAACATACAACATGCAACATGCAACATGCAACATGCAACATACAACATGCAACATACAACATGCAACATGCAACATGCAACATGCAACATACAACATGCAACATGCAACATGCAACATGCAACATACAACATGCAACATGCAACACACAACATGCAACATGCAACATACAACATGCAACATGCAACATACAACATACAACATGCAACATGCAGCATGCAACATGCAACATACAACATGCAACATACAACATGCAACATGCAACATACAACATGCAACATGCAACATACAACATGCAACATGCAACATACAACATGCAACATGCAACATACAACATGCAACATGCAACATGCAACATACAACATACAACATGCAACATGCAACAAGCAACATACAACATACAACATGCAACATGCAACATGCAACATACAACATGCAACATGCAACATGCAACATACAACATACAACATACAACATACAACATACAACATGCAACATACAACATACAACATACAACATGCAACATGCAACATGCAACATGCAATATGCAACATTCAACATGCAACATGCAACATGCAACATGCAACATGCAACATACAACATACAACATACAACATACAACATACAACATACAACATACAACATACAACATGCAACATGCAACATGCAACATACAACATACAACATACAACATACAACATACAACATACAACATGCAACATGCAACATGCAACATACAACATGCAACATGCAACATGCAACATACAACATGCAACATGCAACATGCAACATGCAACATGCAACATGCAACATACAACATACAACATACAACATGCAACATGCAACATACAACATGCAACATGCAACATACAACATCCAACATACAACATACAACATGCAACATGCAACATACAACATACAACATGCAACATGCAACATACAACATGCAACATGCAACATGCAACATACAACATGCAACATGCAACATTCAACATGCAACATACAACATGCAACATGCAACATACAACATCCAACATACAACATACAACATGCAACATGCAACATGCAACATACAACATACAACATACAACATACAACATGCAACATGCAACAAGCGACATACAACATACAACATGCAACATGCAACATACAACATGCAACATGCAACATACAACATCCAACATACAACATACAACATGCAACATGCAACATGCAACATGCAACATACAACATACAACATGCAACATACAACATGCAACATGCAACATGCAACATGCAACATGCAACATGCAACATGCAACATGCAACATACAACATACAACATACAACATGCAACATGCAACATACAACATGCAACATACAACATGCAACATACAACATGCAACATGCAACATGCAACATGCAACATGCAACATACAACATACAACATGCAACATGCAACATGCAACATGCAACATACAACATACAACATGCAACATGCAACATGCAACATGCAACATGCAACATGCAACATACAACATGCAACATACAACATGCAACATGCAACATGCAACATGCAACATGCAACATGCAACATACAACATGCAACATACAACATACAACATGCAACATGCAACATGCAACATGCAACATGCAACATGCAACATGCAACATACAACATGCAACATGCAACATGCAACATACAACATGCAACATGCAACATACAACATGCAACATACAACATACAACATGCAACATGCAACATACAACATGCAACATACAACATACAACATACAACATGCGACATGCAACATGCAACATACAACATGCAACATGCAACATGCAACATGCAATATGCAACATACAACATACAACATACAACATGCAACATGCAACATGCAACATGCAACATACAACATGCAACATGCAACATGCAACATGCAACATACAACATGCAACATACAACATGCAACATGCAACATGCAACATGCAACATGCAACATGCAACATACAACATGCAACATACAACATGCAACATGCAACATGCAACATGCAACATGCAACATACAACATGCAACATGCAACATGCAACATGCAACATACAACATGCAACATGCAACATGCAACATGCAACACACAACATACAACATACAACATACAACATACAACATGCAACATGCAACATGCAACATGCAACATACAACATGCAACATGCAACATACAACATGCAACATGCAACATACAACATACAACATGCAACATGCAACAAGCAACATACAACATACAACATGCAACATGCAACATGCAACATACAACATGCAACATGCAACATGCAACATACAACATACAACATGCAACATACAACATACAACATACAACATACAACATACAACATACAACATGCAACATACAACATACAACATGCAACATGCAACATGCAACATGCAATATGCAACATGCAACATGCAACATACAACATGCAACATGCAACATGCAACATGCAACATACAACATGCAACATGCAACATGCAACATGCAACACACAACATACAACATACAACATGCAACATGCAACATGCAACATGCAACATGCAACATACAACATGCAACATGCAACATACAACATGCAACATACAACATGCAACATGCAACATGCAACATGCAACATGCAACATGCAACATACAACATACAACATGCAACATGCAACATACAACATGCAACATACAACATGCAACATACAACATGCAACATGCAACATGCAACATGCAACATGCAACATACAACATACAACATGCAACATGCAACATGCAACATGCAACATACAACATACAACATGCAACATGCAACATGCAACATGCAACATGCAACATACAACATGCAACATACAACATACAACATGCAACATGCAACATGCAACATGCAACATACAACATGCAACATACAACATACAACATGCAACATGCAACATGCAACATGCAACATGCAACATGCAACATGCAACATACAACATGCAACATGCAACATGCAACATACAACATGCAACATGCAACATACAACATGCAACATACAACATACAACATGCAACATGCAACATACAACATGCAACATACAACATACAACATGCAACATACAACATGCAACATGCAACATGCAACATACAACATGCAACATGCAACATGCAACATACAACATACAACATACAACATGCAACATACAACATGCGACATGCAACATGCAACATGCAACAAGCAACATGCAACATGCAACATGCAACATGCAACATACAACATACAACATGCAACATGCAGCATGCAACATGCAACATACAACATGCAACATACAACATGCAACATGCAACATGCAACATACAACATACAACATGCAACATGCAACATGCAACATGCAACATGCAACATACAACATACAACATGCAACATGCAACATGCAACATGCAATATGCAACATACAACATACAACATACAACATACAACATGCAACATGCAACATGCAACATGCAACATACAACATGCAACATGCAACATGCAACATGCAACATGCAACATACAACATGCAACATACAACATGCAACATGCAACATGCAACATGCAACATACAACATGCAACATACAACATGCAACATGCAACATGCAACATGCAACATGCAACATACAACATGCAACATGCAACATGCAACATACAACATGCAACATGCAACATGCAACATGCAACACACAACATACAACATACAACATACAACATACAACATGCAACATGCAACATGCAACATGCAACATGCAACATACAACATGCAACATGCAACATACAACATGCAACATGCAACATACAACATACAACATGCAACATGCAACAAGCAACATACAACATACAACATGCAACATGCAACATGCAACATACAACATGCAACATGCAACATGCAACATACAACATGCAACATACAACATACAACATACAACATACAACATGCAACATACAACATACAACATACAACATGCAACATGCAACATGCAACATGCAATATGCAACATGCAACATGCAACATACAACATGCAACATGCAACATGCAACATGCAACATGCAACATACAACATGCAACATGCAACATGCAACATGCAACACACAACATACAACATACAACATGCAACATGCAACATGCAACATGCAACATGCAACATACAACATGCAACATGCAACATACAACATACAACATGCAACATGCAGCATGCAACATGCAACATACAACATGCAACATACAACATGCAACATGCAACATGCAACATACAACATGCAACATGCAACATACAACATGCAACATGCAACATACAACATGCAACATGCAACATACAACATGCAACATGCAACATACAACATGCAACATACAACATGCAACAAGCAACATACAACATGCAACATGCAACATACAACATGCAACATACAACATGCAACATGCAACATACAACATGCAACATGCAACATACAACATGCAACATGCAACATACAACATACAACATACAACATGCAACATACAACATGCGACATGCAACATGCAACATGCAACATGCAACATACAACATGCAACATGCAACATACAACATACAACATGCAACATGCAGCATGCAACATGCAACATACAACATGCAACATACAACATGCAACATACAACATGCAACATGCAACATACAACATGCAACATGCAACATACAACATGCAACATGCAACATACAACATGCAACATGCAACATGCAACATACAACATACAACATGCAACATGCAACAAGCAACATACAACATACAACATGCAACATGCAACATGCAACATACAACATGCAACATGCAACATGCAACATACAACATACAACATACAACATGCAACATACAACATACAACATACAACATACAACATACAACATGCAACATGCAACATGCAACATACAACATACAACATGCAACATGCAACATGCAACATGCAACATGCAACATACAACATACAACATGCAACATGCAACATGCAACATGCAATATGCAACATACAACATACAACATACAACATGCAACATGCAACATGCAACATGCAACATGCAACATGCAACATGCAACATACAACATGCAACATGCAACATACAACATGCAACATGCAACATGCAACATACAACATGCAACATACAACATGCAACATGCAACATGCAACATGCAACATGCAACATACAACATGCAACATACAACATGCAACATGCAACATACAACATGCAACATGCAACATGCAACATACAACATGCAACATGCAACATGCAACATGCAACATACAACATGCAACATGCAACATGCAACACACAACATACAACATACAACATACAACATACAACATGCAACATGCAACATGCAACATGCAACATGCAACATACAACATGCAACATACAACATGCAACATGCAACATGCAACATACAACATACAACATGCAACATGCAACAAGCAACATACAACATACAACATGCAACATGCAACATACAACATGCAACATGCAACATGCAACATGCAACATACAACATACAACATGCAACATACAACATACAACATACAACATACAACATACAACATACAACATACAACATGCAACATACAACATGCAACATGCAACATGCAACATGCAATATGCAACATGCAACATACAACATGCAACATGCAACATGCAACATACAACATGCAACATGCAACATGCAACATGCAACACACAACATACAACATACAACATACAACATGCAACATGCAACATGCAACATGCAACATGCAACATGCAACATACAACATGCGACATGCAACATGCAACATGCAACATGCAACATGCAACATGCAACATGCAACATGCAACATACAACATACAACATACAACATGCAACATGCAACATGCAACATGCAACATACAACATGCAACATGCAACATGCAACATGCAACATGCAACATGCAACATGCAACATGCAACATGCAACAAGCAACATGCAACATGCAACATGCAACATGCAACATGCAACATGCAACATACAACATACAACATGCAACATGCAGCATGCAACATGCAACATACAACATGCAACATACAACATGCAACATGCAACATGCAACATACAACATACAACATGCAACATGCAACATGCAACATGCAACATGCAACATGCAACATACAACATACAACATGCAACATGCAACATGCAATATGCAACATACAACATACAACATACAACATACAACATGCAACATGCAACATGCAACATGCAACATACAACATGCAACATGCAACATACAACATGCAACATGCAACATGCAACATACAACATGCAACATACAACATGCAACATGCAACATGCAACATACAACATGCAACATACAACATGCAACATGCAACATGCAACATGCAACATGCAACATACAACATGCAACATGCAACATGCAACATGCAACATACAACATGCAACATGCAACATGCAACATGCAACACACAACATACAACATACAACATACAACATGCAACATGCAACATGCAACATGCAACATACAACATGCAACATGCAACATACAACATGCAACATGCAACATGCAACATACAACATACAACATGCAACATGCAACAAGCAACATACAACATACAACATGCAACATGCAACATACAACATGCAACATGCAACATGCAACATACAACATACAACATGCAACATACAACATACAACATACAACATACAACATGCAACATACAACATACAACATGCAACATGCAACATGCAACATGCAATATGCAACATGCAACATGCAACATACAACATGCAACATGCAACATGCAACATGCAACATACAACATGCAACATGCAACATGCAACACACAACATACAACATACAACATACAACATGCAACATGCAACATGCAACATGCAACATACAACATGCAACATGCAACATACAACATACAACATGCAACATGCAGCATGCAACATGCAACATACAACATGCAACATACAACATGCAACATGCAACATGCAACATACAACATGCAACATACAACATGCAACATGCAACATACAACATGCAACATGCAACATACAACATGCAACATGCAACATACAACATGCAACATACAACATGCAACAAGCAACATACAACATGCAACATGCAACATACAACATGCAACATACAACATGCAACATGCAACATACAACATACAACATGCAACATGCAACATGCAACATACAACATGCAACATGCAACATGCAACATACAACATACAACATACAACATACAACATGCAACATACAACATGCGACATGCAACATGCAACATGCAACATGCAACATGCAACATGCAACATGCAACATACAACATACAACATACAACATCCAACATCCAACATACGACATACAACATACAACATACAACATCCAACATACAACATCCAACATCCAACCTACAACATACAACATACAACATCCAACATCCAACATACAACATCCAACATACAACATCCAACATCCAACATCCAACATACAACATCCAACATACAACATCCAACATACAACATCCAACATCCAACATACAACATACAACATCCAACATACAACATCCAACATACAATATCCAACATCCAACACACAACATACAACATGCAACATACAACATGCAACATGCAACATGCAACATACAACATGCAACATACAACATGCAACATGCAACATACAACATGCAACATGCAACATGCAACATACAACATGCAACATGCAACATACAACATGCAACATGCAACATGCAACATGCAACACACAACATACAACATACAACATGCAACATGCAACATGCAACATACAACATGCAACATACAACATACAACATACAACATGCAACATGCAGCATGCAACATGCAACATACAACATGCAACATACAACATGCAACATGCAACATGCAACATACAACATGCAACATGCAACATACAACATGCAACATGCAACATACAACATGCAACATGCAACATACAACATGCAACATGCAACATGCAACATACAACATACAACATGCAACATGCAACAAGCAACATACAACATACAACATGCAACATGCAACATGCAACATACAACATGCAACATGCAACATACAACATACAACATACAACATGCAACATACAACATACAACATACAACATACAACATGCAACATGCAACATGCAATATGCAACATTCAACATGCAACATGCAACATGCAACATGCAACATGCAACATGCAACATACAACATACAACATACAACATGCAACATGCAACATGCAACATGCAACATGCAACATGCAACATGCAACATGCAACATGCAACATGCAACATGCAACATACAACATACAACATGGAACATGCAACATACAACATGCAACATACAACATGCAACATACAACATGCAACATGCAACATGCAACATGCAACATACAACATACAACATGCAACATGCAACATGCAACATGCAACATACAACATACAACATGCAACATGCAACATGCAACATGCAACATGCAACATGCAACATGCAACATGCAACATACAACATGCAACATACAACATACAACATGCAACATGCAACATGCAACATGCAACATGCAACATGCAACATACAACATGCAACATGCAACATACAACATGCAAAATGCAACATACAACATGCAACATACAACATACAACATGCAACATGCAACATACAACATGCAACATACAACATACAACATGCAACGTACAACATGCAACATGCAACATACAACATGCAACATGCAACATGCAACATACAACATACAACATACAACATGCAACATACAACATGCGACATGCAACATGCAACATGCAACAAGCAACATGCAACATGCAACATGCAACATACAACATGCAACATGCAACATGCAACATGCAATATGCAACATACAACATACAACATACAACATACAACATGCAACATGCAACATGCAACATGCAACATGCAACATGCAACATGCAACATACAACATGCAACATGCAACATACAACATGCAACATGCAACATGCAACATACAACATGCAACATACAACATGCAACATACAACATGCAACATACAACATGCAACATGCAACATGCAACATGCAACATGCAACATACAACATACAACATGCAACATGCAACATGCAACATGCATCATGCAACATACAACATACAACATGCAACATGCAACATGCAACATGCAACATACAACATGCAACATGCAACAAGCAACATACAACATACAACATGCAACATGCAACATGCAACATACAACATGCAACATGCAACATGCAACATACAACATACAACATACAACATGCAACATACAACATACAACATACAACATACAACATGCAACATGCAACATGCAATATGCAACATTCAACATGCAACATGCAACATGCAACATGCAACATGCAACATACAACATACAACATGCAACATGCAACATGCAACATGCAACATGCAACATGCAACATGCAACATGCAACATGCAACATGCAACATGCAACATACAACATACAACATGCAACATGCAACATACAACATGCAACATACAACATGCAACATACAACATGCAACATGCAACATGCAACATGCAACATGCAACATACAACATACAACATGCAACATGCAACATGCAACATGCAACATACAACATACAACATGCAACATGCAACATGCAACATGCAACATGCAACATACAACATGCAACATACAACATACAACATGCAACATGCAACATGCAACATGCAACATGCAACATGCAACATACAACATGCAACATGCAACATACAACATGCAACATGCAACATACAACATGCAACATACAACATACAACATGCAACATGCAACATACAACATGCAACATACAACATACAACATGCAACGTACAACATGCAACATGCAAGATGCAACATACAACATGCAACATGCAACATGCAACATACAACATACAACATACAACATGCAACATACAACATGCGACATGCAACATGCAACAAGCAACATGCAACATGCAACATGCAACATGCAACATGCAACATGCAACATACAACATGCAACATGCAACATGCAACATGCAATATGCAACATACAACATACAACATACAACATACAACATGCAACATGCAACATGCAACATGCAACATGCAACATGCAACATGCAACATACAACATGCAACATGCAACATACAACATGCAACATGCAACATGCAACATACAACATGCAACATACAACATGCAACATACAACATGCAACATACAACATGCAACATGCAACATGCAACATGCAACATGCAACATACAACATACAACATGCAACATGCAACATGCAACATGCAACATGCAACATACAACATACAACATGCAACATGCAACATGCAACATGCAATATGCAACATACAACATACAACATACAACATACAACATGCAACATGCAACATGCAACATGCAACATGCAACATGCAACATACAACATGCAACATGCAACATACAACATGCAACATGCAACATGCAACATACAACATGCAACATACAACATGCAACATGCAACATGCAACATACAACATGCAACATACAACATGCAACATGCAACATACAACATGCAACATGCAACATGCAACATACAACATGCAACATGCAACATGCAACATGCAACATACAACATGCAACATGCAACATGCAACATGCAACACACAACATACAACATACAACATGCAACATGCAACATGCAACATGCAACATGCAACATACAACATGCAACATGCAACATACAACATGCAACATGCAACATGCAACATACAACATACAACATGCAACATGCAACAAGCAACATACAACATACAACATGCAACATGCAACATGCAACATACAACATGCAACATGCAACATGCAACATGCAACATACAACATACAACATGCAACATACAACATACAACATACAACGTGCAACATGCAACATGCAACATGCAACATGCAACATACAACATGCGACATGCAACATGCAACATGCAACATGCAACATGCAACATGCAACATGCAACATGCAACATGCAACATGCAACATGCAACATGCAACATACAACATACAACATACAACATGCAACATGCAACATGCAACATGCAACATGCAACATGCAACATACAACATACAACATACAACATGCAACATGCAACATGCAACATGCAACATACAACATGCAACATGCAACATGCAACATGCAACATGCAATATGCAACATGCAACATACAACATGCAACATGCAACATGCAACATACAACATGCAACATGCAACATGCAACATGCAACACACAACATACAACATACAACATACAACGTGCAACATGCAACATGCAACATGCAACATGCAACATACAACATGCGACATGCAACATGCAACATGCAACATGCAACATGCAACATGCAACATACAACATACAACATACAACATGCAACATGCAACATGCAACATGCAACATACAACATGCAACATGCAACATGCAACATGCAACATGCAACATGCAACATGCAACATACAACATACAACATGCAACATGCAACATGCAACATGCAACATGCAACATACAACATGCAACATGCAACATGCAACATGCAATATGCAACATACAACATACAACATACAACATGCAACATGCAACATGCAACATGCAACATGCAACATGCAACATACAACATGCAACATGCAACATACAACATGCAACATGCAACATGCAACATGCAACATACAACATGCAACATACAACATGCAACATGCAACATGCAACATACAACATGCAACATACAACATGCAACATACAACATGCAACATGCAACATGCAACATACAACATGCAACATGCAACATGCAACATGCAACATACAACATGCAACATGCAACATGCAACACACAACATACAACATACAACATACAACATGCAACATGCAACATGCAACATGCAACATGCAACATACAACATGCAACATGCAACATACAACATACAACATGCAACATGCAGCATGCAACATGCAACATACAACATGCAACATACAACATGCAACATGCAACATGCAACATACAACATGCAACATGCAACATACAACATGCAACATGCAACATACAACATGCAACATGCAACATACAACATGCAACATGCAACATACATCATGCAACATGCAACATGCAACATACAACATACAACATACAACATGCAATATGCAACATGCAACATACAACATACAACATACAACATGCAACATACAACATACAACATACAACATGCAACATGCAACATGCAACATGCAATATGCAACATTCAACATGCAACATGCAACATGCAACATGCAACATGCAACATACAACATACAACATACAACATACAACATACAACATACAACATGCAACATGCAACATGCAACATACAACATACAACATGCAACATGCAACATGCAACATACAACATACAACATACAACATGCAACATACAACATACAACATACAACATGCAACATGCAACATGCAACATGCAATATGCAACATTCAACATGCAACATGCAACATGCAACATGCAACACGCAACATACAACATACAACATACAACATACAACATGCAACATGCAACATGCAACATACAACATACAACATACAACATACAACATACAACATACAACATACAACATACAACATGCAACATGCAACATGCAACATACAACATGCAACATGCAACATGCAACATACAACATACAACATGCAACATGCAACATACAACATGCAACATGCAACATACAACATGCAACATACAACATGCAACATTCAACATGCAACATACAACATGCAACATGCAACATACAACATCCAACATACAACATACAACATGCAACATGCAACATGCAACATACAACATACAACATACAACATGCAACATGCAACAAGCGACATACAACATACAACATACAACATGCAACATGCAACATACAACATGCAACATGCAACATGCAACATACAACATCCAACATACAACATACAACATGCAACATGCAACATGCAACATGCAACATACAACATACAACATGCAACATACAACATGCAACATGCAACATGCAACATGCAACATGCAACATGCAACATGCAACATACAACATACAACATACAACATGCAACATGCAACATACAACATGCAACATACAACATGCAACATACAACATGCAACATGCAACATGCAACATGCAACATACAACATACAACATGCAACATGCAACATGCAACATGCAACATACAACATACAACATGCAACATGCAACATGCAACATGCAACATGCAACATGCAACATGCAACATACAACATGCAACATACAACATACAACATGCAACATGCAACATGCAACATGCAACATGCAACATGCAACATTCAACATGCAACATGCAACATACAACATGCAACATGCAACATGCAACATGCAACATACAACATGCAACATACAACATACAACATGCAACATGCAACATGCAACATACAACATGCAACATACAACATACAACATGCAACATACAACATGCAACATGCAACATGCAACATACAACATGCAACATGCAACATACAACATACAACATGCAACATACAACATGCGACATGCAACATGCAACATGCAACAAGCAACATGCAACATGCAACATGCAACATACAACATGCAACATGCAACATGCAGCATGCAACATGCAACATACAACATGCAACATACAACATGCAACATGCAACATGCAACATACAACATACAACATGCAACATGCAACATGCAACATGCAACATGCAACATACAACATACAACATGCAACATGCAACATGCAACATGCAATATGCAACATACAACATACAACATACAACATGCAACATGCAACATGCAACATGCAACATGCAACATGCAACATGCAACATACAACATGCAACATGCAACATACAACATGCAACATGCAACATGCAACATACAACATGCAACATACAACATGCAACATGCAACATGCAACATACAACATGCAACATACAACATGCAACATGCAACATGCAACATGCAACATACAACATGCAACATGCAACATGCAACATGCAACATACAACATGCAACATGCAACATGCAACACACAACATACAACATACAACATACAACCTACAACATGCAACATGCAACATGCAACATGCAACATGCAACATACAACATGCAACATGCAACATACAACATGCAACATGCAACATGCAACATACAACATACAACATGCAACATGCAACAAGCAACATACAACATACAACATGCAACATGCAACATGCAACATGCAACATGCAACATACAACATACAACATGCAACATACAACATACAACATACAACATACAACATACAACATACAACATACAACATGCAACATGCAACATGCAACATGCAATATGCAACATGCAACATGCAACATACAACATGCAACATGCAACATGCAACATGCAACATACAACATGCAACATGCAACATGCAACATGCACCACACAACATACAACATACAACATACAACATGCAACATGCAACATGCAACATGCAACATACAACATGCAACATGCAACATACAACATACAACATGCAACATGCAGCATGCAACATGCAACATACAACATGCAACATGCAACATGCAACATACAACATGCAACATGCAACATACAACATGCAACATGCAACATACAACATGCAACATGCAACATACAACATGCAACATGCAACATACAACATGCAACATGCAACATACAACATGCAACATGCAACATACAACATGCAACATGCAACATGCAACATACAACATGCAACATACAACATGCAACATGCAACATGCAACATGCAACATGCAACATACAACATGCAACATACAACATGCAACATGCAACATACAACATGCAACATGCAACATGCAACATACAACATGCAACATGCAACATGCAACATACAACATGCAACATGCAACATGCAACATGCAACACACAACATACAACATACAACATACAACATACAACATGCAACATGCAACATGCAACATGCAACATGCAACATACAACATGCAACATGCAACATACAACATGCAACATGCAACATGCAACATACAACATACAACATGCAACATGCAACAAGCAACATACAACATACAACATGCAACATACAACATGCAACATACAACATGCAACATGCAACATGCAACATACAACATACAACATACAACATGCAACATACAACATGCAACATGCAACATACAACATACAACATACAACATGCAACATACAACATGCGACATGCAACATGCAACATGCAACATGCAACATGCAACATGCAACATGCAACATGCAACATACAACATACAACATGCAACATGCAACAAGCAACATACAACATACAACATGCAACATGCAACATACAACATACAACATGCAACATGCAACATGCAACATACAACATGCAACATGCAACATGCAACATGCAACATGCAACATACAACATACAACATACAACATGCAACATGCAACATGCAACATACAACATGCAACATGCAACATGCAACATGCAACACACAACATACAACATACAACATACAACATACAACATGCAACATGCAACATGCAACATGCAACATACAACATACAACGTGCAACATGCAACAAGCAACATACAACATACAACATGCAACATGCAACATACAACATACAACATGCAACATGCAACATGCAACATGCAACATACAACATGCAACATGCAACATGCAACATACAACATACAACATGCAACATACAACATACAACATACAACATACAACATACAACATACAACATGCAACATACAACATGCAACATGCAACATGCAACATACAACATACAACATGCAACATACAACATGCGACATGCAACATGCAACATGCAACATGCAACATGCAACATGCAACATGCAACATACAACATACAACATACAACATGCAACATGCAACATGCAACATGCAACATACAACATACAACATGCAACATGCAACATGCAACATGCAACATGCAACATGCAACATGCAACATGCAACATACAACATACAACATGCAACATGCAACATGCAACATGCAACATGCAACATACAACATACAACATGCAACATGCAACATGCAACATGCAATATGCAACATACAACATACAACATACAACATGCAACATGCAACATGCAACATGCAACATGCAACATACAACATGCAACATGCAACATACAACATGCAACATGCAACATGCAACATGCAACATACAACATGCAACATACAACATGCAACATGCAACATGCAACATGCAACATACAACATGCAACATACAACATGCAACATGCAACACACAACATACAACATACAACATACAACATGCAACATGCAACATGCAACATGCAACATACAACATACAACATGCAACAAGCAACATACAACATACAACATGCAACATGCAACATACAACATACAACATGCAACATGCAACATGCAACATACAACATGCAACATGCAACATGCAACATGCAACATGCAACATACAACATACAACATGCAACATACAACATACAACATACAACATACAACATGCAACATACAACATGCAACATGCAACATGCAACATACAACATACAACATACAACATGCAACATACAACATGCGACATGCAACATGCAACATGCAACATGCAACATGCAACATGCAACATACAACATACAACATACAACATGCAACATGCAACATGCAACATACAACATGCAACATGCAACATGCAACATGCAACATGCAACATACAACATACAACATGCAACATGCAACATGCAACATGCAACATACAACATACAACATGCAACATGCAACATGCAACATGCAATATGCAACATACAACATACAACATACAACATACAACATGCAACATGCAACATGCAACATGCAACATGCAACATGCAACATGCAACATGCAACATGCAACATACAACATGCAACATGCAACATACAACATGCAACATGCAACATGCAACATACAACATGCAACATACAACATGCAACATGCAACATGCAACATGCAACATGCAACATACAACATGCAACATACAACATGCAACATGCAACATGCAACATGCAACATACAACATGCAACATGCAACATGCAACATGCAACATACAACATGCAACATGCAACATGCAACACACAACATGCAACATGCAACATACAACATGCAACATGCAACATACAACATACAACATGCAAATTGCAGCATGCAACATGCAACATACAACATGCAACATACAACATGCAACATGCAACATGCAACATACAACATGCAACATGCAACATACAACATGCAACATGCAACATACAACATGCAACATGCAACATACAACATGCAACATGCAACATGCAACATACAACATACAACATACAACATGCAACATGCAACAAGCAACATACAACATACAACATACAACATGCAACATGCAACATGCAACATACAACATGCAACATGCAACATGCAACATACAACATACAACATACAACATGCAACATACAACATACAACATACAACATGCAACATGCAACATGCAACATGCAATATGCAACATTCAACATGCAACATGCAACATGCAACATGCAACATGCAACATACAACATACAACATACAACATACAACATACAACATGCAACATGCAACATGCAACATACAACATACAACATACAACATACAACATACAACATACAACATACAACATGCAACATGCAACATGCAACATACAACATGCAACATGCAACATGCAACATACAACATGCAACATGCAACATGCAACATGCAACATGCAACATGCAACATACAACATACAACATACAACATGCAACATACAACATGCAACATGCAACATACAACATCCAACATACAACATCCAACATACAACATACAACATGCAACATGCAACATACAACATACAACATGCAACATGCAACATACAACATGCAACATGCAACATACAACATGCAACATACAACATGCAACATTCAACATGCAACATACAACATGCAACATGCAACATACAACATCCAACATACAACATACAACATGCAACATGCAACATGCAACATACAACATACAACATACAACATACAACATACAACATGCAACATGCAACAAGCGACATACAACATACAACATACAACATGCAACATGCAACATACAACATGCAACATGCAACATACAACATCCAACATACAACATACAACATGCAACATGCAACATGCAACATGCAACATACAACATACAACATGCAACATACAACATGCAACATGCAACATGCAACATGCAACATGCAACATGCAACATACTACATACAACATACAACATGCAACATGCAACATACAACATGCAACATACAACATGCAACATACAACATGCAACATGCAACATGCAACATGCAACATGCAACATACAACATACAACATGCAACATGCAACATGCAACATGCAACATACAACATACAACATGCAACATGCAACATGCAACATGCAACATACAACATGCAACATACAACATACAACATGCAACATGCAACATGCAACATGCAACATGCAACATGCAACATACAACATGCAACATGCAACATACAACATGCAACATGCAACATACAACATGCAACATACAACATACAACATGCAACATGCAACATACAACATGCAACATACAACATACAACATGCAACATACAACATGCAACATGCAACATGCAACATACAACATGCAACATGCAACATGCAACATACAACATACAACATACAACATGCAACATACAACATGCGACATGCGACATGCAACATGCAACAAGCAACATGCAACATGCAACATGCAACATGCAACATGCAACATACAACATACAACATGCAACATGCAGCATGCAACATGCAACATACAACATGCAACATACAACATGCAACATGCAACATGCAACATACAACATACAACATGCAACATGCAACATGCAACATGCAACATACAACATACAACATGCAACATGCAACATGCAACATGCAATATGCAACATACAACATACAACATACAACATACAACATGCAACATGCAACATGCAACATGCAACATGCAACATGCAACATACAACATGCAACATGCAACATACAACATGCAACATGCAACATGCAACATACAACATGCAACATGCAACATGCAACATACAACATGCAACATACAACATGCAACATGCAACATGCAACATACAACATGCAACATGCAACATGCAACATACAACATGCAACATGCAACATGCAACATGCAACACACAACATACAACATACAACATACAACATGCAACATGCAACATGCAACATGCAACATACAACATGCAACATACAACATGCAACATGCAACATGCAACATACAACATACAACATGCAACATGCAACAAGCAACATACAACATACAACATGCAACATGCAACATGCAACATACAACATGCAACATGCAACATGCAACATACAACATACAACATGCAACATACAACATACAACATACAACATGCAACATACAACATACAACATGCAACATGCAACATGCAACATGCAATATGCAACATGCAACATGCAACATACAACATGCAACATGCAACATGCAACATGCAACATACAACATGCAACATGCAACATGCAACATGCAACACACAACATACAACATACAACATGCAACATGCAACATGCAACATGCAACATGCAACATGCAACATACAACATGCAACATGCAACATACAACATACAACATGCAACATGCAGCATGCAACATGCAACATACAACATGCAACATACAACATGCAACATGCAACATGCAACATACAACATGCAACATGCAACATACAACATGCAACATGCAACATACAACATGCAACATGCAACATACAACATGCAACATACAACATGCAACAAGCAACATACAACATGCAACATGCAACATACAACATGCAACATACAACATGCAACATGCAACATACAACATGCAACATGCAACATGCAACATACAACATGCAACATGCAACATGCAACATACAACATACAACATACAACATGCAACATACAACATGCGACATGCAACATGCAACATGCAACATGCAACATGCAACATGCAACATGCAACATACAACATACAACATACAACATGCAACATGCAACATGCAACATGCAACATACAACATGCAACATACAACATGCAACATGCAACATGCAACATGCAACATACAACTTACAACATGCAACATGCAACATGCAACATACAACATACAACATGCAACATGCAACATGCAACATGCAATATGCAACATACAACATACAACATACAACATGCAACATGCAACATGCAACATGCAACATGCAACATACAACATGCAACATGCAACATACAACATGCAACATGCAACATACAACATGCAACATACAACATGCAACATGCAACATGCAACATGCAACATACAACATGCAACATACAACATGCAACATACAACATGCAACATGCAACATGCAACATGCAACATACAACATGCAACATGCAACATGCAACACACAACATACAACATACAACATACAACATGCAACATGCAACATGCAACATGCAACATGCAACATACAACATGCAACATGCAACATACAACATACAACATGCAACATGCAGCATGCAACATGCAACATACAACATGCAACATACAACATGCAACATGCAACATGCAACATACAACATGCAACATGCAACATACAACATGCAACATGCAACATACAACATGCAACATGCAACATACAACATGCAACATGCAACATGCAACATACAACATACAACATGCAACATGCAACAAGCAACATACAACATACAACATGCAACATGCAACATGCAACATACAACATGCAACATGCAACATGCAACATACAACATACAACATACAACATGCAACATACAACATACAACATACAACATACAACATGCAACATGCAACATGCAATATGCAACATTCAACATGCAACATGCAACATGCAACATGCAACATGCAACATACAACATACAACATACAACATACAACATACAACATGCAACATGCAACATGCAACATGCAACATGCAACATGCAACATGCAACATGCAACATACAACATACAACATGCAACATGCAACATACAACATGCAACATACAACATGCAACATACAACATGCAACATGCAACATGCAACATGCAACATGCAACATACAACATACAACATACAACATGCAACATGCAACATGCAACATGCAACATACAACATACAACATGCAACATGCAACATGCAACATGCAACATGCAACATGCAACATGCAACATGCAACATGCAACATACAACATGCAACATACAACATACAACAGGCAACATGCAACATGCAACATGCAACATGCAACATGCAACATGCAACATGCAACATGCAACATACAACATGCAACATGCAACATACAACATGCAACATACAACATGCAACATACAACATACAACATGCAACATGCAACATACAACATGCAACATACAACATACAACATGCAACATACAACATGCAACATGCAACATGCAACATACAACATGCAACATGCAACATGCAACATACAAGATACAACATACAACATGCAACATACAACATGCGACATGCAACATGCAACATGCAACAAGCAACATGCAACATGCAACATGCAACATGCAACATACAACATACAACATGCAACATGCAGCATGCAACATGCAACATACAACATGCAACATACAACATGCAACATGCAACATGCAACATGCAACATACAACATACAACATGCAACATGCAACATGCAACATGCAACATGCAACATACAACATACAACATGCAACATGCAACATGCAACATGCAATATGCAACATACAACATACAACATACAACATACAACATACAACATGCAACATGCAACATGCAACATGCAACATGCAACATGCAACATGCAACATGCAACATACAACATGCAACATGCAACATACAACATGTAACATGCAACATGCAACATACAACATGCAACATACAACATGCAACATGCAACATGCAACATGCAACATACAACATGCAACATACAACATGCAACATGCAACATACAACATGCAACATGCAACATGCAACATACAACATGCAACATGCAACATGCAACATACAACATGCAACATGCAACATGCAACACACAACATACAACATACAACATACAACATACAACATGCAACATGCAACATGCAACATGCAACATACAACATACAACATGCAACATGCAACATACAACATGCAACATGCAACATGCAACATACAACATACAACATGCAACATGCAACATGCAATATGCAACATGCAACATGCAACATACAACATGCAACATGCAACATGCAACATGCAACATGCAACATACAACATACAACATGCAACAAGCAACATACAACATACAACATGCAACATGCAACATGCAACATACAACATGCAACATGCAACATGCAACATACAACATACAACATGCAACATACAACATACAACATACAACATACAACATACAACATGCAACATACAACATACAACATGCAACATGCAACATGCAACATGCAATATGCAACATGCAACATGCAACATACAACATGCAACATGCAACATGCAACATGCAACATACAACATGCAACATGCAACATGCAACATGCAACATGCAACACACAACATACAACATACAACATACAACATGCAACATGCAACATGCAACATGCAACATACAACATGCAACATGCAACATACAACATACAACATGCAACATGCAGCATGCAACATGCAACATACAACATGCAACATACAACATGCAACATGCAACATGCAACATACAACATGCAACATGCAACATACAACATGCAACATGCAACATACAACATGCAACATGCAACATACAACATGCAACATGCAACATACAACATGCAACATACAACATGCAACAAGCAACATACAACATGCAACATGCAACATACAACATGCAACATACAACATGCAACATGCAACATACAACATGCAACATGCAACATGCAACATACAACATGCAACATGCAACATGCAACATACGACATACAACATACAACATGCGACATGCAACATGCAACATGCAACATGCAACATGCAACATGCAACATGCAACATGCAACATACAACATACAACATACAACATCCAACATCCAACATACGACATACAACATACAACATACAACATCCAACATACAACATCCAACATCCAACCTACAACATACAACATACAACATACAACATCCAACATCCAACATACAACATCCAACATACAACATCCAACATCCAACATCCAACATACAACATCCAACATACAACATCCAACATACAACATCCAACATCCAACATACAACATACAACATCCAACATACAACATACAACATCCAACATACAATATCCAACATCCAACATACAACATACAACATACAACATGCAACATACAACATGCAACATGCAACATGCAACATGCAACATACAACATGCAACATACAACATGCAACATGCAACATACAACATGCAACATGCAACATGCAACATACAACATGCAACATGCAACATGCAACATACAACATGCAACATGCAACATGCAACATGCAACACACAACATACAACATACAACATACAACATACAACATACAACATGCAACATGCAACATGCAACATGCAACATGCAACATGCAACATGCAACATACAACATGCAACATGCAACATACAACATACAACATGCAACATGCAGCATGCAACATGCAACATACAACATGCAACATACAACATGCAACATGCAACATGCAACATACAACATGCAACATGCAACATACAACATGCAACATGCAACATACAACATGCAACATGCAACATACAACATGCAACATGCAACATGCAACATACAACATACAACATGCAACATGCAACAAGCAACATACAACATACAACATGCAACATGCAACATGCAACATACAACATGCAACATGCAACATGCAACATACAACATACAACATACAACATGCAACATACAACATACAACATACAACATACAACATGCAACATGCAACATGCAATATGCAACATTCAACATGCAACATGCAACATGCAACATGCAACATGCAACATACAACATACAACATACAACATACAACATACAACATACAACATGCAACATGCAACATGCAACATGCAACATGCAACATGCAACATGCAACATGCAACATGCAACATGCAACATACAACATACAACATGCAACATGCAACATACAACATGCAACATACAACATGCAACATACAACATGCAACATGCAACATGCAACATGCAACATGCAACATGCAACATACAACATACAACATGCAACATGCAACATGCAACATGCAACATACAACATACAACATGCAACATGCAACATGCAACATGCAACATGCAACATGCAACATACAACATGCAACATACAACATGCAACATGCAACATGCAACATGCAACATGCAACATGCAACATGCAACATGCAACATACAACATGCAACATACAACATGCAACATACAACATACAACATGCAACATGCAACATACAACATGCAACATACAACATACAACATGCAACATACAACATGCAACATGCAACATGCAACATACAACATGCAACATGCAACATGCAACATACAACATACAACATACAACATGCAACATACAACATGCGACATGCAACATGCAACATGCAACAAGCAACATGCAACATGCAACATGCAACATACAACATACAACATGCAACATGCAGCATGCAACATGCAACATACAACATGCAACATACAACATGCAACATGCAACATGCAACATGCAACATGCAACATGCAACATGCAATATGCAACATACAACATACAACATACAACATACAACATGCAACATGCAACATGCAACATGCAACATGCAACATGCAACATACAACATGCAACATGCAACATACAACATGCAACATGCAACATGCAACATACAACATGCAACATACAACATGCAACATGCAACATGCAACATGCAACATGCAACATACAACATGCAACATACAACATGCAACATGCAACATACAACATGCAACATGCAACATGCAACATACAACATGCAACATGCAACATGCAACATGCAACATGCAACATACAACATGTAACATGCAACATGCAACATGCAACACACAACATACAACATACAACATACAACATACAACATGCAACATGCAACATACAACATGCAACATGCAACATGCAACATACAACATGCAACATACAACATGCAACATGCAACATGCAACATGCAACATGCAACATACAACATGCAACATACAACATGCAACATGCAACATACAACATGCAACATGCAACATGCAACATACAACATGCAACATGCAACATGCAACATGCAACATACAACATGCAACATGCAACATGCAACACACAACATACAACATACAACATACAACATACAACATGCAACATGCAACATGCAACATGCAACATGCAACATACAACATGCAACATGCAACATACAACATGCAACATGCAACATGCAACATGCAACATACAACATACAACATGCAACATGCAACAAGCAACATACAACATACAACATGCAACATGCAACATGCAACATACAACATGCAACATGCAACATGCAACATACAACATACAACATGCAACATACAACATACAACATACAACATACAACATACAACATGCAACATACAACATGCAACATGCAACATGCAATATGCAACATGCAACATACAACATGCAACATGCAACATACAACATGCAACATGCAACATGCAACACACAACATACAACATACAACATACAACATGCAACATGCAACATGCAACATACAACATGCGACATGCAACATGCAACATGCAACATGCAACATGCAACATGCAACATGCAACATGCAACATACAACATACAACATACAACATGCAACATGCAACATGCAACATGCAACATACAACATGCAACATGCAACATGCAACATGCAACATGCAACATGCAACATGCAACATGCAACATACAACATACAACATGCAACATGCAACATGCAACATGCAACATGCAACATACAACATACAACATGCAACATGCAACATGCAACATGCAATATGCAACATACAACATACAACATACAACATGCAACATGCAACATGCAACATGCAACATGCAACATGCAACATGCAACATACAACATGCAACATGCAACATACAACATGCAACATGCAACATGCAACATACAACATGCAACATACAACATGCAACATGCAACATGCAACATGCAACATACAACATGCAACATACAACATGCAACATGCAACATGCAACATGCAACATGCAACATACAACATGCAACATGCAACATGCAACATGCAACATACAACATGCAACATGCAACATGCAACACACAACATACAACATACAACATACAACATGCAACATGCAACATGCAACATGCAACATGCAACATACAACATGCAACATGCAACATACAACATACAACATGCAACATGCAGCATGCAACATGCAACATACAACATGCAACATACAACATGCAACATGCAACATGCAACATACAACATGCAACATGCAACATACAACATGCAACATGTAACATACAACATGCAACATGCAACATACAACATGCAACATGCAACATGCAACATACAACATACAACATGCAACATGCAACAAGCAACATACAACATACAACATACAACATACAACATGCAACATGCAACATGCAACATACAACATACAACATGCAACATGCAACATGCAACATACAACATACAACATACAACATGCAACATACAACATACAACATACAACATGCAACATGCAACATGCAACATGCAATATGCAACATTCAACATGCAACATGCAACATGCAACATGCAACATGCAACATACAACATACAACATACAACATACAACATACAACATGCAACATGCAACATGCAACATACAACATACAACATACAACATACAACATACAACATACAACATGCAACATGCAACATGCAACATACAACATGCAACATGCAACATGCAACATGCAACATACAACATGCAACATGCAACATGCAACATGCAACATGCAACATGCAACATACAACATACAACATACAACATGCAACATGCAACATACAACATGCAACATGCAACATACAACATCCAACATACAACATACAACATGCAACATGCAACATACAACATACAACATGCAACATGCAACATACAACATGCAACATGCAACATACAACATGCAACATACAACATGCAACATTCAACATGCAACATACAACATGCAACATGCAACATACAACATCCAACATACAACATACAACATGCAACATGCAACATGCAACATACAACATACAACATACAACATGCAACATGCAACAAGCGACATACAACATACAACATACAACATGCAACATGCAACATACAACATGCAACATGCAACATGCAACATACAACATCCAACATACAACATACAACATGCAACATGCAACATGCAACATGCAACATACAACATACAACATGCAACATACAACATGCAACATGCAACATGCAACATGCAACATGCAACATGCAACATGCAACATACAACATACAACATACAACATGCAACATACAACATGCAACATACAACATGCAACATACAACATGCAACATGCAACATGCAACATGCAACATACAACATACAACATGCAACATGCAACATGCAACATGCAACATACAACATACAACATGCAACATGCAACATGCAACATGCAACATGCAACATACAACATGCAACATACAACATACAACATGCAACATGCAACATGCAACATGCAACATGCAACATGCAACATGCAACATACAACATGCAACATACAACATGCAACATACAACATACAACATGCAACATGCAACATACAACATGCAACATACAACATACAACATGCAACATACAACATGCAACATACAACATGCAACATGCAACATGCAACATACAACATGCAACATGCAACATGCAACATACAACATGCAACATGCAACATGCAACATGCAACATGCATCATGCAACATGCAACATGCAACATACAACATGCAACATGCAACATACAACATGCAACATGCAACATGCAACATACAACATGCAACATGCAACATGCAACATGCAACATACAACATGCAACATGCAACATGCAACATACAACATACAACATGCAACATACAACATGCAACATGCAACATAGAACATGCAACATGCAACATGCAACATACAACATGCAACATGCAACATGCAACATACAACATGCAACATGCAACATGCAACATGCAACATGCAACATACAACATGCAACATGCAACATACAACATGCAACATGCAACATGCAACATACAACATGCAACATGCAACATACAACATGCAACATACAACATGCAACATGCAACATGCAACATACAACATGCAACATGCAACATGCAACATACAACATGCAACATGCAACATACAACATGCAACATGCAACATACAACATGCAACATGCAACATACAACATGCAACATGCAACATACAACATGCAACATGCAACATGCAACATGCAACATGCAACATACAACATGCAACATGCAACATGCAACATGCAACATACAACATGCAACATGCAACATGCAACATGCAACATGCAACATACAACATGCAACATGCAACATACAACATGCAACATGCAACAGACAACATGCAACATGCAACATACAACATACAACATGCAACATACAACATGCAACATGCAACATGCAACATGCAACATGCAGCATACAACATGCAACATGCAACATGCAACATGCAACATGCAACATGCAACATGCAACATACAACATGCAACATGCAACATACAACATGCAACATGCAACATGCAACATGCAACATACAACATGCAACATGCAACATGCAACATGCAACATGCAACATGCAACATACAACATACAACATACAACATGCAACATGCAACATACAACATGCAACATGCAACATACAACATCCAACATACAACATACAACATGCAACATGCAACATACAACATACAACATGCAACATGCAACATACAACATGCAACATGCAACATACAACATGCAACATACAACATGCAACATTCAACATGCAACATACAACATGCAACATGCAACATACAACATCCAACATACAACATACAACATGCAACATGCAACATGCAACATACAACATACAACATACAACATGCAACATGCAACAAGCGACATACAACATACAACATACAACATGCAACATGCAACATACAACATGCAACATGCAACATGCAACATACAACATCCAACATACAACATACAACATGCAACATGCAACATGCAACATGCAACATACAACATACAACATGCAACATACAACATGCAACATGCAACATGCAACATGCAACATGCAACATGCAACATGCAACATACAACATACAACATACAACATGCAACATACAACATGCAACATACAACATGCAACATACAACATGCAACATGCAACATGCAACATGCAACATACAACATACAACATGCAACATGCAACATGCAACATGCAACATACAACATACAACATGCAACATGCAACATGCAACATGCAACATGCAACATACAACATGCAACATACAACATACAACATGCAACATGCAACATGCAACATGCAACATGCAACATGCAACATACAACATGCAACATACAACATGCAACATACAACATACAACATGCAACATGCAACATACAACATGCAACATACAACATACAACATGCAACATACAACATGCAACATACAACATGCAACATGCAACATGCAACATACAACATGCAACATGCAACATGCAACATACAACATGCAACATGCAACATGCAACATGCAACATGCATCATGCAACATGCAACATGCAACATACAACATGCAACATGCAACATACAACATGCAACATGCAACATGCAACATACAACATGCAACATGCAACATGCAACATGCAACATACAACATGCAACATGCAACATGCAACATACAACATACAACATGCAACATACAACATGCAACATGCAACATAGAACATGCAACATGCAACATGCAACATACAACATGCAACATGCAACATGCAACATACAACATGCAACATGCAACATGCAACATGCAACATGCAACATACAACATGCAACATGCAACATACAACATGCAACATGCAACATGCAACATACAACATGCAACATGCAACATACAACATGCAACATACAACATGCAACATGCAACATGCAACATACAACATGCAACATGCAACATGCAACATACAACATGCAACATGCAACATACAACATGCAACATGCAACATACAACATGCAACATGCAACATACAACATGCAACATGCAACATACAACATGCAACATGCAACATGCAACATGCAACATGCAACATACAACATGCAACATGCAACATGCAACATGCAACATACAACATGCAACATGCAACATGCAACATGCAACATGCAACATACAACATGCAACATGCAACATACAACATGCAACATGCAACAGACAACATGCAACATGCAACATACAACATACAACATGCAACATACAACATGCAACATGCAACATGCAACATGCAACATGCAGCATACAACATGCAACATGCAACATGCAACATGCAACATGCAACATGCAACATGCAACATACAACATGCAACATGCAACATGCAACATGCAACATGCAACATGCATCATGCAACATGCAACATGCAACATGCAACATACAACATGCAACATGCAACATGCAACATACAACATACAACATGCAACATACAACATGCAACATGCAACATACAACATACAACATGCAACATACAACATGCAACATACAACATGTAACATGCAACATGCAACATGCAACATACACCATGCAACATGCAACATGCAACATGCAACATACAACATGCAACATACAACATGCAACATGCAACATGCAACATGCAACATACAACATGCAACATACAACATGCAACATGCAACATACAACATGCTACATGCAACATACAACATGCAACATGCAACATGCAACATGCAACATGCAACATACAACATGCAACATGCAACATGCAACATGCAACATGCAACATACAACATGCAACATGCAACATACAACATGCAACATGCAACATACAACATGCATCATGCAACATGCAACATGCAACATGCAACATACAACATGCAACATGCAACATACAACATGCAACATGCAACATGCAACATACAACATGCAACATGCAACATACAACATGCAACATGCAACCTACAACATGCAACATGCAACATACAACATGCAACATGCAACATACAACGTGCAACATACAACATGCAACATACAACATGCAACATGCAACATACAACATGCAACATGCAACATGCAACATGCAACATGAAACATGCAACATACAACATGCAACATGCAACATGCAACATGCAACATGCAACATACAACATGCAACATGCAACATACAACATGCAACATGCAACATACAACATGCAACATGCAACATGCAACATACAACATGCAACATGCAACATGCAACATGCAACATACAACATGCAACATGCAACATACAACATACAACATGCAACATGCAACATGCAACATGCAACATGCAACATGCAACATGCAACATGCAACATACAACATGCAACATGCAACATGCAACATACAACATGCAACATGCAACATACAACATACAACATGCAACATGCAACATGCAACATGCAACATACAACATGCAACATGCAACATGCAACAAGCAACATACAACATGCAACATGCAACATACAACATGCAACATGCAACATGCAACAAGCAACATACAACATGCAACATGCAACATACAACATACAACATGCAACATGCAACATACAACATGCAACATGCAACATGCAACATGCAACATGCAACATACAACATGCAACATGCAACATGCAACATACAACATGCAACATGCAACATACAACATACAACATACAACATGCAACATGCAACATGCAACATGCAACATACAACATACAACATGCAACATGCAACATGCAACAAGCAACATACAACATGCAACATGCAACATACAACATGCAACATGCAACATACAACATGCAACATGCAACATGCAACATGCAACATACAACATGCAACATGCAACATACAACATGCAACATGAAACATACAACATACAACATGCAATATGCAACATGCAACATAGAACATGCAACATGCAACATGCAACATACAACATGCAACATGCAACATACAACATACAACATACAACATGCAACATGCAACATGCAACATACAACATGCAACATGCAACATACAACATGCAACATGCAACATGCAACATACAACATGCAACATGCAACATACAACATGCAACATGCAACATACAACATGCAACATGCAATATACAACATGCAACATGCAACATGCAACATACAACATGCAACATGCAACATGCAACATACAACATGCAACATGCAACATGCAACATGCATCATGCAACATGCAACATGCAACATACAACATGCAACATGCAACATGAAACATGCAACATGCAACATGCAACATGCAACATACAACATGCAACATGCAACATGCAACATGCAACATGCAACATACAACATGCAACATGCAACATGCAACATACAACATGCAACATGCAACATACAACATACAACATACAACATACAACATGCAACATGCAACATGCAACATGCAACATGCAACATGCAACATACAACATACAACATGCAACATGCAACATACAACATGCAACATGCAACATACAACATGCAACATGCAACATGCAACATGCAACATACAACATGCAACATGCAACATACAACATGCAACATACAACATACAACATGCAACATGCAACATGCAACATGCAACATGCAACATGCAACATACAACATACAACATACAACATGCAACATGCAACATGCAACAAGCAACATACAACATGCAACATACAACATGCAACATGCAACATGCAACATACAACATGCAACATGCAACATGCAACATGCAACATACAACATGCAACATGCAACATGCAACAAGCAACATACAACATGCAACATACAACATGCAACATGCAACATGCAACATGCATCATGCAACATGCAACATGCAACATACAACATGCAACATACAACATGCAACATACAACATACAACATGCAACATACAACATGCAACATGCAACATACAACATACAACTACAACATACAGCATACAACATACAACATACAACATGCAACATGCAACATGCAACATACAACATACATCATACAACATACAACATACAACATGCAACATACATCATACAACATACAACATACAACATACAACATACAACATACAACATATAACATGCAACATGCAACATGCAACATGCAACATGCAACATACAACATGCAACATGCAACATACAACATGCAACATGCAACATACAACATACAACTTGCAACATGCAACATGCAACATGCAACATACAACATACAACATGCAACATGCAACATGCAACATACAACATGCAACATGCAACATGCAACATGCAACATACAACATGCAACATGCAACATGCAACATGCAACATGCACCATACAACATGCAACATGCAACATGCAACATACAACATGCAACATGCAACATACAACATACAACATGCAACATGCAACATGCAACATGCAACATGCAACATACAACATACAACATGCAACATGCAACATGCAACAAGCAACATACAACATGCAACATGCAAAATGCAACATACAACATGCAACATGCAACATACAACATACAACTTGCAACATGCAACATGCAACATGCAACATACAACATGCAACATACAACATGCAACATACAACATGCAACATGCAACATACAACATACAACATACAACATGCAACATGCAACATGCAACATGCAACATACAACATACAACATGCAACATGCAACATGCAACAAGCAACATACAACATGCAACATGCAACATACAACATGCAACATGCAACATGCAACATGCAACAAGCAACAAGCAACATACAACATGCAACATGCAACATACAACATGCAACATGCAACATGCAACATACAACATACAACATGCAACATGCAACATGCAACATGCAACATACAACATGCAACATGCAACATGCAACATGCAACATACAACATGCAACATGCAACATACAACATGCAACATGCAACATACAACATACAACATACAACATGCAACATGCAACATGCAACATGCAACATACAACATACAACATGCAACATACAACATGCAACATACAACATGCAACATGCAACATGCAACATACAACATGCAACATGCAACATGCAACATACAACATGCAACATGCAACATGCAACATGCAACATGCATCATGCAACATGCAACATGCAACATGCAACATACAACATGCAACATGCAACATACAACATGCAACATGCAACATGCAACATACAACATGCAACATGCAACATGCAACATACAACATGCAACATGCAACATACAACATGCAACATGCAACATGCAACATACAACATGCAACATACAACATGCAACATGCAACATACAACATGCAACATGCAACATACAACATGCAACATGCAACATACAACATGCAACATGCAACATGCAACATACAACATGCAACATGCAACATACAACATGCAACATGCAACATGCAACATGCAACATGCAACATACAACATGCAACATGCAACATGCAACATGCAACATAGAACATGCAACATGCAACATGCAACATACAACATGCAACATGCAACATGCAACATACAACATGCAACATGCAACATGCAACATGCAACATGCAACATACAACATGCAACATGCAACATACAACATGCAACATGCAACATGCAACATACAACATGCAACATGCAACATACAACATGCAACATACAACATGCAACATGCAACATGCAACATACAACATGCAACATGCAACATGCAACATACAACATGCAACATGCAACATACAACATGCAACATGCAACATACAACATGCAACATGCAACATACAACATGCAACATGCAACATACAACATGCAACATGCAACATACAACATGCAACATGCAACATGCAACATACAACATGCAACATGCAACATACAACATGCAACATGCAACATGCAACATGCAACATACAACATGCAACATGCAACATACAACATGCAACATGCAACATACAACATGCAACATGCAACATGCAACATACAACATACAACATGCAACATACAACATGCAACATGCAACATGCAACATGCAACATACAACATGCAACATGCAACATGCAACATGCAACATGCAACATACAACATGCAACATGCAACATGCAACATGCATCATGCAACATGCAACATGCAACATGCAACATACAACATGCAACATGCAACATGCAACATGCAACATGCAACATACAACATACAACATGCAACATACAACATGCAACATGCAACATACAACATACAACATGCAACATACAACATGCAACATACAACATGCAACATGCAACATGCAACATGCAACATACAACATGCAACATGCAACATGCAACATGCAACATACAACATGCAACATACAACATGCAACATGCAACATGCAACATGCAACATACAACATGCAACATACAACATGCAACATGCAACATACAACATGCTACATGCAACATACAACATGCAACATGCAACATGCAACATGCAACATACAACATGCAACATGCAACATGCAACATGCAACATACAACATGCAACATGCAACATACAACATGCAACATGCAACATACAACATGCATCATGCAACATGCAACATGCAACATGCAACATACAACATGCAACATGCAACATACAACATGCAACATGCAACATGCAACATGCAACATACAACATGCAACATGCAACATACAACATACAACATGCAACATGCAACATACAACATGCAACATGCAACATACAACATGCAACATGCAACATACAACGTGCAACATACAACATGCAACATGCAACATACAACATGCAACATGCAACATACAACATGCAACATGCAACATGCAACATGCAACATGAAACATGCAACATACAACATGCAACATGCAACATGCAACATGCAACATGCAACATACAACATGCAACATGCAACATACAACATGCAACATGCAACATACAACATGCAACATGCAACATGCAACATACAACATGCAACATGCAACATGCAACATGCAACATACAACATGCAACATGCAACATACAACATACAACATGCAACATGCAACATGCAACATGCAACATGCAACATGCAACATGCAACATACAACATGCAACATGCAACATGCAACATACAACATGCAACATGCAACATACAACATACAACATGCAACATGCAACATGCAACATGCAACATACAACATGCAACATGCAACAAGCAACATACAACATGCAACATGCAACATACAACATGCAACATGCAACATGCAACAAGCAACATACAACATGCAACATGCAACATACAACATACAACATGCAACATGCAACATACAACATGCAACATGCAACATGCAACATGCAACATGCAACATACAACATGCAACATGCAACATGCAACATACAACATGCAACATGCAACATACAACATACAACATACCACATGCAACATGCAACATGCAACATGCAACATACAACATACAACATGCAACATGCAACATGCAACATGCAACATGCAACATGCAACAAGCAACATACAACATGCAACATGCAACATACAACATGCAACATGCAACATACAACATGCAACATGCAACATGCAACATGCAACATACAACATGCAACATGCAACATACAACATGCAACATGAAACATACAACATACAACATGCAACATGCAACATGCAACATGCAACATACAACATGCAACATGCAACATGCAACATACAACATGCAACATGCAACATACAACATACAACATGCAACATGCAACATACAACATGCAACATGCAACATGCAACATACAACATGCAACATGCAACATGCAACATACAACATGCAACATGCAACATACAACATGCAACATGCAACATACAACATGCAACATGCAACATACAACATGCAACATGCAACATGCAACATACAACATGCAACATGCAACATACAACATGCAACATGCTACATGCAACATGCATCATGCAACATGCAACATGCAACATACAACATGCAACATGAAACGTGCAACATACAACATGCAACATGCAACATGCAACATGCAACATACAACATGCAACATGCAACATACAACATGCAACATGCAACATACAACATGCAACATGCAACATGCAACATACAACATGCAACATGCAACATGCAACATGCAACATACAACATGCAACATGCAACATGCAACATACAACATGCAACATGCAACATGCAACATGCAACATACAACATGCAACATGCAACATACAACATGCAACATGCAACATACAACATGCAACATGCAACATACAACATGCAACATACAACATGCAACATGCTACATGCAACATGCATCATGCAACATGCAACATACAACATGCAACATGCAACATACAACATGCAACATGCAACATACAACATACAACATGCAACATACAACATGCAACATACAACATGCAACATACAACATGCAACATGCAACATGCAACATACAACATGCAACATGCAGCATGCAACATGCAACATGCAACATGCAACATGCAACATACAACATGCAACATGCAACATGCAACATGCAACATGCATCATGCAACATGCAACATACAACATGCAACATGCAACATGAAACATGCAACATACAACATGCAACATGCAACATGCATCATGCAACATGCAACATACAACATGCAACATGCAACATGAAACATGCAACATACAACATGCAACATGCAACATGCAACATGCAACATACAACATGCAACATGCAACATACAACATGCAACATGCAACATACAACATGCAACATGCAACATGCAACATACAACATGCAACATGCAACATGCAACATGCAACATACAACATGCAACATGCAACATACAACATACAACATGCAACATGCAACATGCAACATGCAACATGCAACATGCAACATGCAACATACAACATGCAACATGCAACATACAACATGCAACATGCAACATACAACATACAACATGCAACATGCAACATGCAACATGCAACATACAACATGCAACATGCAACAAGCAACATATAACATGCAACATACAACATGCAACATGCAACATGCAACAAGCAACATACAACATGCAACATGCAACATACAACATACAACATGCAACATGCAACATACAACATGCAACATGCAACATGCAACATGCAACATGCAACATGCAACATACAACATGCAACATGCAACATGCAACATACAACATGCAACATGCAACATACAACATACAACATACAACATGCAACATGCAACATGCAACATGCAACATACAACATACAACATGCAACATGCAACATGCAACATGCAACAAGCAACATACAACATGCAACATGCAACATACAACATGCAACATGCAACATGCAACAAGCAACATACAACATGCAACATGCAACATACAACATGCAACATGCAACATGCAACATACAACATGCAACATGCAACATACAACATGCAACATGCAACATGCAACATGCAACATGCAACATGCAACATGCAACATGCAACATACAACATGCAACATGCAACATGCAACATACAACATGCAACATGCAACATACAACATACAACATACAACATGCAACATGCAACATGCAACATGCAACATACAACATACAACATGCAACATACAACATGCAACATACAACATGCAACATGCAACATGCAACATGCAACATACAACATGCAACATGCAAAATGCAACATGCAACATGCAACATACAACATGCAACATGCAACATGCAACATGCAACATGCAATATACAACATGCAACATGCAACATACAACATGCAACATGCAACATGCAACATACAACATGCAACATGCAACATACAACATACAACATGCAACATGCAACATACAACATGCAACATGCAACATGCAACATACAACATGCAACATGCAACATGCAACATACAACATGCAACATGCAACATACAACATGCAACATGCAACATACAACATGCAACATGCAACATACAACATGCAACATGCAACATGCAACATACAACATGCAACATGCAACATACAACATGCAACATGCAACATGCAACATGCAACATGCAACATACAACATGCAACATGCAACATGCAACATGCAACATACAACATGCAACATGCAACATACAACATGCAACATGCAACATGCAACATGCAACATGCAACATACAACATGCAACATGCAACATACAACATGCAACATGCAACATACAACATGCAACATGCAACATGCAACATACAACATGCAACATACAACATGCAACATGCAACATACAACATGCAACATGCAACATACAACATGCAACATGCAACATGCAACATGCAACATGCAACATACAACATGCAACATGCAACATGCAACATACAACATGCAACATGCAACATACAACATGCAACATGCAACATACAACATGCAACATGCAACATACAACATGCAACATGCAACATGCAACATGCAACATGCAACATACAACATGCAACATGCAACATGCAACATACAACATGCAACATGCAACATGCAACATGCAACATGCAACATACAACATGCAACATGCAACATGCAACATGCAACATGCAACATACAACATGCAACATGCAACATACAACATGCAACATGCAACATACAACATGCAACATGCAACATGCAACATACAACATACAACATGCAACATACAACATGCAACATGCAACATGCAACATGCAACATACAACATGCAACATGCAACATGCAACATACAACATGCAACATGCAACATGCAACATGCAACATGCAACATACAATATGCAACATGCAACATGCAACATGCAACATGCATCATGCAACATGCAACATGCAACATACAACATGCAACATGCAACATGCAACATGCAACATACAACATGCAACATGCAACATACAACATGCAACAAGCAACATACAACATGCAACATACAACATGCAACATGCAACATGCAACATGCAACATACAACATGCAACATGCAACATACAACATGCAACATGCAACATACAACATGCAACATGCAACATGCAACATACAACATGCAACATGCAACATGCAACATACAATATGCAACATGCAACATGCATCATGCAACATGCAACATGCAACATACAACATGCAACATGCAACATGCAACATACAACATGCAACATGCAACATACAACATGCAACATGCAACAAGCAACATACAACATGCAACATACAACATGCAACATGCAACATGCAACATGCAACATACAATATGCAACATGCAACATGCAACATGCAACATGCATCATGCAACATGCAACATGCATCATGCAACATGCAACATGCAACATGCAACATACAACATGCAACATGCAACATACAACATGCAACATGCAACATACAACATGCAACATGCAACATACAACATACAACATGCAACATGCAACATACAACATGCAACATGCAACATGCAACATACAACATGCAACATGCAACATGCAACATACAACATGCAACATGCAACATACAACATGCAACATGCAACATACAACATGCAACATGCAACATAAAACATGCAACATGCAACATGCAACATACAACATGCAACATGCAACATGCAACATACAACATGCAACATGCAACATGCAACATGCAACATACAACATGCAACATGCAACATGCAACATGCAACATGCAACATACAACATGCAACATGCAACATACAACATGCAACATGCAACATGCAACATGCAACATGCAACATACAACCTGCAACATACAACATGCAACATGCAACATACAACATGCAACATGCAACATACAACATGCAACATGCAACATGCAACATGCAACATACAACATGCAACATGCAACATGCAACATGCAACATACAACATGCAACATGCAACATACAACATGCAACATGCAACATACAACATGCAACATGCAACATACAACATGCAACATGCAACATACAACATGCAACATGCAACATGCAACATGCAACATACAACATGCAACATGCAACATGCGACATACAACATGCAACATGCAACATGCAACATACAACATGCAACATGCAACATACAACATGCAACATGCAACATGCAACATGCAACATACAATATGCAACATGCAACATGCAACATGCAACATGCATCATGCAACATGCAACATGCAACATACAACATGCAACATGCAACATGCAACATACAACATGCAACATGCAACATGCAACATACAACATGCAACATGCAACATACAACATGCAACATGCAACATGCAACATGCAACATGCAACATGCAACATGCAACATACAACATGCAACATGCAACATGCAACATGCAACATGCATCATGCAACATGCAACATGCAACATACAACATGCAACATGCAACATGCAACATGCAACATACAACATGCAACATGCAACATGCAACATGCAACATGCAACATACAACATGCAACATGCAACATGCAACATACAACATGCAACATGCAACATACAACATGCAACATGCAACATGCAACATGCAACATACAACATGCAACATGCAACATACAACATGCAACATGCAACATACAACATGCAACATGCAACATGCAACATACAACATGCAACATGCAACATGCAACATGCAACATACAACATGCAACATGCAACATGCAACATACAACATGCAACATGCAACATGCAACATGCAACATACAACATGCAACATGCAACATACAACATGCAACATGCAACATACAACATGCAACATGCAACATACAACATGCAACATACAACATGCAACATGCTACATGCAACATGCATCATGCAACATGCAACATACAACATGCAACATGCAACATACAACATGCAACATGCAACATACAACATACAACATGCAACATACAACATGCAACATACAACATGCAACATACAACATGCAACATGCAACATGCAACATACAACATGCAACATGCAGCATGCAACATGCAACATGCAACATGCAACATGCAACATACAACATGCAACATGCAACATGCAACATGCAACATGCATCATGCAACATGCAACATACAACATGCAACATGCAACATGAAACATGCAACATACAACATGCAACATGCAACATGCAACATGCAACATGCAACATGCATCATGCAACATGCAACATACAACATGCAACATGCAACATGAAACATGCAACATACAACATGCAACATGCAACATGCAACATGCAACATGCAACATACAACATGCAACATGCAACATACAACATGCAACATGCAACATACAACATGCAACATGCAACATGCAACATACAACATGCAACATGCAACATGCAACATGCAACATACAACATGCAACATGCAACATACAACATACAACATGCAACATGCAACATGCAACATGCAACATGCAACATGCAACATACAACATGCAACATGCAACATACAACATGCAACATGCAACATACAACATACAACATGCAACATGCAACATGCAACATGCAACATACAACATGCAACATGCAACAAGCAACATACAACATGCAACATACAACATGCAACATGCAACATGCAACAAGCAACATACAACATGCAACATGCAACATACAACATACAACATGCAACATGCAACATACAACATGCAACATGCAACATGCAACATGCAACATGCAACATACAACATGCAACATGCAACATGCAACATACAACATGCAACATGCAACATACAACATACAACATGCAACATGCAACATGCAACATGCAACATACAACATACAACATGCAACATGCAACATGCAACATGCAACAAGCAACATACAACATGCAACATGCAACATACAACATGCAACATGCAACATGCAACAAGCAACATACAACATGCAACATGCAACATACAACATGCAACATGCAACATGCAACATACAACATGCAACATGCAACATACAACATGCAACATGCAACATGCAACATGCAACATGCAACATGCAACATGCAACATACAACATGCAACATGCAACATGCAACATACAACATGCAACATGCAACATACAACATACAACATACAACATGCAACATGCAACATGCAACATGCAACATACAACATACAACATGCAACATACAACATGCAACATACAACATGCAACATGCAACATGCAACATGCAACATACAACATGCAACATGCAAAATGCAACATGCAACATGCAACATACAACATGCAACATGCAACATGCAACATGCAACATGCAATATACAACATGCAACATGCAACATACAACATGCAACATGCAACATGCAACATACAACATGCAACATGCAACATACAACATACAACATGCAACATGCAACATACAACATGCAACATGCAACATGCAACATACAACATGCAACATGCAACATGCAACATACAACATGCAACATGCAACATGCAACATACAACATGCAACATGCAACATACAACATGCAACATGCAACATACAACATGCAACATGCAACATGCAACATACAACATGCAACATGCAACATACAACATGCAACATGCAACATGCAACATGCAACATGCAACATGCAACATGCAACATACAACATGCAACATGCAACATGCAACATGCAACATACAACATGCAACATGCAACATACAACATGCAACATGCAACATGCAACATGCAACATGCAACATACAACATGCAACATGCAACATACAACATGCAACATGCAACATGCAACATACAACATGCAACATGCAACATGCAACATACAACATGCAACATACAACATGCAACATGCAACATGCAACATGCAACATACAACATGCAACATGCAACATGCAACATGCAACATACAACATGCAACATGCAACATGCAACATACAACATGCAACATGCAACATACAACATGCAACATGCAACATACAACATGCAACATGCAACATACAACATGCAACATGCAACATGCAACATGCAACATGCAACATACAACATGCAACATGCAACATGCAACATACAACATGCAACATGCAACATGCAACATGCAACATGCAACATACAACATGCAACATGCAACATGCAACATGCAACATACAACATGCAACATGCAACATACAACATGCAACATGCAACATACAACATGCAACATGCAACATGCAACATACAACATACAACATGCAACATACAACATGCAACATGCAACATGCAACATGCAACATACAACATGCAACATGCAACATGCAACATACAACATGCAACATGCAACATGCAACATGCAACATGCAACATACAATATGCAACATGCAACATGCAACATGCAACATGCATCATGCAACATGCAACATGCAACATACAACATGCAACATGCAACATGCAACATGCAACATACAACATGCAACATGCAACATACAACATGCAACAAGCAACATACAACATGCAACATACAACATGCAACATGCAACATGCAACATGCAACATACAACATGCAACATGCAACATACAACATGCAACATGCAACATACAACATGCAACATGCAACATGCAACATACAACATGCAACATGCAACATGCAACATACAATATGCAACATGCAACATGCATCATGCAACATGCAACATGCAACATACAACATGCAACATGCAACATGCAACATACAACATGCAACATGCAACATACAACATGCAACATGCAACAAGCAACATACAACATGCAACATACAACATGCAACATGCAACATGCAACATGCAACATACAACATGCAACATGCAACATGCAACATGCAACATGCATCATGCAACATGCAACATGCATCATGCAACATGCAACATGCAACATGCAACATACAACATGCAACATGCAACATACAACATGCAACATGCAACATACAACATGCAACATGCAACATACAACATACAACATGCAACATGCAACATACAACATGCAACATGCAACATGCAACATACAACATGCAACATGCAACATGCAACATACAACATGCAACATGCAACATACAACATGCAACATGCAACATACAACATGCAACATGCAACATAAAACATGCAACATGCAACATGCAACATACAACATGCAACATGCAACATGCAACATACAACATGCAACATGCAACATGCAACATGCAACATACAACATGCAACATGCAACATGCAACATGCAACATGCAACATACAACATGCAACATGCAACATACAACATGCAACATGCAACATGCAACATGCAACATACAACCTGCAACATACAACATGCAACATGCAACATACAACATGCAACATGCAACATGCAACATGCAACATGCAACATGCAACATGCAACATACAACATGCAACATGCAACATGCAACATGCAACATACAACATGCAACATGCAACATACAACATGCAACATGCAACATACAACATGCAACATGCAACATACAACATGCAACATGCAACATACAACATGCAACATGCAACATGCAACATGCAACATACAACATGCAACATGCAACATGCGACATACAACATGCAACATGCAACATGCAACATACAACATGCAACATGCAACATACAACATGCAACATGCAACATGCAACATACAATATGCAACATGCAACATGCAACATGCAACATGCATCATGCAACATGCAACATGCAACATACAACATGCAACATGCAACATGCAACATGCAACATACAACATGCAACATGCAACATGCAACATACAACATGCAACATGCAACATACAACATGCAACATGCAACATGCAACATGCAACATGCAACATGCAACATGCAACATGCAACATACAACATGCAACATGCAACATGCAACATGCAACATGCATCATGCAACATGCAACATGCAACATACAACATGCAACATGCAACATGCAACATGCAACATACAACATGCAACATGCAACATACAACATGCAACATGCAACAAGCAACATACAACATGCAACATACAACATGCAACATGCAACATGCAACATGCAACATACAACATGCAACATGCAACATACAACATGCAACATGCAACATGCAACATGCAACATGCAACATGCAACATACAACATGCAACATGCAACATGCAACATGCAACATACAACATGCAACATGCAACATGCAACATACAACATGCAACATGCAACATGCAACATGCAACATGCAACATACAACATGCAACATGCAACATGCAACATGCAACATGCATCATGCAGCATGCAACATGCAACATGCAACATACAACATGCAACATGCAACATACAACATGCAACATGCAACATGCAACATGCAACATACAACATACAACATGCAACATACAACATGCAACATGCAACATGCAACATACAACATGCAACATGCAACATGCAACATACAACATGCAACATGCAACATACAACATGCAACATGCAACATACAACATGCAACATGCAACATACAACATGCAACATGCAACATGCAACATACAACATGCAACATGCAACATGCAACATACAACATGCAACATGCAACATGCAACATGCAACATACAACATGCAACATGCAACATGCAACATGCAACATACAACATGCAACATGCAACATGCAACATACAACATGCAACATGCAACATGCAACATGCAACATGCAACATACAACATGCAACATGCAACATACAACATGCAACATGCAACATGCAACATACAACATGCAACATGCAACATGCAACATACAACATACAACATGCAACATGCAACATGCAACATGCAACATGCAACATGCAACATACAACATGCAACATGCAACATACAACATGCAACATGCAACATGCAACATACAACATGCAACATGCAACATGCAACATACAACATGCAACATACAACATGCAACATACAACATGCAACATGCAACATACAACATGCAACATGCAACATGCAACATACAACATGCAACATGCAACATGCAACATGCAACATGCAACATGCAACATGCAACATACAACATGCAACATGCAACATACAACATGCAACATGCAACATACAACATGCAACATGCAACATACAACATGCAACATGCAACATGCAACATGCAACATACAACATACAACATGCAACATACAACATGCAACATGCAACATACAACATGCAACATGCAACATGCAACATACAACATACAACATGCAACATACAACATGCAACATGCAACATACAACATGCAACATGCAACATGCAACATACAACATGCAACATGCAACATACAACATGCAACATGCAACATACAACATGCAACATGCAACATGCATCATGCAACATGCAACATGCAACATGCAACATGCAACATACAACATACAACATGCAACATACAACATGCAACATGCAACATACAACATGCAACATGCAACAAGCAACATACAACATGCAACATACAACATGCAACATGCAACATGCAACATGCAACATACAACATGCAACATGCAACATACAACATGCAACATGCAACATACAACATGCAACCTGCAACATGCAACATACAACATGCAACATGCAACATGCAACATACAACATACAACATGCAACATGCAACATACAACATGCAACATGCAACATGCAACATACAACATTGAACATGCAACATACAACATGCAACATGCAACAAGCAACATACAACATGCAACATACAACATGCAACATACAACATGCAACATGCAACATGCAACATACAACATGCAACATACAACATACAACATGCAACATGCAACATGCAACATGCAACATGCAACATACAACATGCAGCATACAACATGCAACATGCAACATACAACATACAACATGCAACATGCAACATGCAACATGCAACATACAACATGCAGCATACAACCTGCAACATGCAACATGCAACATGCAACATACAACATGCAACATGCAACATGCAACATACAACATGCAACATGCAACATGCAACATGCAACATACAACATGCAACATGCAACATGCAACATGCAACATGCATCATGCAACATGCAACATGCAACATACAACATACAACATGCAACATGCAACATGCAACATGCAACATACAACATGCAACATGCAACATGCAACATGCAACATGCAACATACAACATGCAACATGCAACATACAACATGCAACATGCAACATGCAACATGCAACATACAACATGCAACATGCAACATGCAACATGCAACATACAACATGCAACATGCAACATGCAACATGCAACATGCAACATGCATCATGCAACATGCAACATGCAACATGCAACATACAACATACAACATGCAACATGCAACATGCAACATGCAACATACAACATGCAACATGCAACATGCAACATGCAACATGCAACATACAACATGCAACATGCAACATACAACATGCAGCATGCAACATGCAACATGCAACATGCAACATGCAACATACAACATGCAACATGCAACATGCAACATGCAACATGCAACATGCAACATACAACATGCAACATGCAACATGCAACATACAACATACAACATACAACATGCAACATGCAACATACAACATGCAACATGCAACATGCAACATGCAACATACAACATACAACATGCAACATGCAACAAGCAACATACAACATGCAACATACAACATGCAACATGCAACATGCAACATACAACATGCAACATGCAACATGCAACACGCAACATGCAACATGCATCATGCAACATGCAACATACAACATGCAACATACAACATACAACATGCAACATGCAACATACAACATGCAACATGCAACATACAACATGCAACATGCAACATGCAACATACAACATACAACATGCAACATACAACATGCAACATACAACATGCAACATGCAACATGCAACATACAACATGCAACATGCAACATGCAACATACAACATGCAACATACAACATGCAACATGCAACATACAACATGCAACATGCAACATGCAACATACAACATGCAACATGCAACATGCAACATGCAACATGCAACATACAACATGCAACATGCAACATACAACATGCAACATGCAACATACAACATGCAACATGCAACATACAACATGCAACATGCAACATGCAACATGCAACATACAACATACAACATGCAACATACAACATGCAACATGCAACATACAACATGCAACATGCAACATGCAACATACAACATACAACATGCAACATACAACATGCAACATGCAACATACAACATGCAACATGCAACATGCAACATACAACATGCAACATGCAACATACAACATGCAACATGCAACATACAACATGCAACATGCAACATGCATCATGCAACATGCAACATGCAACATGCAACATGCAACATACAACATACAACATGCAACATACAACATGCAACATGCAACATACAACATGCAACATGCAACAAGCAACATACAACATGCAACATACAACATGCAACATGCAACATGCAACATGCAACATACAACATGCAACATGCAACATACAACATGCAACATGCAACATACAACATGCAACCTGCAACATGCAACATACAACATGCAACATGCAACATGCAACATACAACATACAACATGCAACATGCAACATACAACATGCAACATGCAACATACAACATGCAACATGCAACATACAACATGCAACATGCAACAAGCAACATACAACATGCAACATACAACATGCAACATACAACATGCAACATGCAACATGCAACATGCAACATGCAACATACAACATGCAACATACAACATACAACATGCAACATGCAACATGCAACATGCAACATGCAACATACAACATGCAGCATACAACATGCAACATGCAACATACAACATACAACATGCAACATGCAACATGCAACATGCAACATACAACATGCAGCATACAACATGCAACATGCAACATGCAACATACAACATGCAACATGCAACATGCAACATACAACATGCAACATGCAACATGCAACATGCAACATACAACATGCAACATGCAACATGCAACATGCAACATGCATCATGCAACATGCAACATGCAACATACAACATACAACATGCAACATGCAACATGCAACATGCAACATACAACATGCAACATGCAACATGCAACATGCAACATGCAACATACAACATGCAACATGCAACATACAACATGCAACATGCAACATGCAACATGCAACATACAACATGCAACATGCAACATGCAACATGCAACATACAACATGCAACATGCAACATGCAACATGCAACATGCATCATGCAACATGCAACATGCAACATGCAACATACAACATACAACATGCAACATGCAACATGCAACATGCAACATACAACATGCAACATGCAACATGCAACATGCAACATGCAACATACAACATGCAACATGCAACATACAACATGCAGCATGCAACATGCAACATGCAACATGCAACATGCAACATACAACATGCAACATGCAACATGCAACATGCAACATGCAACATGCAACATACAACATGCAACATGCAACATGCAACATACAACATACAACATACAACATGCAACATGCAACATACAACATGCAACATGCAACATGCAACATACAACATACAACATGCAACATGCAACAAGCAACATACAACATGCAACATACAACATGCAACATGCAACATGCAACATACAACATGCAACATGCAACATGCAACACGCAACATGCAACATGCATCATGCAACATGCAACATGCAACATACAACATGCAACATACAACATACAACATGCAACATGCAACATACAACATGCAACATGCAACATACAACATGCAACATGCAACATGCAACATACAACATACAACATGCAACATACAACATGCAACATACAACATGCAACATGCAACATACAACATGCAACATGCAACATGCAACATACAACATGCAACATGCAACATGCAACATGCAACATACAACATGCAACATGCAACATGCAACATGCAACATGCAACATGCAACATACAACATACAACATGCAACATGCAACATACAACATGCAACATGCAACATGCAACATGCAACATGCAACATGCAACATGCAACATGCAACATACAACATGCAACATGCAACATACAACATGCAACATACAACATGCAACATGCAACATGCAACATACAACATGCAACATGCAACATGCAACATACAACATACAACATGCAACATGCAACATGCAACATACAACATGCAACATACAATATGCAACATGCAACATGCAACATGCAACATACAACATGCAACATGCAACATACAACATGCAACATACAACATGCAACATGCAACATGCAACATACAACATGCAACATGCAACATACAACATACAACATGCAACATGCAACATGCAACATGCAACATGCAACATACAACATGCAACATACAACATGCAACATACAACATGCAACATGCAACATGCAACATGCAACATACAACATGCAACATGCAACATGCAACATGCAACATACAACATGCAACATGCAACATGCAACATGCATCATGCAACATGCAACATGCAACATGCAACATGCAACATGCAACATGCAACATACAACATACAACATGCAACATGCAACATACAACATACAACATACAACATGCAACATGCAACATGCAACATGCAACATGCAACATGCAACATGCAACATACAACATACAACATGCAACATGCAACATGCAACAAGCAACATACAACATGCAACATACAACATGCAACATGCAACATGCAACATGCAACATGCAACATACAACATGCAACATGCAACATGCAACATGCAACATGCAACATGCAACATACAACATACAACATGCAACATGCAACATACAACATGCAACATGCAACATGCAACATACAACATGCAACATACAACATGCAACATACAACATGCAACATGCAACATGCAACATGCAACATACAACATGCAACATGCAACATGCAACATACAACATGCAACATGCAACATGCAACATGCAACATGCAACATGCATCATGCAACATGCAACATGCAACATACAACATGCAACATGCAACATACAACATGCAACATGCAACATGCATCATGCAACATACAACATGCAACATGCAACATACAACATACAACATGCAACATACAACATGCAACATGCAACATGCAACATACAACATGCAACATGCAACATACAACATGCAACATGCAACATGCAACATGCAACATACAACATGCAACATGCAACATGCAACATACAACATGCAACATGCAACATACAACATGCAACATGCAACATGCAACATGCAACATACAACATGCAACATGCAACATGCAACATGCAACATACAACATGCAACATACAACATGCAACATGCAACATACAACATGCAACATGCAACATACAACATGCAACATGCAACATACAACATGCAACATGCAACATACAACATGCAACATGCAACATACAACATGCAACATGCAACATGCAACATACAACATACAACATGCAACATGCAACATACAACATGCAACATGCAACATGCAACATACAACATGCAACATACAACATGCAACATGCAACATGCAACATGCAACATGCAACATGCATCATGCAACATGCAACATGCAACATACAACATGCAACATGCAACATGCAACATACAACATGCAACATACAACATGCAACATGCAACAAGCAACATACAACATGCAACATACAACATGCAACATGCAACATGCAACATGCAACATGCAACATACAACATGCAACATGCAACATACAACATGCAACATGCAACATACAACATGCAACATGCAACATACAACATGCAACATGCAACATGCAACATACAACATGCAACATGCAACATGCAACATGCAACATACAACATGCAACATGCAACATACAACATACAACATGCAACATGCAACATGCAACATGCAACATACAACATACAACATGCAACATGCAACATGCAACATGCAACAAGCAACATACAACATGCAACATGCAACATACAACATACAACATACAACATACAACATGCAACATACAACATGCAACATGCAACATGCAACATGCAACATACAACATGCAACATGCAACATGCAACATACAACATACAACATGCAACATGCAACATGCAACATACAACATACAACATGCAACATACAACATGCAACATACAACATGCAACATGCAACATGCAACATACAACATGCAACATACAACATGCAACATGCAACATACAACATGCAACATGCAACATGCAACATGCAACATGCAACATGCAACATACAACATGCAACATGCAACATACAAAATGCAACATGCAACATGCAACATACAACATACAACATGCAACATACAACATGCAACATGCAACATGCAACATGCAACATGCAACATACAACATGCAACATGCAACATACGACATGCAACATGCAACATGCAACATGCAACATGCAACATACAACATGCAACATGCAACATGCAACATGCATCATGCAACATGCAACATGCAACATACAACATGCAACATGCAACATGCAACATACAACATGCAACATGCAACATACAACATGCAACATACAACATGCAACAAGCAACATACAACATGCAACATACAACATGCAACATGCAACATGCAACATGCAACATGCAACATACAACATACAACATGCAACATGCAACATACAACATGCAACATGCAACATACAACATGCAACATGCAACATGCAACATACAACATGCAACATGCAACATGCAACATGCAACATACAACATGCAACATGCAACATACAACATGCAACATACAACATGCAACATGCAACAAGCAACATACAACATGCAACATACAACATGCAACATGCAACATGCAACATGCAACATACAACATGCAACATGCAACATGCAACATACAACATGCAACATGCAACATGCAACATGCAACATGCAACATGCAACATGCATCATGCAACATGCAACATGCAACATGCAACATACAACATTGAACATGCAACATGCAACATGCAACATGCAACATGCAACATGCAACATGCAACATACAACATGCAACATGCAACATGCAACATACAACATACAACATGCAACATGCAACAAGCAACATACAACATGCAACATACAACATGCAACATGCAACATGCAACATACAACATGCAACATGCAACATACAACATGCAACATGCAACATACAACATGCAACATGCAACATACAACATGCAACATGCAACATGCAACATACAACATACAACATGCAACATGCAACATGCAACATACAACATACAACATACAATATGCAACATGCAACATGCAACATGCAACATGCAACATACAACATGCAACATGCAACATACAACATGCAACATACAACATGCAACATGCAACATGCAACATACAACATGCAACATGCAACATACAACATACAACATGCAACATGCAACATGCAACATGCAACATGCAACATGCAACATGCAACATACAACATGCAACATACAACATGCAACATACAACATGCAACATGCAACATGCAACATACAACATGCAACATGCAACATGCAACATGCAACATACAACATGCAACATGCAACATGCAACATGCAACATGCAACATGCATCATGCAACATGCAACATGCAACATGCAACATGCAACATGCAACATACAACATACAACATGCAACATGCAACATACAACATACAACATACAACATGCAACATGCAACATGCAACATGCAACATGCAACATGCAACATGCAACATACAACATACAACATGCAACATGCAACATGCAACAAGCAACATACAACATGCAACATGCAACATGCAACATGCAACATGCAACATGCAACATACAACATGCAACATGCAACATGCAACATGCAACATGCAACATGCAACATGCAACATACAACATACAACATGCAACATACAACATGCAACATGCAACATGCAACATACAACATGCAACATGCAACATGCAACATGCAACATGCATCATGCAACATGCAACATGCAACATACAACATGCAACATGCAACATACAACATGCAACATGCAACATGCATCATGCAACATACAACATGCAACATGCAACATACAACATACAACATGCAACATACAACATGCAACATGCAACATGCAACATACAACATGCAACATGCAACATACAACATGCAACATGCAACATGCAACATACAACATGCAACATGCAACATGCAACATGCAACATACAACATGCAACATGCAACATGCAACATGCAACATACAACATGCAACATGCAACATGCAACATACAACATGCAACATGCAACATACAACATGCAACATGCAACATGCAACATGCAACATACAACATGCAACATGCAACATGCAACATACAACATGCAACATACAACATGCAACATGCAACATACAACATGCAACATGCAACATACAACATGCAACATGCAACATACAACATGCAACATGCAACATACAACATGCAACATGCAACATACAACATGCAACATGCAACATGCAACATACAACATACAACATGCAACATGCAACATACAACATGCAACATGCAACATGCAACATACAACATGCAACATACAACATGCAACATGCAACATGCAACATGCAACATGCATCATGCAACATGCAACATGCAACATACAACATGCAACATGCAACATGCAACATACAACATGCAACATGCAACATACAACATGCAACATACAACATGCAACATGCAACAAGCAACATACAACATGCAACATACAACATGCAACATGCAACATGCAACATGCAACATACAACATGCAACATGCAACATACAACATGCAACATGCAACATACAACATGCAACATGCAACATACAACATGCAACATGCAACATGCAACATACAACATGCAACATGCAACATGCAACATGCAACATACAACATGCAACATGCAACATACAACATACAACATGCAACATGCAACATGCAACATGCAACATACAACATACAACATGCAACATGCAACATGCAACATGCAACAAGCAACATACAACATGCAACATGCAACATACAACATACAACATACAACATGCAACATACAACATGCAACATGCAACATGCAACATGCAACATGCAACATACAACATGCAACATGCAACATACAACATACAACATGCAACATGCAACATGCAACATGCAACATACAACATGCAACATGCAACATGCAACATGCAACATGCAACAAGCAACATACAACATGCAACATGCAACATACAACATGCAACATGCAACATGCAACATGCAACATACAACATGCAACATGCAACATGCAACATACAACATGCAACATGCAACATGCAACATACAACATGCAACATGCAACATGCAACATACAACATGCAACATGCAACATGCAACATACAACATGCAACATGCAACATACAACATACAACATACAACATGCAACATGCAACATGCAACATGCAACATGCAACATGCAACATGCAACATGCAACATACAACATGCAACATGCAACATGCAACATGCAACATACAACATGCAACATGCAACATACAACATGCAACATGCAACATACAACATGCATCATGCAACATGCAACATGCAACATGCAACATACAACATGCAACATGCAACATACAACATGCAACATGCAACATGCAACATGCAACATACAACATGCAACATGCAACATACAACATACAACATGCAACATGCAACATACAACATGCAACATGCAACATACAACATGCAACATGCAACATACAACGTGCAACATACAACATGCAACATGCAACATACAACATGCAACATGCAACATACAACATGCAACATGCAACATGCAACATGAAATATGCAACATACAACATGCAACATGCAACATGCAACATGCAACATGCAACATGCAACATACAACATGCAACATGCAACATGCAACATACAACATGCAACATGCAACATGCAACATGCAACATACAACATGCAACATGCAACATACAACATACAACATGCAACATGCAACATGCAACATGCAACATGCAACATGCAACATACAACATGCAACATGCAACATGCAACATACAACATGCAACATGCAACATACAACATACAACATGCAACATGCAACATGCAACATGCAACATACAACATGCAACATGCAACATGCAACATACAACATGCAACATGAAACATACAACATACAACATGCAACATGCAACATGCAACATGCAACATACAACATGCAACATGCAACATACAACATACAACATGCAACATGCAACATGCAACATACAACATGCAACATGCAACATACAACATGCAACATGCAACATGCAACATACAACATGCAACATGCAACATGCAACATACAACATGCAACATGCAACATACAACATGCAACATGCAACATACAACATGCAACATGCAACATACAACATGCAACATGCAACATGCAACATACAACATGCAACATGCAACATACAACATGCAACATGCTACATGCAACATGCATCATGCAACATGCAACATGCAACATACAACATGCAACATGCAACATGAAACGTGCAACATACAACATGCAACATGCAACATGCAACATGCAACATACAACATGCAACATGCAACATACAACATGCAACATGCAACATACAACATGCAACATGCAACATGCAACATACAACATGCAACATGCAACATGCAACATGCAACATACAACATGCAACATGCAACATGCAACATACAACATGCAACATGCAACATGCAACATGCAACATACAACATGCAACATGCAACATACAACATGCAACATGCAACATACAACATGCAACATGCAACATACAACATGCAACATGCAACATACAACATGCAACATGCTACATGCAACATGCATCATGCAACATGCAACATGCAACATACAACATGCAACATGCAACATGAAACGTGCAACATACAACATGCAACATGCAACATGCAACATGCAACATGCAACATGCAACATACAACATGCAACATGCAACATACAACATGCAACATGCAACATACAACATGCAACATGCAACATGCAACATACAACATGCAACATGCAACATGCAACATACAACATGCAACATGCAACATGCAACATGCAACATGCAACATGCAACATGCAACATACAACATACAACATGCAACATACAACATGCAACATACAACATGCAACATGCAACATACAACATGCAACATGCAACATACAACATGCAACATACAACATGCAACATGCTACATGCAACATGCATCATGCAACATGCAACATACAACATGCAACATGCAACATACAACATGCAACATGCAACATACAACATACAACATGCAACATACAACATGCAACATACAACATGCAACATACAACATGCAACATGCAACATGCAACATACAACATGCAACATGCAGCATGCAACATGCAACATGCAACATGCAACATGCAACATACAACATGCAACATGCAACATGCAACATGCAACATGCATCATGCAACATGCAACATACAACATGCAACATGCAACATGAAACATGCAACATACAACATGCAACATGCAACATGCATCATGCAACATGCAACATACAACATGCAACATGCAACATGAAACATGCAACATACAACATGCAACATGCAACATGCAACATGCAACATGCAACATACAACATGCAACATGCAACATACAACATGCAACATGCAACATACAACATGCAACATGCAACATGCAACATACAACATGCAACATGCAACATGCAACATGCAACATACAACATGCAACATGCAACATACAACATACAACATGCAACATGCAACATGCAACATGCAACATGCAACATGCAACATACAACATGCAACATGCAACATACAACATGCAACATGCAACATACAACATACAACATGCAACATGCAACATGCAACATGCAACATACAACATGCAACATGCAACAAGCAACATATAACATGCAACATACAACATGCAACATGCAACATGCAACAAGCAACATACAACATGCAACATGCAACATACAACATACAACATGCAACATGCAACATACAACATGCAACATGCAACATGCAACATGCAACATGCAACATGCAACATACAACATGCAACATGCAACATGCAACATACAACATGCAACATGCAACATACAACATACAACATACAACATGCAACATGCAACATGCAACATGCAACATACAACATACAACATGCAACATGCAACATGCAACATGCAACAAGCAACATACAACATGCAACATGCAACATACAACATGCAACATGCAACATGCAACAAGCAACATACAACATGCAACGTGCAACATACAACATGCAACATGCAACATGCAACATACAACATGCAACATGCAACATACAACATGCAACATGCAACATGCAACATGCAACATGCAACATGCAACATACAACATGCAACATGCAACATGCAACATACAACATGCAACATGCAACATACAACATACAACATACAACATGCAACATGCAACATGCAACATGCAACATACAACATACAACATGCAACATACAACATGCAACATACAACATGCAACATGCAACATGCAACATGCAACATACAACATGCAACATGCAAAATGCAACATGCAACATGCAACATACAACATGCAACATGCAACATGCAACATGCAACATGCAATATACAACATGCAACATGCAACATACAACATGCAACATGCAACATGCAACATACAACATGCAACATGCAACATACAACATACAACATGCAACATGCAACATACAACATGCAACATGCAACATGCAACATACAACATGCAACATGCAACATGCAACATACAACATGCAACATGCAACATACAACATGCAACATGCAACATACAACATGCAACATGCAACATACAACATGCAACATGCAACATGCAACATACAACATGCAACATGCAACATACAACATGCAACATGCAACATGCAACATGCAACATGCAACATACAACATGCAACATGCAACATGCAACATGCAACATACAACATGCAACATGCAACATACAACATGCAACATGCAACATGCAACATGCAACATGCAACATACAACATGCAACATGCAACATACAACATGCAACATGCAACATGCAACATACAACATGCAACATGCAACATGCAACATACAACATGCAACATACAACATGCAACATGCAACATACAACATGCAACATGCAACATACAACATGCAACATGCAACATGCAACATGCAACATGCAACATGCAACATACAACATGCAACATGCAACATACAACATGCAACATGCAACATACAACATGCAACATGCAACATACAACATGCAACATGCAACATACAACATGCAACATGCAACATGCAACATGCAACATGCAACATACAACATGCAACATGCAACATGCAACATACAACATGCAACATGCAACATGCAACATGCAACATGCAACATACAACATGCAACATGCAACATGCAACATGCAACATGCAACATACAACATGCAACATGCAACATACAACATGCAACATGCAACATACAACATGCAACATGCAACATGCAACATACAACATACAACATGCAACATACAACATGCAACATGCAACATGCAACATGCAACATACAACATGCAACATGCAACATGCAACATACAACATGCAACATGCAACATGCAACATGCAACATGCAACATGCAACATACAATATGCAACATGCAACATGCAACATGCAACATGCATCATGCAACATGCAACATGCAACATACAACATGCAACATGCAACATGCAACATGCAACATACAACATGCAACATGCAACATACAACATGCAACAAGCAACATACAACATGCAACATACAACATGCAACATGCAACATGCAACATGCAACATACAACATGCAACATGCAACATACAACATGCAACATGCAACATGCAACATGCAACATGCAACATACAACATGCAACATGCAACATGCAACATACAATATGCAACATGCAACATGCATCATGCAACATGCAACATGCAACATACAACATGCAACATGCAACATGCAACATACAACATGCAACATGCAACATACAACATGCAACATGCAACAAGCAACATACAACATGCAACATACAACATGCAACATGCAACATGCAACATGCAACATACAATATGCAACATGCAACATGCAACATGCAACATGCATCATGCAACATGCAACATGCATCATGCAACATGCAACATGCAACATGCAACATGCAACATACAACATGCAACATGCAACATACAACATGCAACATGCAACATACAACATGCAACATGCAACATACAACATACAACATGCAACATGCAACATACAACATGCAACATGCAACATGCAACATACAACATGCAACATGCAACATGCAACATACAACATGCAACATGCAACATACAACATGCAACATGCAACATACAACATGCAACATGCAACATAAAACATGCAACATGCAACATGCAACATACAACATGCAACATGCAACATGCAACATACAACATGCAACATGCAACATGCAACATGCAACATACAACATGCAACATGCAACATACAACATGCAACATGCAACATACAACATGCAACATGCAACATGCAACATGCAACATGCAACATACAACCTGCAACATACAACATGCAACATGCAACATACAACATGCAACATGCAACATACAACATGCAACATGCAACATGCAACATGCAACATACAACATGCAACATGCAACATGCAACATGCAACATACAACATGCAACATGCAACATACAACATGCAACATGCAACATACAACATGCAACATGCAACATACAACATGCAACATGCAACATACAACATGCAACATGCAACATGCAACATGCAACATACAACATGCAACATGCAACATGCGACATACAACATGCAACATGCAACATGCAACATACAACATGCAACATGCAACATACAACATGCAACATGCAACATGCAACATACAATATGCAACATGCAACATGCAACATGCATCATGCAACATGCAACATGCAACATACAACATGCAACATGCAACATGCAACATGCAACATACAACATGCAACATGCAACATGCAACATACAACATGCAACATGCAACATACAACATGCAACATGCAACATGCAACATGCAACATGCAACATGCAACATGCAACATGCAACATGCAACATACAACATGCAACATGCAACATGCAACATGCAACATGCATCATGCAACATGCAACATGCAACATACAACATGCAACATGCAACATGCAACATGCAACATACAACATGCAACATGCAACATGCAACATGCAACAAGCAACATACAACATGCAACATACAACATGCAACATGCAACATGCAACATGCAACATACAACATGCAACATGCAACATACAACATGCAACATGCAACATGCAACATGCAACATGCAACATGCAACATACAACATGCAACATGCAACATGCAACATGCAACATACAACATGCAACATGCAACATGCAACATACAACATGCAACATGCAACATGCAACATGCAACATACAACATGCAACATGCAACATGCAACATGCAACATGCATCATGCAGCATGCAACATGCAACATGCAACATACAACATGCAACATGCAACATACAACATGCAACATGCAACATGCAACATGCAACATACAACATACAACATGCAACATACAACATGCAACATGCAACATGCAACATACAACATGCAACATGCAACATGCAACATACAACATGCAACATGCAACATACAACATGCAACATGCAACATACAACATGCAACATGCAACATACAACATGCAACATGCAACATGCAACATACAACATGCAACATGCAACATGCAACATACAACATGCAACATGCAACATGCAACATGCAACATACAACATGCAACATGCAACATGCAACATGCAACATACAACATGCAACATGCAACATGCAACATACAACATGCAACATGCAACATGCAACATGCAACATGCAACATACAACATGCAACATGCAACATACAACATGCAACATGCAACATGCAACATACAACATGCAACATGCAACATGCAACATACAACATACAACATGCAACATGCAACATGCAACATGCAACATACAACATGCAACATGCAACATACAACATGCAACATGCAACATGCAACATACAACATGCAACATGCAACATGCAACATGCAACATACAACATGCAACATACAACATGCAACATACAACATGCAACATGCAACATACAACATGCAACATGCAACATGCAACATACAACATGCAACATGCAACATGCAACATGCAACATGCAACATACAACATGCAACATGCAACATACAACATGCAACATGCAACATACAACATGCAACATGCAACATACAACATGCAACATGCAACATGCAACATACAACATACAACATGCAACATACAACATGCAACATGCAACATACAACATGCAACATGCAACATGCAACATACAACATACAACATGCAACATACAACATGCAACATGCAACATACAACATGCAACATGCAACATGCAACATACAACATGCAACATGCAACATACAACATGCAACATGCAACATGCAACATGCAACATGCAACATACAACATGCAACATGCAACATACAACATGCAACATGCAACATACAACATGCAACATGCAACATGCAACATACAACATGCAACATGCAACATGCAACATGCAACATACAACATGCAACATGCAACATGCAACATACAACATGCAACATGCAACATGCAACATGCAACATACAACATGCAACATGCAACATACAACATGCAACATGCAACATACAACATGCAACATGCAACATACAACATGCAACATACAACATGCAACATGCTACATGCAACATGCATCATGCAACATGCAACATACAACATGCAACATGCAACATACAACATGCAACATGCAACATACAACATACAACATGCAACATACAACATGCAACATACAACATGCAACATACAACATGCAACATGCAACATGCAACATACAACATGCAACATGCAGCATGCAACATGCAACATGCAACATGCAACATGCAACATACAACATGCAACATGCAACATGCAACATGCAACATGCAACATGCATCATGCAACATGCAACATACAACATGCAACATGCAACATGAAACATGCAACATACAACATGCAACATGCAACATGCAACATGCAACATGCAACATGCATCATGCAACATGCAACATACAACATGCAACATGCAACATGAAACATGCAACATACAACATGCAACATGCAACATGCAACATGCAACATGCAACATACAACATGCAACATGCAACATACAACATGCAACATGCAACATACAACATGCAACATGCAACATGCAACATACAACATGCAACATGCAACATGCAACATGCAACATACAACATGCAACATGCAACATACAACATACAACATGCAACATGCAACATGCAACATGCAACATGCAACATGCAACATGCAACATACAACATGCAACATGCAACATACAACATGCAACATGCAACATACAACATACAACATGCAACATGCAACATGCAACATGCAACATACAACATGCAACATGCAACAAGCAACATACAACATGCAACATACAACATGCAACATGCAACATGCAACAAGCAACATACAACATGCAACATGCAACATACAACATACAACATGCAACATGCAACATACAACATGCAACATGCAACATGCAACATGCAACATGCAACATACAACATGCAACATGCAACATGCAACATACAACATGCAACATGCAACATACAACATACAACATGCAACATGCAACATGCAACATGCAACATACAACATACAACATGCAACATGCAACATGCAACATGCAACAAGCAACATACAACATGCAACATGCAACATACAACATGCAACATGCAACATGCAACAAGCAACATACAACATGCAACATGCAACATACAACATGCAACATGCAACATGCAACATACAACATGCAACATGCAACATACAACATGCAACATGCAACATGCAACATGCAACATGCAACATGCAACATGCAACATACAACATGCAACATGCAACATGCAACATACAACATGCAACATGCAACATACAACATACAACATACAACATGCAACATGCAACATGCAACATGCAACATACAACATACAACATGCAACATACAACATGCAACATACAACATGCAACATGCAACATGCAACATGCAACATACAACATGCAACATGCAAAATGCAACATGCAACATGCAACATACAACATGCAACATGCAACATGCAACATGCAACATGCAATATACAACATGCAACATGCAACATACAACATGCAACATGCAACATGCAACATACAACATGCAACATGCAACATACAACATACAACATGCAACATGCAACATACAACATGCAACATGCAACATGCAACATACAACATGCAACATGCAACATGCAACATACAACATGCAACATGCAACATACAACATGCAACATGCAACATACAACATGCAACATGCAACATACAACATGCAACATGCAACATGCAACATACAACATGCAACATGCAACATACAACATGCAACATGCAACATGCAACATGCAACATGCAACATGCAACATACAACATGCAACATGCAACATGCAACATGCAACATACAACATGCAACATGCAACATACAACATGCAACATGCAACATGCAACATGCAACATGCAACATACAACATGCAACATGCAACATACAACATGCAACATGCAACATACAACATGCAACATGCAACATGCAACATACAACATGCAACATACAACATGCAACATGCAACATACAACATGCAACATGCAACATACAACATGCAACATGCAACATGCAACATGCAACATGCAACATACAACATGCAACATGCAACATGCAACATACAACATGCAACATGCAACATACAACATGCAACATGCAACATACAACATGCAACATGCAACATACAACATGCAACATGCAACATGCAACATGCAACATGCAACATACAACATGCAACATGCAACATGCAACATACAACATGCAACATGCAACATGCAACATGCAACATACAACATGCAACATGCAACATGCAACATGCAACATACAACATGCAACATGCAACATACAACATGCAACATGCAACATACAACATGCAACATGCAACATGCAACATACAACATACAACATGCAACATACAACATGCAACATGCAACATGCAACATGCAACATACAACATGCAACATGCAACATGCAACATACAACATGCAACATGCAACATGCAACATGCAACATGCAACATACAATATGCAACATGCAACATGCAACATGCAACATGCATCATGCAACATGCAACATGCAACATACAACATGCAACATGCAACATGCAACATGCAACATACAACATGCAACATGCAACATACAACATGCAACAAGCAACATACAACATGCAACATACAACATGCAACATGCAACATGCAACATGCAACATACAACATGCAACATGCAACATACAACATGCAACATGCAACATACAACATGCAACATGCAACATGCAACATACAACATGCAACATGCAACATGCAACATACAATATGCAACATGCAACATGCATCATGCAACATGCAACATGCAACATACAACATGCAACATGCAACATGCAACATACAACATGCAACATGCAACATACAACATGCAACATGCAACAAGCAACATACAACATGCAACATACAACATGCAACATGCAACATGCAACATGCAACATACAATATGCAACATGCAACATGCAACATGCATCATGCAACATGCAACATGCATCATGCAACATGCAACATGCAACATGCAACATGCAACATACAACATGCAACATGCAACATACAACATGCAACATGCAACATACAACATGCAACATGCAACATACAACATACAACATGCAACATGCAACATACAACATGCAACATGCAACATGCAACATACAACATGCAACATGCAACATGCAACATACAACATGCAACATGCAACATACAACATGCAACATGCAACATACAACATGCAACATGCAACATAAAACATGCAACATGCAACATGCAACATACAACATGCAACATGCAACATGCAACATACAACATGCAACATGCAACATGCAACATGCAACATACAACATGCAACATGCAACATGCAACATGCAACATGCAACATACAACATGCAACATGCAACATACAACATGCAACATGCAACATGCAACATGCAACATGCAACATACAACCTGCAACATACAACATGCAACATGCAACATACAACATGCAACATGCAACATGCAACATGCAACATGCAACATACAACATGCAACATGCAACATGCAACATACAACATGCAACATGCAACATACAACATGCAACATGCAACATACAACATGCAACATGCAACATACAACATGCAACATGCAACATACAACATGCAACATGCAACATGCAACATGCAACATACAACATGCAACATGCAACATGCGACATACAACATGCAACATGCAACATGCAACATACAACATGCAACATGCAACATACAACATGCAACATGCAACATGCAACATACAATATGCAACATGCAACATGCAACATGCAACATGCATCATGCAACATGCAACATGCAACATACAACATGCAACATGCAACATGCAACATGCAACATACAACATGCAACATGCAACATGCAACATACAACATGCAACATGCAACATACAACATGCAACATGCAACATGCAACATGCAACATGCAACATGCAACATGCAACATACAACATGCAACATGCAACATGCAACATGCAACATGCATCATGCAACATGCAACATGCAACATACAACATGCAACATGCAACATGCAACATGCAACATACAACATGCAACATGCAACATACAACATGCAACATGCAACAAGCAACATACAACATGCAACATACAACATGCAACATGCAACATGCAACATGCAACATGCAACATACAACATGCAACATGCAACATACAACATGCAACATGCAACATGCAACATGCAACATGCAACATGCAACATACAACATGCAACATGCAACATGCAACATGCAACATACAACATGCAACATGCAACATGCAACATACAACATGCAACATGCAACATGCAACATGCAACATACAACATGCAACATGCAACATGCAACATGCAACATGCATCATGCAGCATGCAACATGCAACATGCAACATACAACATGCAACATGCAACATACAACATGCAACATGCAACATGCAACATGCAACATACAACATACAACATGCAACATACAACATGCAACATGCAACATGCAACATACAACATGCAACATGCAACATGCAACATACAACATGCAACATGCAACATACAACATGCAACATGCAACATACAACATGCAACATGCAACATACAACATGCAACATGCAACATGCAACATACAACATGCAACATGCAACATGCAACATACAACATGCAACATGCAACATGCAACATGCAACATACAACATGCAACATGCAACATGCAACATGCAACATACAACATGCAACATGCAACATGCAACATACAACATGCAACATGCAACATGCAACATGCAACATGCAACATACAACATGCAACATGCAACATACAACATGCAACATGCAACATGCAACATACAACATGCAACATGCAACATGCAACATACAACATACAACATGCAACATGCAACATGCAACATGCAACATGCAACATACAACATGCAACATGCAACATACAACATGCAACATGCAACATGCAACATACAACATGCAACATGCAACATGCAACATGCAACATACAACATGCAACATACAACATGCAACATACAACATGCAACATGCAACATACAACATGCAACATGCAACATGCAACATACAACATGCAACATGCAACATGCAACATGCAACATGCAACATACAACATGCAACATGCAACATACAACATGCAACATGCAACATACAACATGCAACATGCAACATACAACATGCAACATGCAACATGCAACATGCAACATACAACATACAACATGCAACATACAACATGCAACATGCAACATACAACATGCAACATGCAACATGCAACATACAACATACAACATGCAACATACAACATGCAACATGCAACATACAACATGCAACATGCAACATGCAACATACAACATGCAACATGCAACATACAACATGCAACATGCAACATACAACATGCAACATGCAACATGCATCATGCAACATGCAACATGCAACATGCAACATGCAACATACAACATACAACATGCAACATACAACATGCAACATGCAACATACAACATGCAACATGCAACAAGCAACATACAACATGCAACATACAACATGCAACATGCAACATGCAACATGCAACATACAACATGCAACATGCAACATACAACATGCAACATGCAACATACAACATGCAACCTGCAACATGCAACATACAACATGCAACATGCAACATGCAACATACAACATACAACATGCAACATGCAACATACAACATGCAACATGCAACATGCAACATACAACATTGAACATGCAACATACAACATGCAACATGCAACAAGCAACATACAACATGCAACATACAACATGCAACATACAACATGCAACATGCAACATGCAACATGCAACATACAACATGCAACATACAACATACAACATGCAACATGCAACACGCAACATGCAACATGCAACATACAACATGCAGCATACAACATGCAACATGCAACATACAACATACAACATGCAACATGCAACATGCAACATGCAACATACAACATGCAGCATACAACATGCAACATGCAACATGCAACATGCAACATACAACATGCAACATGCAACATGCAACATACAACATGCAACATGCAACATGCAACATACAACATGCAACATGCAACATGCAACATGCAACATGCATCATGCAACATGCAACATGCAACATACAACATACAACATGCAACATGCAACATGCAACATGCAACATACAACATGCAACATGCAACATGCAACATGCAACATGCAACATACAACATGCAACATGCAACATACAACATGCAACATGCAACATGCAACATGCAACATACAACATGCAACATGCAACATGCAACATGCAACATACAACATGCAACATGCAACATGCAACATGCAACATGCAACATGCATCATGCAACATGCAACATGCAACATGCAACATACAACATACAACATGCAACATGCAACATGCAACATGCAACATACAACATGCAACATGCAACATGCAACATGCAACATGCAACATACAACATGCAACATGCAACATACAACATGCAGCATGCAACATGCAACATGCAACATGCAACATGCAACATACAACATGCAACATGCAACATGCAACATGCAACATACAACATGCAACATGCAACATGCAACATACAACATACAACATACAACATGCAACATGCAACATACAACATGCAACATGCAACATGCAACATGCAACATACAACATACAACATGCAACATGCAACAAGCAACATACAACATGCAACATACAACATGCAACATGCAACATGCAACATACAACATGCAACATGCAACACGCAACATGCAACATGCATCATGCAACATGCAACATGCAACATACAACATGCAACATACAACATACAACATGCAACATGCAACATACAACATGCAACATGCAACATACAACATGCAACATGCAACATGCAACATACAACATACAACATGCAACATACAACATGCAACATACAACATGCAACATGCAACATGCAACATACAACATGCAACATGCAACATGCAACATGCAACATACAACATGCAACATACAACATGCAACATGCAACATACAACATGCAACATGCAACATGCAACATACAACATGCAACATGCAACATGCAACATGCAACATGCAACATACAACATGCAACATGCAACATACAACATGCAACATGCAACATACAACATGCAACATGCAACATACAACATGCAACATGCAACATGCAACATGCAACATACAACATACAACATGCAACATACAACATGCAACATGCAACATACAACATGCAACATGCAACATGCAACATACAACATACAACATGCAACATACAACATGCAACATGCAACATACAACATGCAACATGCAACATGCAACATACAACATGCAACATGCAACATACAACATGCAACATGCAACATACAACATGCAACATGCAACATGCATCATGCAACATGCAACATGCAACATGCAACATGCAACATACAACATACAACATGCAACATACAACATGCAACATGCAACATACAACATGCAACATGCAACAAGCAACATACAACATGCAACATACAACATGCAACATGCAACATGCAACATGCAACATACAACATGCAACATGCAACATACAACATGCAACATGCAACATACAACATGCAACCTGCAACATGCAACATACAACATGCAACATGCAACATGCAACATACAACATACAACATGCAACATGCAACATACAACATGCAACATGCAACATACAACATGCAACATGCAACATACAACATGCAACATGCAACAAGCAACATACAACATGCAACATACAACATGCAACATACAACATGCAACATGCAACATGCAACATGCAACATACAACATGCAACATACAACATACAACATGCAACATGCAACATGCAACATGCAACATGCAACATACAACATGCAGCATACAACATGCAACATGCAACATACAACATGCAACATGCAACATGCAACATGCAACATACAACATGCAGCATACAACATGCAACATGCAACATGCAACATACAACATGCAACATGCAACATGCAACATACAACATGCAACATGCAACATGCAACATGCAACATACAACATGCAACATGCAACATGCAACATGCAACATGCATCATGCAACATGCAACATGCAACATACAACATACAACATGCAACATGCAACATGCAACATGCAACATACAACATGCAACATGCAACATGCAACATGCAACATGCAACATACAACATGCAACATGCAACATACAACATGCAACATGCAACATGCAACATGCAACATACAACATGCAACATGCAACATGCAACATGCAACATACAACATGCAACATGCAACATGCAACATGCAACATGCAACATGCATCATGCAACATGCAACATGCAACATGCAACATACAACATACAACATGCAACATGCAACATGCAACATGCAACATACAACATGCAACATGCAACATGCAACATGCAACATGCAACATACAACATGCAACATGCAACATACAACATGCAGCATGCAACATGCAACATGCAACATGCAACATGCAACATACAACATGCAACATGCAACATGCAACATGCAACATGCAACATGCAACATACAACATGCAACATGCAACATGCAACATACAACATACAACATACAACATGCAACATGCAACATACAACATGCAACATGCAACATGCAACATGCAACATACAACATACAACATGCAACATGCAACAAGCAACATACAACATGCAACATACAACATGCAACATGCAACATGCAACATACAACATGCAACATGCAACATGCAACACGCAACATGCAACATGCATCATGCAACATGCAACATGCAACATACAACATGCAACATACAACATACAACATGCAACATGCAACATACAACATGCAACATGCAACATACAACATGCAACATGCAACATGCAACATACAACATACAACATGCAACATACAACATGCAACATACAACATGCAACATGCAACATGCAACATGCAACATACAACATGCAACATGCAACATGCAACATACAACATGCAACATGCAACATGCAACATGCAACATGCAACATACAACATGCAACATGCAACATGCAACATGCAACATGCAACATGCAACATACAACATACAACATGCAACATGCAACATACAACATGCAACATGCAACATACAACATGCAACATGCAACATGCAACATGCATCATGCAACATGCAACATGCAACATGCAACATACAACATGCAACATGCAACATGCAACATGCAACATGCAACATGCAACATACAACATGCAACATGCAACATGCAACATACAACATACAACATGCAACATGCAACAAGCAACATACAACATGCAACATACAACATGCAACATGCAACATGCAACATGCAACATGCAACATACAACATGCAACATGCAACATACAACATGCAACATACAACATGCAACATGCAACATACAACATGCAACATGCAACATGCAACATACAACATACAACATGCAACATGCAACATGCAACATACAACATGCAACATACAATATGCAACATGCAACATGCAACATGCAACATACAACATGCAACATGCAACATACAACATGCAACATACAACATGCAACATGCAACATGCAACATACAACATGCAACATGCAACATACAACATACAACATGCAACATGCAACATGCAACATGCAACATGCAACATACAACATGCAACATACAACATGCAACATACAACATGCAACATGCAACATGCAACATGCAACATACAACATGCAACATGCAACATGCAACATGCAACATACAACATGCAACATGCAACATGCAACATGCATCATGCAACATGCAACATGCAACATGCAACATGCAACATGCAACATGCAACATACAACATACAACATGCAACATGCAACATACAACATACAACATACAACATGCAACATGCAACATGCAACATGCAACATGCAACATGCAACATGCAACATACAACATACAACATGCAACATGCAACATGCAACAAGCAACATACAACATGCAACATACAACATGCAACATGCAACATGCAACATGCAACATGCAACATACAACATGCAACATGCAACATGCAACATGCAACATGCAACATGCAACATACAACATACAACATGCAACATGCAACATACAACATGCAACATGCAACATACAACATGCAACATACAACATGCAACATACAACATGCAACATGCAACATGCAACATGCAACATACAACATGCAACATGCAACATGCAACATACAACATGCAACATGCAACATGCAACATGCATCATGCAACATGCAACATGCAACATACAACATGCAACATGCAACATACAACATGCAACATGCAACATGCATCATGCAACATACAACATGCAACATGCAACATACAACATACAACATGCAACATACAACATGCAACATGCAACATGCAACATACAACATGCAACATGCAACATACAACATGCAACATGCAACATGCAACATGCAACATACAACATGCAACATGCAACATGCAACATACAACATGCAACATGCAACATACAACATGCAACATGCAACATGCAACATGCAACATACAACATGCAACATGCAACATGCAACATGCAACATACAACATGCAACATACAACATGCAACATGCAACATACAACATGCAACATGCAACATACAACATGCAACATGCAACATACAACATGCAACATGCAACATACAACATGCAACATGCAACATACAACATGCAACATGCAACATGCAACATACAACATACAACATGCAACATGCAACATACAACATGCAACATGCAACATGCAACATACAACATGCAACATACAACATGCAACATGCAACATGCAACATGCAACATGCAACATGCATCATGCAACATGCAACATGCAACATACAACATGCAACATGCAACATGCAACATGCAACATACAACATGCAACATGCAACATACAACATGCAACATACAACATGCAACATGCAACAAGCAACATACAACATGCAACATACAACATGCAACATGCAACATGCAACATGCAACATGCAACATACAACATGCAACATGCAACATACAACATGCAACATGCAACATACAACATGCAACATGCAACATACAACATGCAACATGCAACATGCAACATACAACATGCAACATGCAACATGCAACATGCAACATACAACATGCAACATGCAACATACAACATACAACATGCAACATGCAACATGCAACATGCAACATACAACATACAACATGCAACATGCAACATGCAACATGCAACAAGCAACATACAACATGCAACATGCAACATACAACATACAACATACAACATACAACATGCAACATACAACATGCAACATGCAACATGCAACATGCAACATACAACATGCAACATGCAACATGCAACATACAACATACAACATGCAACATGCAACATGCAACATACAACATACAACATGCAACATACAACATGCAACATACAACATGCAACATGCAACATGCAACATACAACATGCAACATACAACATGCAACATGCAACATACAACATGCAACATGCAACATGCAACATGCAACATGCAACATGCAACATACAACATGCAACATGCAACATACAAAATGCAACATGCAACATGCAACATACAACATACAACATGCAACATACAACATGCAACATGCAACATGCAACATGCAACATACAACATGCAACATGCAACATACGACATGCAACATGCAACATGCAACATGCAACGTGCAACATACAACATGCAACATGCAACATGCAACATGCATCATGCAACATGCAACATGCAACATACAACATGCAACATGCAACATGCAACATACAACATGCAACATGCAACATACAACATGCAACATACAACATGCAACATGCAACAAGCAACATACAACATGCAACATACAACATGCAACATGCAACATGCAACATGCAACATGCAACATACAACATACAACATGCAACATGCAACATACAACATGCAACATGCAACATACAACATGCAACATGCAACATGCAACATACAACATGCAACATGCAACATGCAACATGCAACATACAACATGCAACATGCAACATACAACATGCAACATACAACATGCAACATGCAACAAGCAACATACAACATGCAACATACAACATGCAACATGCAACATGCAACATGCAACATACAACATGCAACATGCAACATGCAACATACAACATGCAACATGCAACATGCAACATGCAACATGCAACATGCAACATGCATCATGCAACATGCAACATGCAACATGCAACATACAACATTGAACATGCAACATGCAACATGCAACATGCAACATGCAACATGCAACATGCAACATACAACATGCAACATGCAACATGCAACATACAACATACAACATGCAACATGCAACAAGCAACATACAACATGCAACATACAACATGCAACATGCAACATGCAACATGCAACATACAACATGCAACATGCAACATACAACATGCAACATGCAACATACAACATGCAACATGCAACATACAACATGCAACATGCAACATGCAACATACAACATACAACATGCAACATGCAACATGCAACATACAACATACAACATACAATATGCAACATGCAACATGCAACATGCAACATGCAACATACAACATGCAACATGCAACATACAACATGCAACATACAACATGCAACATGCAACATGCAACATACAACATGCAACATGCAACATACAACATACAACATGCAACATGCAACATGCAACATGCAACATGCAACATGCAACATGCAACATACAACATGCAACATACAACATGCAACATACAACATGCAACATGCAACATGCAACATACAACATGCAACATGCAACATGCAACATGCAACATACAACATGCAACATGCAACATGCAACATGCAACATGCAACATGCATCATGCAACATGCAACATGCAACATGCAACATGCAACATGCAACATACAACATACAACATGCAACATGCAACATACAACATACAACATACAACATGCAACATGCAACATGCAACATGCAACATGCAACATGCAACATGCAACATGCAACATACAACATACAACATGCAACATGCAACATGCAACAAGCAACATACAACATGCAACATGCAACATGCAACATGCAACATGCAACATGCAACATACAACATGCAACATGCAACATGCAACATGCAACATGCAACATGCAACATGCAACATACAACATACAACATGCAACATACAACATGCAACATGCAACATGCAACATACAACATGCAACATGCAACATGCAACATGCAACATGCATCATGCAACATGCAACATGCAACATACAACATGCAACATGCAACATACAACATGCAACATGCAACATGCATCATGCAACATACAACATGCAACATGCAACATACAACATACAACATGCAACATACAACATGCAACATGCAACATGCAACATACAACATGCAACATGCAACATACAACATGCAACATGCAACATGCAACATACAACATGCAACATGCAACATGCAACATGCAACATGCAACATGCAACATACAACATGCAACATGCAACATGCAACATGCAACATACAACATGCAACATGCAACATGCAACATACAACATGCAACATGCAACATACAACATGCAACATGCAACATGCAACATGCAACATACAACATACAACATGCAACATGCAACATGCAACATACAACATGCAACATACAACATGCAACATGCAACATACAACATGCAACATGCAACATACAACATGCAACATGCAACATACAACATGCAACATGCAACATACAACATGCAACATGCAACATACAACATGCAACATGCAACATGCAACATACAACATACAACATGCAACGTGCAACATACAACATGCAACATGCAACATGCAACATACAACATGCAACATACAACATGCAACATGCAACATGCAACATGCAACATGCATCATGCAACATGCATCATGCAACATGCAACATGCAACATACAACATGCAACATGCAACATGCAACATACAACATGCAACATGCAACATACAACATGCAACATACAACTAGCAACATGCAACAAGCAACATACAACATGCAACATACAACATGCAACATGCAACATGCAACATGCAACATACAACATGCAACATGCAACATACAACATGCAACATGCAACATACAACATGCAACATGCAACATACAACATGCAACATGCAACATGCAACATACAACATGCAACATGCAACATGCAACATGCAACATGCAACATACAACATGCAACATGCAACATACAACATACAACATGCAACATGCAACATGCAACATGCAACATACAACATACAACATGCAACATGCAACATGCAACATGCAACAAGCAACATACAACATGCAACATGCAACATACAACATACAACATACAACATGCAACATACAACATGCAACATGCAACATGCAACATGCAACATGCAACATGCAACATACAACATGCAACATGCAACATACAACATACAACATGCAACATGCAACATGCAACATGCAACATACAACATACAACATGCAACATGCAACATGCAACATGCAACAAGCAACATACAACATGCAACATGCAACATACAACATGCAACATGCAACATGCAACATGCAACATACAACATGCAACATGCAACATGCAACATACAACATGCAACATGCAACATGCAACATACAACATGCAACATGCAACATGCAACATACAACATGCAACATGCAACATACAACATGCAACATGCAACATACAACATACAACATACAACATGCAACATGCAACATGCAACATGCAACATGCAACATGCAACATGCAACATGCAACATACAACATGCAACATGCAACATGCAACATGCAACATACAACATGCAACATGCAACATACAACATGCAACATGCAACATACAACATGCATCATGCAACATGCAACATGCAACATGCAACATACAACATGCAACATGCAACATACAACATGCAACATGCAACATGCAACATGCAACATACAACATGCAACATGCAACATACAACATACAACATGCAACATGCAACATACAACATGCAACATGCAACATACAACATGCAACATGCAACATACAACGTGCAACATACAACATGCAACATGCAACATACAACATGCAACATGCAACATACAACATGCAACATGCAACATGCAACATGAAACATGCAACATACAACATGCAACATGCAACATGCAACATGCAACATGCAACATACAACATGCAACATGCAACATACAACATGCAACATGCAACATACAACATGCAACATGCAACATGCAACATACAACATGCAACATGCAACATGCAACATACAACATGCAACATGCAACATACAACATACAACATGCAACATGCAACATGCAACATGCAACATGCAACATGCAACATACAACATGCAACATGCAACATGCAACATACAACATGCAACATGCAACATACAACATACAACATGCAACATGCAACATGCAACATGCAACATACAACATGCAACATGCAACAAGCAACATACAACATGCAACATGCAACATACAACATGCAACATGCAACATGCAACAAGCAACATACAACATGCAACATGCAACATACAACATACAACATGCAACATGCAACATACAACATGCAACATGCAACATGCAACATGCAACATACAACATGCAACATGCAACATGCAACATACAACATGCAACATGCAACATACAACATACAACATACAACATGCAACATGCAACATGCAACATGCAACATACAACATACAACATGCAACATGCAACATGCAACATGCAACAAGCAACATACAACATGCAACATGCAACATACAACATGCAACATGCAACATACAACATGCAACATGCAACATGCAACATGCAACATACAACATGCAACATGCAACATACAACATGCAACATGAAACATACAACATACAACATGCAACATGCAACATGCAACATGCAACATACAACATGCAACATGCAACATGCAACATACAACATGCAACATGCAACATACAACATACAACATGCAACATGCAACATACAACATGCAACATGCAACATGCAACATACAACATGCAACATGCAACATGCAACATACAACATGCAACATGCAACATACAACATGCAACATGCAACATGCAACATACAACATGCAACATGCAACATGAAACGTGCAACATACAACATGCAACATGCAACATGCAACATGCAACATGCAACATACAACATGCAACATGCAACATACAACATGCAACATGCAACATACAACATGCAACATGCAACATGCAACATACAACATGCAACATGCAACATGCAACATGCAACATACAACATGCAACATGCAACATGCAACATACAACATGCAACATGCAACATGCAACATACAACATGCAACATGCAACATACAACATACAACATGCAACATGCAACATACAACATGCAACATGCAACATACAACATGCAACATACAACATGCAACATGCTACATGCAACATGCATCATGCAACATGCAACATACAACATGCAACATGCAACATACAACATGCAACATGCAACATACAACATACAACATGCAACATACAACATGCAACATACAACATGCAACATACAACATGCAACATGCAACATGCAACATACAACATGCAACATGCAACATGCAACATGCAACATGCAACATGCAACATGCAACATACAACATGCAACATGCAACATGCAACATGCAACATGCAACATGCATCATGCAACATGCAACATACAACATGCAACATGCAACATGAAACATGCAACATACAACATGCAACATGCAACATGCAACATGCAACATGCATCATGCAACATGAAACATACAACATGCAACATGCAACATGAAACATGCAACATACAACATGCAACATGCAACATGCAACATGCAACATACAACATGCAACATGCAACATACAACATGCAACATGCAACATACAACATGCAACATGCAACATGCAACATACAACATGCAACATGCAACATGCAACATGCAACATACAACATACAACATACAACATGCAACATGCAACATGCAACATGCAACATGCAACATGCAACATGCAACATACAACATGCAACATGCAACATACAACATGCAACATGCAACATACAACATGCAACATGCAACATGCAACATGCAACATACAACATGCAACATGCAACAAGCAACATACAACATGCAACATACAACATGCAACATGCAACATGCAACAAGCAACATACAACATGCAACATGCAACATACAACATACAACATGCAACATGCAACATGCAACATGCAACATGCAACATGCAACATACAACATGCAACATGCAACATGCAACATACAACATGCAACATGCAACATACAACATACAACATACAACATGCAACATGCAACATGCAACATGCAACATACAACATACAACATGCAACATGCAACATGCAACATGCAACAAGCAACATACAACATGCAACATGCAACATACAACATGCAACATGCAACATGCAACAAGCAACATACAACATGCAACATGCAACATACAACATGCAACATGCAACATACAACATGCAACATGCAACATACAACATGCAACATGCAACATGCAACATGCAACATGCAACATGCAACATGCAACATACAACATGCAACATGCAACATGCAACATACAACATGCAACATGCAACATACAACATACAACATACAACATGCAACATGCAACATGCAACATGCAACATACAACATACAACATGCAACATACAACATGCAACATACAACATGCAACATGCAACATGCAACATGCAACATACAACATGCAACATGCAAAATGCAACATGCAACATGCAACATACAACATGCAACATGCAACATGCAACATGCAACATGCAATATACAACATGCAACATGCAACATACAACATGCAACATGCAACATGCAACATACAACATGCAACATGCAACATACAACATACAACATGCAACATGCAACATACAACATGCAACATGCAACATGCAACATACAACATGCAACATGCAACATGCAACATACAACATGCAACATGCAACATACAACATGCAACATGCAACATACAACATGCAACATGCAACATACAACATGCAACATGCAACATGCAACATACAACATGCAACATGCAACATACAACATGCAACATGCAACATGCAACATGCAACATGCAACATGCAACATACAACATGCAACATGCAACATGCAACATGCAACATACAACATGCAACATGCAACATACAACATGCAACATGCAACATGCAACATGCAACATGCAACATACAACATGCAACATGCAACATACAACATGCAACATGCAACATGCAACATACAACATGCAACATGCAACATGCAACATACAACATGCAACATACAACATGCAACATGCAACATACAACATGCAACATGCAACATACAACATGCAACATGCAACATGCAACATGCAACATGCAACATACAACATGCAACATGCAACATGCAACATACAACATGCAACATGCAACATACAACATGCAACATGCAACATACAACATGCAACATGCAACATACAACATGCAACATGCAACATGCAACATGCAACATGCAACATACAACATGCAACATGCAACATGCAACATACAACATGCAACATGCAACATGCAACATGCAACATGCAACATACAACATGCAACATGCAACATGCAACATGCAACATACAACATGCAACATGCAACATACAACATGCAACATGCAACATACAACATGCAACATGCAACATGCAACATACAACATACAACATGCAACATACAACATGCAACATGCAACATGCAACATACAACATGCAACATGCAACATGCAACATACAACATGCAACATGCAACATGCAACATGCAACATGCAACATACAATATGCAACATGCAACATGCAACATGCAACATGCATCATGCAACATGCAACATGCAACATACAACATGCAACATGCAACATGCAACATGCAACATACAACATGCAACATGCAACATACAACATGCAACAAGCAACATACAACATGCAACATACAACATGCAACATGCAACATGCAACATGCAACATGCAACATACAACATGCAACATGCAACATACAACATGCAACATGCAACATACAACATGCAACATGCAACATGCAACATACAATATGCAACATGCAACATGCATCATGCAACATGCAACATACAACATGCAACATGCAACATGCAACATGCAACATACAACATGCAACATGCAACATACAACATGCAACATGCAACAAGCAACATACAACATGCAACATACAACATGCAACATGCAACATGCAACATGCAACATACAATATGCAACATGCAACATGCAACATGCAACATGCATCATGCAACATGCAACATGCATCATGCAACATGCAACATGCAACATGCAACATACAACATGCAACATGCAACATACAACATGCAACATGCAACATACAACATGCAACATGCAACATACAACATACAACATGCAACATGCAACATACAACATGCAACATGCAACATGCAACATACAACATGCAACATGCAACATGCAACATACAACATGCAACATGCAACATACAACATGCAACATGCAACATACAACATGCAACATGCAACATAAAACATGCAACATGCAACATGCAACATACAACATGCAACATGCAACATACAACATGCAACATGCAACATGCAACATGCAACATACAACATGCAACATGCAACATGCAACATGCAACATGCAACATACAACATGCAACATGCAACATACAACATGCAACATGCAACATGCAACATGCAACATGCAACATACAACCTGCAACATACAACATGCAACATGCAACATACAACATGCAACATGCAACATACAACATGCAACATGCAACATGCAACATGCAACATACAACATGCAACATGCAACATGCAACATGCAACATACAACATGCAACATGCAACATACAACATGCAACATGCAACATACAACATGCAACATGCAACATACAACATGCAACATGCAACATACAACATGCAACATGCAACATGCAACATGCAACATACAACATGCAACATGCAACATGCGACATACAACATGCAACATGCAACATGCAACATGCAACATACAACATGCAACATGCAACATACAACATGCAACATGCAACATGCAACATGCAACATACAATATGCAACATGCAACATGCAACATGCAACATGCATCATGCAACATGCAACATGCAACATACAACATGCAACATGCAACATGCAACATGCAACATACAACATGCAACATGCAACATGCAACATACAACATGCAACATGCAACATACAACATGCAACATGCAACATGCAACATGCAACATGCAACATGCAACATACAACATGCAACATGCAACATGCAACATGCAACATGCATCATGCAACATGCAACATGCAACATACAACATGCAACATGCAACATGCAACATACAACATGCAACATGCAACATACAACATGCAACATGCAACAAGCAACATACAACATGCAACATACAACATGCAACATGCAACATGCAACATGCAACATGCAACATACAACATGCAACATGCAACATACAACATGCAACATGCAACATGCAACATGCAACATGCAACATACAACATGCAACATGCAACATGCAACATGCAACATACAACATGCAACATGCAACATGCAACATACAACATGCAACATGCAACATGCAACATGCAACATACAACATGCAACATGCAACATGCAACATGCAACATGCATCATGCAGCATGCAACATGCAACATGCAACATACAACATGCAACATACAACATGCAACATGCAACATGCAACATACAATATGCAACATGCAACATGCAACATGCAACATGCATCATGCAACATGCAACATGCAACATACAACATGCAACATGCAACATGCAACATGCAACATACAACATGCAACATGCAACATGCAACATACAACATGCAACATGCAACATACAACATGCAACATGCAACATACAACATGCAACATGCAACATGCAACATACAACATACAACATGCAACATACAACATGCAACATGCAACATGCAACATACAACATGCAACATGCAACATGCAACATACAACATGCAACATGCAACATACAACATGCAACATGCAACATACAACATGCAACATGCAACATACAACATGCAACATGCAACATGCAACATACAACATGCAACATGCAACATGCAACATACAACATGCAACATGCAACATGCAACATGCAACATACAACATGCAACATGCAACATGCAACATGCAACATGCAACATACAACATGCAACATGCAACATGCAACATACAACATGCAACATGCAACATGCAACATGCAACATGCAACATACAACATGCAACATGCAACATACAACATGCAACATGCAACATGCAACATGCAACATACAACATGCAACATGCAACATGCAACATACAACATACAACATGCAACATGCAACATGCAACATGCAACATGCAACATACAACATGCAACATGCAACATACAACATGCAACATGCAACATGCAACATACAACATGCAACATGCAACATGCAACATGCAACATACAACATGCAACATACAACATGCAACATACAACATGCAACATGCAACATACAACATGCAACATGCAACATGCAACATACAACATGCAACATGCAACATGCAACATGCAACATGCAACATACAACATGCAACATGCAACATACAACATGCAACATGCAACATACAACATGCAACATGCAACATACAACATGCAACATGCAACATGCAACATACAACATACAACATGCAACATACAACATGCAACATGCAACATACAACATGCAACATGCAACATGCAACATACAACATACAACATGCAACATACAACATGCAACATGCAACATGCAACATACAACATGCAACATGCAACATGCAACATACAACATGCAACATGCAACATACAACATGCAACATGCAACATACAACATGCAACATGCAACACGCATCATGCAACATGCAACATGCAACATGCAACATACAACATACAACATGCAACATACAACATGCAACATGCAACATACAACATGCAACATGCAACAAGCAACATACAACATGCAACATACAACATGCAACATGCAACATGCAACATACAACATGCAACATGCAACATACAACATGCAACATGCAACATACAACATGCAACCTGCAACATGCAACATACAACATGCAACATGCAACATGCAACATACAACATACAACATGCAACATGCAACATACAACATGCAACATGCAACATGCAACATGCAACATGCAACATACAACATGCAACATGCAACATACAACATGCAACATGCAACAAGCAACATACAACATGCAACATACAACATGCAACATACAACATGCAACATGCAACATGCAACATGCAACATACAACATGCAACATACAACATACAACATGCAACATGCAACATGCAACATGCAACATGCAACATACAACATGCAGCATACAACATGCAACATGCAACATACAACATACAACATGCAACATGCAACATGCAACATGCAACATACAACATGCAGCATACAACATGCAACATGCAACATGCAACATACAACATGCAACATGCAACATGCAACATACAACATGCAACATGCAACATGCAACATGCAACATACAACATGCAACATGCAACATGCAACATGCAACATGCAACATGCATCATGCAACATGCAACATGCAACATACAACATACAACATGCAACATGCAACATGCAACATGCAACATACAACATGCAACATGCAACATGCAACATGCAACATACAACATGCAACATGCAACATACAACATGCAACATGCAACATGCAACATGCAACATACAACATGCAACATGCAACATGCAACATGCAACATACAACATGCAACATGCAACATGCAACATGCAACATGCAACATGCATCATGCAACATGCAACATGCAACATGCAACATACAACATACAACATGCAACATGCAACATGCAACATGCAACATACAACATGCAACATGCAACATGCAACATGCAACATGCAACATACAACATGCAACATGCAACATACAACATGCAGCATGCAACATGCAACATGCAACATGCAACATACAACATGCAACATGCAACATGCAACATGCAACATGCAACATGCAACATACAACATGCAACATGCAACATGCAACATACAACATACAACATACAACATGCAACATGCAACATACAACATGCAACATGCAACATGCAACATGCAACATACAACATACAACATGCAACATGCAACAAGCAGCATACAACATGCAACATACAACATGCAACATGCAACATGCAACATACAACATGCAACATGCAACATGCAACACGCAACATGCAACATGCATCATGCAACATGCAACATGCAACATACAACATGCAACATGCAACATACAACATACAACATGCAACATGCAACATACAACATGCAACATGCAACATACAACATGCAACATGCAACATGCAACATACAACATACAACATGCAACATACAACATGCAACATACAACATGCAACATGCAACATGCAACATACAACATGCAACATGCAACATGCAACATACAACATGCAACATGCAACATGCAACATGCAACATGCAACATGCAACATACAACATGCAACATGCAACATGCAACATGCAACATGCAACATGCAACATACAACATACAACATGCAACATGCAACATGCAACATGCAACATGCAACATGCAACATGCAACATGCAACATGCAACATACAACATGCAACATGCAACATGCAACATACAACATACAACATGCAACATGCAACAAGCAACATACAACATGCAACATACAACATGCAACATGCAACATGCAACATGCAACATGCAACATACAACATGCAACATGCAACATACAACATGCAACATGCAACATACAACATGCAACATGCAACATACAACATGCAACATGCAACATGCAACATACAACATACAACATGCAACATGCAACATGCAACATACAACATGCAACATACAATATGCAACATGCAACATGCAACATGCAACATACAACATGCAACATGCAACATACAACATGCAACATACAACATGCAACATGCAACATGCAACATACAACATGCAACATGCAACATACAACATACAACATGCAACATGCAACATGCAACATGCAACATGCAACATACAACATGCAACATACAACATGCAACATACAACATGCAACATGCAACATGCAACATGCAACATACAACATGCAACATGCAACATGCAACATGCAACATACAACATGCAACATGCAACATGCAACATGCATCATGCAACATGCAACATGCAACATGCAACATGCAACATGCAACATGCAACATACAACATACAACATGCAACATGCAACATACAACATACAACATGCAACATGCAACATGCAACATGCAACATGCAACATGCAACATACAACATACAACATGCAACATGCAACATGCAACAAGCAACATACAACATGCAACATACAACATGCAACATGCAACATGCAACATGCAACATGCAACATACAACATGCAACATGCAACATGCAACATGCAACATGCAACATGCAACATACAACATACAACATGCAACATGCAACATACAACATGCAACATGCAACATGCAACATACAACATGCAACATACAACATGCAACATACAACATGCAACATGCAACATGCAACATGCAACATACAACATGCAACATGCAACATGCAACATACAACATGCAACATGCAACATGCAACATGCAACATGCATCATGCAACATGCAACATGCAACATACAACATGCAACATGCAACATACAACATGCAACATGCAACATGCATCATGCAACATACAACATGCAACATGCAACATACAACATACAACATGCAACATACAACATGCAACATGCAACATGCAACATACAACATGCAACATGCAACATACAACATGCAACATGCAACATGCAACATACAACATGCAACATGCAACATGCAACATGCAACATGCAACATACAACATGCAACATGCAACATGCAACATGCAACATACAACATGCAACATGCAACATGCAACATACAACATGCAACATGCAACATACAACATGCAACATGCAACATGCAACATACAACATGCAACATGCAACATGCAACATACAACATGCAACATGCAACATACAACATGCAACATGCAACATACAACATGCAACATGCAACATACAACATGCAACATGCAACATACAACATGCAACATGCAACATGCAACATACAACATACAACATGCAACATGCAACATACAACATGCAACATGCAACATGCAACATACAACATGCAACATACAACATGCAACATGCAACATGCAACATGCAACATGCAACATGCAACATGCAACATGCATCATGCAACATGCAACATGCAACATACAACATGCAACATGCAACATGCAACATGCAACATACAACATGCAACATGCAACATACAACATGCAACATACAACATGCAACATGCAACAAGCAACATACAACATGCAACATACAACATGCAACATGCAACATGCAACATGCAACATACAACATGCAACATGCAACATACAACATGCAACATGCAACATACAACATGCAACATGCAACATACAACATGCAACATGCAACATGCAACATACAACATGCAACATGCAACATGCAACATGCAACATACAACATGCAACATGCAACATACAACATACAACATGCAACATGCAACATACAACATACAACATGCAACATGCAACATGCAACATGCAACAAGCAACATACAACATGCAACATGCAACATACAACATACAACATACAACATACAACATGCAACATACAACATGCAACATGCAACATGCAACATGCAACATGCAACATACAACATGCAACATGCAACATGCAACATACAACATACAACATGCAACATGCAACATGCAACATACAACATACAACATGCAACATACAACATGCAACATACAACATGCAACATGCAACATGCAACATACAACATGCAACATACAACATGCAACATGCAACATACAACATGCAACATGCAACATGCAACATGCAACATGCAACATGCAACATACAACATGCAACATGCAACATACAAAATGCAACATGCAACATGCAACATACAACATACAACATGCAACATACAACATGCAACATGCAACATGCAACATGCAACATACAACATGCAACATGCAACATACGACATGCAACATGCAACATGCAACATGCAACATGCAACATACAACATGCAACATGCAACATGCAACATGCATCATGCAACATGCAACATGCAACATACAACATGCAACATGCAACATGCAACATACAACATGCAACATGCAACATACAACATGCAACATACAACATGCAACATGCAACAAGCAACATACAACATGCAACATACAACATGCAACATGCAACATGCAACATGCAACATGCAACATGCAACATACAACATACAACATGCAACATGCAACATACAACATGCAACATGCAACATACAACATGCAACATGCAACATGCAACATACAACATGCAACATGCAACATGCAACATACAACATGCAACATGCAACATACAACATGCAACATACAACATGCAACATGCAACAAGCAACATACAACATGCAACATACAACATGCAACATGCAACATGCAACATGCAACATACAACATGCAACATGCAACATGCAACATACAACATGCAACATGCAACATGCAACATGCAACATGCAACATGCATCATGCAACATGCAACATGCAACATGCAACATACAACATTGAACATGCAACATGCAACATGCAACATGCAACATGCAACATACAACATGCAACATGCAACATGCAACATACAACATACAACATGCAACATGAAACAAGCAACATACAACATGCAACATACAACATGCAACATGCAACATGCAACATGCAACATACAACATGCAACATGCAACATACAACATGCAACATGCAACATACAACATGCAACATGCAACATACAACATGCAACATGCAACATGCAACATACAACATACAACATGCAACATGCAACATGCAACATACAACATACAACATACAATATGCAACATGCAACATGCAACATGCAACATGCAACATACAACATGCAACATGCAACATACAACATGCAACATACAACATGCAACATGCAACATGCAACATACAACATGCAACATGCAACATACAACATACAACATGCAACATGCAACATGCAACATGCAACATGCAACATGCAACATACAACATGCAACATACAACATGCAACATACAACATGCAACATGCAACATGCAACATGCAACATACAACATGCAACATGCAACATACAACATGCAACATACAACATGCAACATGCAACATGCAACATACAACATGCAACATGTAACATGCAACATACAACATGCAACATGCAACATACAACATGCAACATACAACATGCAACATGCAACAAGCAACATACAACATGCAACATACAACATGCAACATGCAACATGCAACATGCAACATGCAACATACAACATGCAACATGCAACATGCAACATACAACATGCAACATGCAACATGCAACATGCAACATGCAACATGCAACATGCAACATGCAACATGCATCATACAACATGCAACATGCAACATACAACATGCAACATGCAACATGCAACATGCAACATGCAACATGCAACATACAACATGCAACATGCAACATACAACATGCAACATGCAACAAGCAACATACAACATGCAACATACAACATGCAACATGCAACATGCAACATGCAACATGCAACATACAACATACAACATGCAACATGCAACATGCACCATGCAACATACAACATGCAACATACAACATGCAACATGCAACATGCAACATGCAACATACAACATACAACATGCAACATGCAACATACAACATACAACATACAACATGCAACATGCAACATGCAACATGCAACATGCAACATGCAACATGCAACATGCAACATACAACATACAACATGCAACATGCAACATGCAACAAGCAACATACAACATGCAACATACAACATGCAACATGCAACATGCAACATGCAACATGCAACATGCAACATGCAACATACAACATACAACATGCAACATGCAACATGCAACATGCAACATGCAACATGCAACATGCAACATACAACATACAACATGCAACATGCAACATACAACATGCAACATGCAACATGCAACATACAACATGCAACATACAACATGCAACATACAACATGCAACATGCAACATGCAACATGCAACATACAACATGCAACATGCAACATGCAACATACAACATGCAACATGCAACATGCAACATGCATCATGCAACATGCAACATGCAACATGCAACATGCAACATGCAACATGCAACATACAACATGCAACATGCAACATGCAACATGCAACATGCAACATGCAACATGCAACATACAACATGCAACATGCAACATGCAACATGCATCATGCAACATGCAACATGCAACATGCAACATACAACATGCAACATGCAACATGCAACATACAACATGCAACATACAACATGCAACATGCAACATACAACATACAACATGCAACATGCAACATACAACATGCAACATGCAACATGCAACATACAACATGCAACATGCAACATACAACATGCAACATGCAACATGCAACATACAACATGCAACATGCAACATGCAACATGCAACATGCAACATACAACATGCAACATGCAACATGCAACATGCAACATACAACATGCAACATGCAACATGCAACATACAACATGCAACATGCAACATGCAACATACAACATGCAACATGCAACATACAACATGCAACATGCAACATACAACATACAACATGCAACATGCAACATACAACATGCAACATGCAACATACAACATGCAACATGCAACATGCAACATGCAACATACAACATGCAACATGCAACATACAACATGCAACATGCAACATACAACATGCAACATGCAACATACAACATGCAACATACAACATGCAACATACAACATGCAACATGCAACATGCAACATGCAACATGCAACATGCAACATACAACATGCAACATGCAACATACAACATGCAACATGCAACATACAACATGCAACATGCAACATGCAACATACAACATGCAACATGCAACATGCAACATGCAACATACAACATGCAACATGCAACATGCAACATGCAACATGCATCATGCAACATGCAACATGCAACATGCAACATACAACATGCAACATGCAACATGCAACATGCAACATACAACATGCAACATGCAACATACAACATACAACATGCAACATGCAACAAGCAACATACAACATGCAACATACAACATGCAACATGCAACATACAACATGCAACATGCAACATACAACATGCAACATGCAACATACAACATGCAACATGCAACATGCAACATGCAACATACAACATGCAACATGCAACATACAACATGCAACATGCAACATACAACATACAACATGCAACATGCAACATGCAACATGCAACATACAACATGCAACATACAATATGCAACATGCAACATGCAACATGCAACATGCAACATGCAACATACAACATGCAACATGCAACATACAACATGCAACATACAACATGCAACATGCAACATGCAACATACAACATGCAACATGCAACATGCAACATACAACATGCAACATGCAACATACAACATGCAACATGCAACATACAACATGCAACATGCAACATGCAACATACAACATGCAACATGCAACATACAACATGCAACATGCAACATACAACATACAACATGCAACATGCAACATGCAACATGCAACATACAACATGCAACATACAATATGCAACATGCAACATGCAACATGCAACATACAACATGCAACATGCAACATGCAACATACAACATGCAACATACAACATGCAACATGCAACATGCAACATACAACATGCAACATGCAACAAGCAACATACAACATGCAACATACAACATGCAACATGCAACATGCAACATGCAACATACAACATGCAACATACAACATGCAACATGCAACATACAACATGCAACATGCAACATACAACATGCAACATGCAACATACAACATGCAACATGCAACATGCACCATGCAACATACAACATGCAACATACAACATGCAACATGCAACATGCAACATTCAACATGCAACATGCAACATACAACATACAACATGCAACATGCAACATACAACATACAACATACAACATGCAACATGCAACATGCAACATGCAACATGCAACATGCAACATGCAACATACAACATACAACATGCAACATGCAACAAGCAACATACAACATGCAACATACAACATGCAACATGCAACATGCAACATGCAACATGCAACATACAACATACAACATGCAACATGCAACATGCAACATGCAACATGCAACATGCAACATGCAACATGCAACATGCAACATACAACATACAACATGCAACATGCAACATACAACATGCAACATGCAACATGCAACATACAACATGCAACATACAACATGCAACATACAACATGCAACATGCAACATGCAACATGCAACATACAACATGCAACATGCAACATACAACATGCAACATGCAACATGCAACATGCATCATGCAACATGCAACATGCAACATGCAACATACAACATGCAACATGCAACATGCAACATACAACATGCAACATGCAACATGCAACATACAACATGCAACATGCAACATACAACATACAACATGCAACATGCAACATACAACATGCAACATGCAACATGCAACATACAACATGCAACATGCAACATACAACATGCAACATGCAACATGCAACATACAACATGCAACATGCAACATGCAACATGCAACATGCAACATACAACATGCAACATGCAACATGCAACATGCAACATACAACATGCAACATGCAACATGCAACATACAACATGCAACATGCAACATGCAACATACAACATGCAACATGCAACATGCAACATACAACATGCAACATGCAACATACAACATACAACATGCAACATGCAACATACAACATGCAACATGCAACATGCAACATACAACATGCAACATGCAACATGCAACATGCAACATACAACATGCAACATGCAACATACAACATGCAACATGCAACATACAACATGCAACATGCAACATACAACATGCAACATACAACATGCAACATACAACATGCAACATGCAACATGCAACATGCAACATGCAACATGCAACATGCAACATGCAACATGCAACATACAACATGCAACATGCAACATACAACATGCAACATGCAACATACAACATGCAACATGCAACATGCAACATACAACATGCAACATGCAACATGCAACATGCAACATACAACATGCAACATGCAACATACAACATGCAACATACAACATGCAACATGCAACATGCAACATACAACATGCAAAATGCAACATGCAACATGCAACATACAACATGCAACATGCAACATACAACATGCAACATACAACATGCAACATGCAACAAGCAACATACAACATGCAACATACAACATGCAACATGCAACATGCAACATGCAACATGCAACATACAACATGCAACATGCAACATGCAACATACAACATGCAACATGCAACATGCAACATGCAACATGCAACATGCAACATGCATCATGCAACATGCAACATGCAACATGCAACATACAACATGCAACATGCAACATGCAACATGCAACATACAACATGCAACATGCAACATACAACATGCAACATGCAACATACAACATGCAACATACAACATGCAACATGCAACAAGCAACATACAACATGCAACATACAACATGCAACATGCAACATGCAACATGCAACATGCAACATACAACATGCAACATGCAACATGCAACATACAACATGCAACATGCAACATGCAACATGCAACATGCAACATGCATCATGCAACATGCAACATGCAACATACAACATGCAACATGCAACATGCAACATGCAACATACAACATGCAACATGCAACATACAACATACAACATGCAACATGCAACAAGCAACATACAACATGCAACATACAACATGCAACATGCAACATACAACATGCAACATGCAACATACAACATGCAACATGCAACATACAACATGCAACATGCAACATGCAACATGCAACATACAACATGCAACATGCAACATACAACATGCAACATGCAACATACAACATACAACATGCAACATGCAACATGCAACATGCAACATACAACATGCAACATACAATATGCAACATGCAACATGCAACATGCAACATGCAACATGCAACATGCAACATACAACATGCAACATGCAACATACAACATGCAACATACAACATGCAACATGCAACATGCAACATACAACATGCAACATGCAACATGCAACATGCAACATGCAACATACAACATACAACATGCAACATGCAACATAAAACATACAACATACAACATGCAACATGCAACATGCAACATGCAACATGCAACATACAACATACAACATGCAACATGCAACAAGCAACATACAACATGCAACATACAACATGCAACATGCAACATGCAACATGCAACATACAACATGCAACATGCAACATGCAACATGCAACATGCAACATGCAACATACAACATACAACATGCAACATGCAACATGCAACATGCAACATGCAACATGCAACATGCAACATACAACATGCAACATGCAACATACAACATGCAACATGCAACATACAACATGCAACATGCAACATACAACATACAACATGCAACATGCAACATGCAACATGCAACATGCAACATGCAACATGCAACATGCAACATGCAACATGCAACATGCAACATGCAACATGCAACATATAACATACAACATGCAACATGCAACATGCAACATGCAACATGCAACATGCAACATACAACATGCAACATGCAACATACAACATGCAACATGCAACATACAACATGCAACATGCAACATACAACATACAACATGCAACATGCAACATGCAACATGCAACATGCAACATGCAACATGCAACATGCAACATGCAACATATAACATACAACATGCAACATGCAACATGCAACATGCAACATGCAACATACAACATGCAACATGCAACATACAACATGCAACATGCAACATACAACATGCAACATGCAACATACAACATGCAACATGCAACATGCAACATGCAACATGCAACATACAACATGCAACATACAACATGCAACATACAACATGCAACATGCAACATGCAACATACAACATGCAACATGCAACATGCAACATACAACATGCAACATGCAACATGCAACATGCAACATGCAACATGCATCATGCAACATGCAACATGCAACATGCAACATGCAACATACAACATGCAACATGCAACATGCAACATGCAACATGTAACATGCAACATACAACATACAACATACAACATGCAACATGCAACATGCAACATGCAACATGCAACATGCAACATGCAACATGCAACATGCAACATACAACATGCATCATGCAACATACAACATGCAACATGCAACATACAACATACAACATGCAACATACAACATGCAACATGCAACATGCAACATACAACATGCAACATGCAACATACAACATGCAACATGCAACATACAACATGCAACATGCAACATGCAACATGCAACATACAACATGCAACATGCAACATGCAACATGCAACATGCAACATACAACATGCAACATGCAACATGCAACATGCAACATACAACATGCAACATGCAACATACAACATGCAACATGCAACATGCAACATACAACATGCAACATGCAACATGCAACATGCAACATACAACATGCAACATACAACATGCAACATACAACATGCAACATGCAACATACAACATGCAACATGCAACATACAACATGCAACATGCAACATACAACATGCAACATACAACATGCAACATGCAACATACAACATACAACATGCAACATGCAACATACAACATGCAACATGCAACATGCAACATACAACATGCAACATGCAACATACAACATGCAACATGCAACATGCAACATGCAACATGCAACATGCAACATGCAACATGCATCATGCAACATGCAACATGCAACATGCAACATACAACATGCAACATGCAACATGCAACATGCAACATACAACATGCAACATGCAACATACAACATGCAACATACAACATGCAACATGCAACAAACAACATACAACATGCAACATACAACATGCAACATGCAACATGCAACATGCAACATACAACATGCAACATGCAACATACAACATGCAACATGCAACATACAACATGCAACATGCAACATACAACATGCAACATGCAACATGCAACATACAACATGCAACATGCAACATACAACATGCAACATACAACATGCAACATGCAACATGCAACATGCAACATGCAACATGCAACATACAACATGCAACATGCAACATACAACATACAACATGCAACATGCAACATGCAACATGCAACATACAACATACAACATGCAACATGCAACATGCAACAAGCAACATACAACATGCAACATGCAACATACAACATACAACATGCAACATACAACATGCAACATGCAACATGCAACATGCAACATGCAACATGCAACATGCAACATGCAACATACAACATGCAACATGCAACATACAACATACAACATGCAACATGCAACATGCAACATGCAACATACAACATACAACATGCAACATGCAACATGCAACAAGCAACATACAACATGCAACATGCAACATGCAACATGCAACATACAACATGCAACATGCAACATGCAACATACAACATGCAACATGCAACATGCAACATACAACATGCAACATGCAACATGCAACATGCAACATACAACATGCAACATGCAACATACAACATACAACATACAACATACAACATACAACATGCAACATGCAACATGCAACATGCAACATGCAACATGCAACATGCAACATACAACATACAACATGCAACATACAACATGCAACATACAACATGCAACATGCAACATACAACATGCAACATGCAACATGCAACATGCAACATACAACATGCAACATGCAACATGCAACATGCAACATGCAACATGCAACATGCATCATGCAACATGCAACATGCAACATACAACATGCAACATGCAACATGCAACATACAACATGCAACATGCAACATACAACATACAACATGCAACATGCAACATACAACATGCAACATGCAACATGCAACATGCAACATGCAACATACAACATGCAACATGCAACATACAACATGCAACATGCAACATACAACATGCAACATGCAACATACAACATGCAACATGCAACATGCAACATACAACATGCAACATACAACATGCAACATGCAACATGCAACATACAACATGCAACATGCAACATGCAACATACAACATGCAACATGCAACATGCAACATGCAACATGCAACATGCAACATACAACATGCAACATGCAACATGCAACATACAACATGCAACATGCAACATGCAACATGCAACATACAACATGCAACATACAACATGCAACATGCAACATACAACATGCAACATGCAACATACAACATGCAACATGCAACATGCAACATGCAACATACAACATGCAACATGCAACATACAACATGCAACATGCAGCATACAACATGCAACATGCAACATGCAACATACAACATGCAACATGCAACATGCAACATACAACATGCAACATGCAACATACAACATGCAACATGCAACATACAACATGCAACATGCAACATGCAACATGCAACATACAACATACAACATGCAACATACAACATGCAACATACAACATGCAACATGCAACATGCAACATGCAACATGCAACATACAACATGCAACATGCAACATGCAACATGCAACATGCAACATACAACATGCAACATGCAACATGCAACATGCATCATGCAACATGCAATATGCAACATGCAACATACAACATGCAACATGCAACATACAACATGCAACATGCAACATGCAACATACAACATGCAACATGCAACATACAACATACAACATGCAACATGCAACATACAACATGCAACATGCAACATGCAACATGCAACATACAACATGCAACATGCAACATGCAACATGCAACATACAACATGCAACATGCAACATACAACATGCAACATGCAACATACAACATGCAACATGCAACATACAACATGCAACATACAACATGCAACATGCAACATGCAACATACAACATGCAACATGCAACATGAAACATACAACATGCAACATGCAACATGCAACATGCAACATGCAACATGCAACATACAACATGCAACATGCAACATGCAACATACAACATGCAACATGCAACATACAACATGCAACATGCAACATGCAACATACAACATGCAACATGCAACATGCAACATGCAACATACAACATGCAACATACAACATGCAACATGCAACATACAACATGCAACATGCAACATACAACATGCAACATGCAACATACAACATGCAACATGCAACATGCAACATACAACATGCAACATGCAACATACAACATGCAACATGCAACATACAACATGCAACATGCAACATGCAACATGCAACATGCAACATACAACATGCAACATGCAACATACAACATGCAACATGCAACATACAAAATGCAACATGCAACATACAACATACAACATGCAACATGCAACATGCAACATACAACATGCAACATACAACATGCAACATGCAACATGCAACATACAACATGCAACATGCAACATGCAACATACAACATGCAACATGCAACATGCAACATGCAACATGCAACATGCAACATACAACATGCAACATGCAACATGCAACATACAACATGCAACATGCAACATGCAACATGCAACATACAACATGCAACATACAACATGCAACATGCAACATACAACATGCAACATGCAACATACAACATGCAACATGCAACATGCAACATGCAACATGCAACATACAACATGCAACATGCAACATACAACATGCAACATGCAACATACAACATGCAACATGCAACATGCAACATACAACATGCAACATGCAACATGCAACATACAACATGCAACATGCAACATACAACATGCAACATGCAACATACAACATGCAACATGCAACATGCAACATGCAACATACAACATACAACATGCAACATACAACATGCAACATACAACATGCAACATGCAACATGCAACATGCAACATGCAACATACAACATGCAACATGCAACATGCAACATGCAACATGCAACATACAACATGCAACATGCAACATGCAACATGCATCATGCAACATGCAATATGCAACATGCAACATACAACATGCAACATGCAACATACAACATGCAACATGCAACATGCAACATACAACATGCAACATGCAACATACAACATACAACATGCAACATGCAACATACAACATGCAACATGCAACATGCAACATGCAACATACAACATGCAACATGCAACATGCAACATGCAACATACAACATGCAACATGCAACATACAACATGCAACATGCAACATACAACATGCAACATGCAACATACAACATGCAACATACAACATGCAACATGCAACATGCAACATACAACATGCAACATGCAACATGAAACATACAACATGCAACATGCAACATGCAACATGCAACATGCAACATGCAACATACAACATGCAACATGCAACATGCAACATACAACATGCAACATGCAACATACAACATGCAACATGCAACATGCAACATACAACATGCAACATGCAACATGCAACATGCAACATACAACATGCAACATACAACATGCAACATGCAACATACAACATGCAACATGCAACATACAACATGCAACATGCAACATACAACATGCAACATGCAACATGCAACATACAACATGCAACATGCAACATACAACATGCAACATGCAACATACAACATGCAACATGCAACATGCAACATGCAACATGCAACATACAACATGCAACATGCAACATACAACATGCAACATGCAACATACAAAATGCAACATGCAACATACAACATACAACATGCAACATACAACATGCAACATGCAACATGCAACATGCAACATACAACATGCAACATGCAACATGCAACATACGACATGCAACATGCAACATGCAACATGCAACATGCAACATGCAACATACAACATGCAACATGCAACATGCAACATGCAACATGCAACATGCATCATGCAACATGCAACATGCAACATGCAACATACAACATGCAACATGCAACATGCAACATGCAACATGCAACATACAACATGCAACATGCAACATACAACATGCAACATACAACATGCAACATGCAACAAGCAACATACAACATGCAACATACAACATGCAACATGCAACATGCAACATGCAACATGCAACATGCAACATACAACATGCAACATACAACATGCAACATGCAACATACAACATGCAACATACAACATGCAACATGCAACATGCAACATACAACATGCAACATGCAACATGCAACATACAACATGCAACATGCAACATACAACATGCAACATACAACATGCAACATGCAACAAGCAACATACAACATGCAACATACAACATGCAACATGCAACATGCAACATGCAACATGCAACATACAACATGCAACATGCAACATGCAACATACAACATGCAACATGCAACATGCAACATGCAACATGCAACATGCAACATGCATCATGCAACATGCAACATGCAACATGCAACATACAACATGCAACATGCAACATGCAACATGCAACATACAACATGCAACATGCAACATGCAACATGCAACATACAACATGCAACATGCAACATACAACATGCAACATACAACATGCAACATGCAACAAGCAACATACAACATGCAACATACAACATGCAACATGCAACATGCAACATACAACATGCAACATGCAACATACAACATGCAACATGCAACATATAACATGCAACATGCAACATACAACATGCAACATGCAACATGCAACATACAACATGCAACATGCAACATGCACCATGCAACATACAACATGCAACATACAACATGCAACATGCAACATGCAACATGCAACATGCAACATACAACATGCAACATGCAACATACAACATACAACATGCAACATGCAACATACAACATGCAACATGCAACATGCAACATGCAACATGCAACATACAACATGCAACATGCAACATACAACATGCAACATGCAACATACAACATGCAACATGCAACATACAACATGCAACATGCAACATACAACATGCAACATGCAACATACAACATGCAACATGCAACATACAACATGCAACATGCAACATGCAACATACAACATACAACATGCAACATGCAACATACAACATGCAACATGCAACATACAACATGCAACATGCAACATACAACATGCAACATGCAACATGCAACATGCAACATGCAACATGCAACATGCAACATGCAACATGCATCATGCAACATGCAACATGCAACATGCAACATACAACATGCAACATGCAACATGCAACATGCAACATACAACATGCAACATGCAACATACAACATGCAACATACAACATGCAACATGCAACAAGCAACATACAACATGCAACATACAACATGCAACATGCAACATGCAACATGCAACATACAACATGCAACATGCAACATACAACATGCAACATGCAACATACAACATGCAACATGCAACATACAACATGCAACATGCAACATGCAACATGCAACATGCAACATACAACATACAACATGCAACATACAACATGCAACATACAACATGCAACATGCAACATACAACATGCAACATGCAACATGCAACATGCAACATACAACATGCAACATGCAACATGCAACATGCAACATGCAACATGCAACATGCATCATGCAACATGCAACATGCAACATACAACATGCAACATGCAACATACAACATGCAACATGCAACATGCAACATACAACATGCAACATGCAACATACAACATACAACATGCAACATGCAACATACAACATGCAACATGCAACATGCAACATGCAACATGCAACATACAACATGCAACATGCAACATACAACATGCAACATGCAACATACAACATGCAACATGCAACATACAACATGCAACATGCAACATGCAACATACAACATGCAACATGCAACATACAACATGCAACATGCAACATACAACATGCAACATGCAACATGCAACATACAACATGCAACATGCAACATGCAACATGCAACATACAACATGCAACATGCAACATGCAACATACAACATGCAACATGCAACATGCAACATACAACATGCAACATGCAACATGCAACATGCAACATACAACATGCAACATACAACATGCAACATGCAACATACAACATGCAACATGCAACATACAACATGCAACATGCAACATGCAACATGCAACATGCAACATACAACATGCAACATGCAACATACAACATGCAACATGCAACATACAACATGCAACATGCAACATGCAACATACAACATGCAACATGCAACATGCAACATACAACATGCAACATGCAACATACAACATGCAACATGCAACATACAACATGCAACATGCAACATGCAACATGCAACATACAACATACAACATGCAACATACAACATACAACATGCAACATGCAACATACAACATGCAACATGCAACATGCACCATGCAACATACAACATGCAACATACAACATGCAACATGCAACATGCAACATGCAACATGCAACATACAACATGCAACATGCAACATACAACATACAACATGCAACATGCAACATACAACATGCAACATGCAACATGCAACATGCAACATGCAACATACAACATGCAACATGCAACATACAACATGCAACATGCAACATACAACATGCAACATGCAACATACAACATGCAACATGCAACATACAACATGCAACATGCAACATACAACATGCAACATGCAACATACAACATGCAACATGCAACATGCAACATACAACATACAACATGCAACATGCAACATACAACATGCAACATGCAACATACAACATGCAACATGCAACATACAACATGCAACATGCAACATGCAACATGCAACATGCAACATGCAACATGCAACATGCATCATGCAACATGCAACATGCAACATGCAACATACAACATGCAACATGCAACATGCAACATACAACATGCAACATGCAACATACAACATGCAACATACAACATGCAACATGCAACAAGCAACATACAACATGCAACATACAACATGCAACATGCAACATGCAACATGCAACATACAACATGCAACATGCAACATACAACATGCAACATGCAACATACAACATGCAACATGCAACATACAACATGCAACATGCAACATGCAACATGCAACATGCAACATACAACATACAACATGCAACATACAACATGCAACATACAACATGCAACATGCAACATACAACATGCAACATGCAACATGCAACATGCAACATACAACATGCAACATGCAACATGCAACATGCAACATGCAACATGCATCATGCAACATGCAACATGCAACATACAACATGCAACATGCAACATACAACATGCAACATGCAACATGCAACATACAACATGCAACATGCAACATACAACATACAACATGCAACATGCAACATACAACATGCAACATGCAACATGCAACATGCAACATGCAACATACAACATGCAACATGCAACATACAACATGCAACATGCAACATACAACATGCAACATGCAACATACAACATGCAACATGCAACATGCAACATACAACATGCAACATGCAACATACAACATGCAACATGCAACATGCAACATACAACATGCAACATGCAACATGCAACATACAACATGCAACATGCAACATGCAACATGCAACATACAACATGCAACATGCAACATGCAACATACAACATGCAACATGCAACATGCAACATACAACATGCAACATGCAACATGCAACATGCAACATACAACATGCAACATACAACATGCAACATGCAACATACAACATGCAACATGCAACATACAACATGCAACATGCAACATGCAACATGCAACATGCAACATACAACATGCAACATGCAACATACAACATGCAACATGCAACATACAACATGCAACATGCAACATGCAACATGCAACATACAACATGCAACATGCAACATGCAACATACAACATGCAACATGCAACATACAACATGCAACATGCAACATACAACATGCAACATGCAACATGCAACATGCAACATACAACATACAACATGCAACATACAACATGCAACATACAACATGCAACATGCAACATGCAACATGCAACATACAACATGCAACATGCAACATGCAACATGCAACATGCAACATGCAACATACAACATGCAACATGCAACATGCAACATGCAACATGCAACATGCAACATGCATCATGCAACATGCAATATGCAACATGCAACATACAACATGCAACATGCAACATACAACATGCAACATGCAACATGCAACATACAACATGCAACATGCAACATACAACATACAACATGCAACATGCAACATACAACATGCAACATGCAACATGCAACATACAACATGCAACATGCAACATGCAACATACAACATGCAACATGCAACATACAACATGCAACATGCAACATACAACATGCAACATGCAACATACAACATGCAACATACAACATGCAACATGCAACATGCAACATACAACATGCAACATGCAACATGAAACATACAACATGCAACATGCAACATGCAACATGCAACATACAACATGCAACATGCAACATGCAACATACAACATGCAACATGCAACATGCAACATACAACATGCAACATGCAACATACAACATGCAACATGCAACATGCAACATACAACATGCAACATGCAACATGCAACATGCAACATACAACATGCAACATACAACATGCAACATACAACATGCAACATGCAACATACAACATGCAACATGCAACATACAACATGCAACATGCAACATGCAACATGCAACATACAACATGCAACATGCAACATACAACATGCAACATGCAACATACAACATGCAACATGCAACATGCAACATGCAACATGCAACATACAACATGCAACATACAACATGCAACATGCAACATACAAAATGCAACATGCAACATACAACATACAACATGCAACATACAACATGCAACATGCAACATGCAACATGCAACATACAACATGCAACATGCAACATGCAACATACGACATGCAACATGCAACATGCAACATGCAACATGCAACATGCAACATGCAACATACAACATGCAACATGCAACATGCAACATGCAACATGCATCATGCAACATGCAACATGCAACATGCAACATACAACATGCAACATGCAACATGCAACATGCAACATACAACATGCAACATGCAACATACAACATGCAACATACAACATGCAACAAGCAACATACAACATGCAACATACAACATGCAACATGCAACATGCAACATACAACATGCAACATACAACATGCAACATGCAACATACAACATGCAACATACAACATGCAACATGCAACATGCAACATACAACATGCAACATGCAACATGCAACATGCAACATACAACATGCAACATGCAACATACAACATGCAACATACAACATGCAACATGCAACAAGCAACATACAACATGCAACATACAACATGCAACATGCAACATGCAACATGCAACATGCAACATGCAACATACAACATGCAACATGCAACATGCAACATACAACATGCAACATGCAACATGCAACATGCAACATGCAACATGCAACATGCAACATGCATCATGCAACATGCAACATGCAACATACAACATGCAACATGCAACATGCAACATGCAACATACAACATGCAACATGCAACATACAACATGCAACATACAACATGCAACATGCAACAAGCAACATACAACATGCAACATACAACATGCAACATGCAACATGCAACATGCAACATACAACATGCAACATGCAACATACAACATGCAACATGCAACATGCAACATGCAACATGCAACATGCAACATGCATCATGCAACATGCAACATGCAACATACAACATGCAACATGCAACATGCAACATGCAACATACAACATGCAACATGCAACATGCAACATGCAACATGCAACATACAACATGCAACATGCAACATACAACATACAACATGCAACATGCAACATACAACATGCAACATGCAACATGCAACATGCAACATGCAACATACAACATGCAACATGCAACATACAACATACAACATGCAACATGCAACATACAACATGCAACATGCAACATACAACATGCAACATGCAACATACAACATGCAACATGCAACATACAACATGCAACATGCAACATACAACATGCAACATGCAACATGCAACATACAACATACAACATGCAACATGCAACATACAACATGCAACATGCAACATACAACATGCAACATGCAACATACAACATGCAACATGCAACATGCAACATGCAACATGCAACATGCAACATGCATCATGCAACATGCAACATGCAACATGCAACATACAACATGCAACATGCAACATGCAACATGCAACATACAACATGCAACATGCAACATACAACATGCAACATACAACATGCAACATGCAACAAGCAACATACAACATGCAACATACAACATGCAACATGCAACATGCAACATGCAACATACAACATGCAACATGCAACATACAACATGCAACATGCAACATACAACATGCAACATGCAACATACAACATGCAACATGCAACATGCAACATACAACATGCAACATGCAACATACAACATGCAACATACAACATGCAACATGCAACATGCAACATGCAACATGCAACATACAACATGCAACATGCAACATACAACATACAACATGCAACATGCAACATGCAACATGCAACATACAACATACAACATGCAACATGCAACATGCAACATGCAACAAGCAACATACAACATGCAACATGCAACATACAACATACAACATGCAACATACAACATGCAACATGCAACATGCAACATGCAACATGCAACATGCAACATGCAACATACAACATGCAACATGCAACATACAACATACAACATGCAACATGCAACATGCAACATGCAACATACAACATACAACATGCAACATGCAACATGCAACAGGCAACAAGCAACATACAACATGCAACATGCAACATACAACATGCAACATGCAACATGCAACATACAACATGCAACATGCAACATGCAACATACAACATGCAACATGCAACATGCAACATACAACATGCAACATGCAACATACAACATACAACATACAACATGCAACATGCAACATGCAACATGCAACATGCAACATGCAACATGCAACATACAACATACAACATGCAACATACAACATGCAACATACAACATGCAACATGCAACATACAACATGCAACATGCAACATGCAACATGCAACATGCAACATACAACATGCAACATGCAACATGCAACATGCAACATGCAACATGCAACATGCATCATGCAACATGCAACATGCAACATACAACATGCGACATGCAACATACAACATGCAACATGCAACATGCAACATACAACATGCAACATGCAACATACAACATACAACATGCAACATGCAACATACAACATGCAACATGCAACATGCAACATGCAACATGCAACATACAACATGCAACATGCAACATACAACATGCAACATGCAACATACAACATGCAACATGCAACATACAACATGCAACATGCAACATGCAACATACAACATGCAACATGCAACATACAACATGCAACATGCAACATGCAACATACAACATGCAACATGCAACATGCAACATACAACATGCAACATGCAACATGCAACATGCAACATACAACATGCAACATGCAACATGCAACATACAACATGCAACATGCAACATGCAACATGCAACATACAACATGCAACATGCAACATGCAACATACAACATGCAACATACAACATGCAACATGCAACATACAACATGCAACATGCAACATACAACATGCAACATGCAACATGCAACATGCAACATGCAACATGCAACATACAACATGCAACATGCAACATACAACATGCAACATACAACATGCAACATGCAACATGCAACATACAACATGCAACATGCAACATGCAACATACAACATGCAACATGCAACATACAACATGCAACATGCAACATACAACATGCAACATGCAACATGCAACATGCAACATACAACATACAACATGCAACATACAACATGCAACATACAACATGCAACATGCAACATGCAACATACAACATGCAACATGCAACATGCAACATGCAACATACAACATGCAACATGCAACATGCAACATGCAACATGCATCATGCAACATGCAATATGCAACATGCAACATACAACATGCAACATGCAACATACAACATGCAACATGCAACATGCAACATACAACATGCAACATGCAACATACAACATACAACATGCAACATGCAACATACAACATGCAACATGCAACATGCAACATGCAACATACAACATGCAACATGCAACATGCAACATACAACATGCAACATGCAACATACAACATGCAACATGCAACATACAACATGCAACATGCAACATACAACATGCAACATGCAACATGCAACATGCAACATACAACATGCAACATGCAACATGCAACATACAACATGCAACATGCAACATGCAACATACAACATGCAACATGCAACATGCAAGATGCAACATACAACATGCAACATGCAACATGCAACATACAACATGCAACATGCAACATACAACATGCAACATGCAACATACAACATGCAACATGCAACATGCAACATGCAACATACAACATGCAACATACAACATGCAACATGCAACATGCAACATGCAACATACAACATGCAACATGCAACATACAACATGCAACATGCAACATGCAACATGCAACATACAACATGCAACATGCAACATACAACATGCAACATGCAACATACAACATGCAACATGCAACATGCAACATGCAACATGCAACATACAACATGCAACATGCAACATGCAACATGCAACATACAACATGCAACATGCAACATACAACATGCAACATGCAACATGCAACATGCAACATACAACATGCAACATGCAACATACAACATACAACATGCAACATGCAACATACAACATGCAACATGCAACATACAACATGCAACATACAACATGCAACATGCAACATGCAACATGCAACATGCAACATACAACATGCAACATGCAACATACAACATACAACATGCAACATGCAACATGCAACATGCAACATACAACATACAACATGCAACATGCAACATGCAACAAGCAACATACAACATGCAACATGCAACATACAACATACAACATGCAACATACAACATGCAACATGCAACATGCAACATGCAACATGCAACATGCAACATACAACAAGCAACATACAACATGCAACATGCAACATGCAACATGCAACATGCAACATACAACATGCAACATGCAACATGCAACATACAACATGCAACATGCAACATGCAACATGCAACATGCAACATGCAACATGCATCATGCAACATGCAACATGCAACATACAACATGCAACATGCAACATGCAACATACAACATGCAACATGCAACATACAACATGCAACATACAACATGCAACATGCAACAAGCAACATACAACATGCAACATACAACATGCAACATGCAACATGCAACATACAACATGCAACATGCAACATACAACATGCAACATGCAACATATAACATGCAACATGCAACATACAACATGCAACATGCAACATACAACATGCAACATGCAACATGCACCATGCAACATACAACATGCAACATACAACATGCAACATGCAACATGCAACATGCAACATGCAACATACAACATGCAACATGCAACATACAACATGCAACATACAACATGCAACATGCAACATGCAACATACAACATGCAACATGCAACATACAACATACAACATACAACATGCAACATGCAACATGCAACATGCAACATGCAACATACAACATGCAACATACAACATGCAACATACAACATGCAACATGCAACATGCAACATACAACATGCAACATGCAACATGCAACATGCAACATACAACATGCAACATGCAACATGCAACATGCAACATGCAACATGCATCATGCAACATGCAACATGCAACATGCAACATGCAACATGCAACATGCAACATGCAACATGCAACATACAACATACAACATGCAACATGCAACATGCAACATACAACATACAACATACAACATGCAACATGCAACATGCAACATGCAACATGCAACATGCAACATACAACATACAACATGCAACATGCAACATGCAACAAGCAACATACAACATGCAACATACAACATGCAACATGCAACATGCAACATACAACATGCAACATGCAACATGCAACATGCAACATGCAACATGCAACATACAACATACAACATGCAACATGCAACATACAACATGCAACATGCAACATACAACATGCAACATACAACATGCAACATACAACATGCAACATGCAACATGCAACATGCAACATGCAACATGCAACATACAACATGCAACATGCAACATACAACATGCAACATGCAACATGCAACATGCAACATGCATCATGCAACATGCAACATGCAACATGCAACATACAACATGCAACATGCAACATGCAACATACAACATGCAACATGCAACATGCAACATGCAACATACAACATGCAACATGCAACATACAACATACAACATGCAACATGCAACATGCAACATACAACATGCAACATGCAACATGCAACATACAACATGCAACATGCAACATACAACATGCAACATGCAACATACAACATGCAACATGCAACATGCAACATACAACATGCAACATGCAACATGCAACATGCAACATACAACATGCAACATGCAACATACAACATGCAACATGCAACATGCAACATACAACATGCAACATGCAACATGCAACATGCAACATACAACATGCAACATGCAACATACAACATGCAACATGCAACATACAACATACAACATGCAACATGCAACATACAACATGCAACATGCAACATGCAACATACAACATGCAACATGCAACATGCAACATGCAACATACAACATGCAACATGCAACATACAACATGCAACATGCAACATACAACATGCAACATGCAACATACAACATGCAACATACAACATGCAACATACAACATGCAACATACAACATGCAACATGCAACATGCAACATACAACATGCAACATGCAACATACAACATGCAACATACAACATGCAACATGCAACATACAACATGCAACATGCAACATACAACATGCAACATGCAACATGCAACATACAACATGCAACATGCAACATGCAACATGCAACATACAACATGCAACATGCAACATGCAACATGCAACATGCAACATGCAACATGCAACATACAACATGCAACATACAACATGCAACATACAACATGCAACATGCAACATGCAACATACAACATGCAACATGCAACATACAACATGCAACATACAACATGCAACATACAACATGCAACATGCAACATGCAACATGCAACAATCAACATACAACATGCAACATGCAACATGCAACATGCAACATACAACATGCAACATGCAACATGCAACATGCATCATGCAACATGCAACATGCAACATGCAACATACAACATGCAACATGCAACATACAACATGCAACATGCAACATGCAACATACAACATGCAACATGCAACATACAACATACAACATGCAACATGCAACATACAACATGCAACATGCAACATACAACATGCAACATGCAACATGCAACATACAACATGCAACATACAACAAGCAACATGCAACATACAACATGCAACATGCAACATACAACATGCAACATGCAACATACAACATGCAACATGCAACATGCAACATGCAACATGCAACATGCAACATACAACATGCAACATTCAACATGCAAATTGCAACATACAACATGCAACATGCAACATGCAACATACAACATACAACATGCAACATGCAACATGCAACATACAACATGCAACATGCAACATGCAACATGCAACATACAACATACAACATGCAACATACAACATACAACATACAACATGCAACATGCAACATACAACATGCAACATGCAACATGCAACATACAACATGCAACATGCAACATGCAACATGCAACATGCAACATACAACATACAACATGCAACATGCAACATACAACATGCAACATGCAACATACAACATGCAACATGCAACATACAACATACAACATGCAACATACAACATGCAACATACAACATGCAACATACAACATGCAACATGCAACATGCAACATACAACATGCAACATACAACATGCAACATGCAACATACAACATGCAACATGCAACATGCAACATGCAACATGCAACATACAACATGCAACATGCAACATGCAACATGCAACATACAACATGCAACATGCAACATGCAACATGCAACATACAACATGCAACATGCAACATGCAACATGCAACATACAACATGCAACATGCAACATGCAACATACAACATGCAACATGCAACATGCAACATACAACATGCAACATGCAACATACAACATGCAACATGCAACATACAACATGCAACATGCAACATACAACATACAACATGCAACATGCAACATACAACATGCAACATGCAACATGCAACATACAACATGCAACATGCAACATGCAACATGCAACATACAACATGCAACATGCAACATACAACATGCAACATGCAACATACAACATGCAACATACAACATGCAACATGCAACATACAACATGCAACATGCAACATACAACATGCAACATGCAACATGCAACATACAACATGCAACATGCAACATGCAACATGCAACATACAACATGCAACATGCAACATGCAACATACAACATGCAACATGCAACATGCAACATGCAACATGCAACATGCAACATACAACATGCAACATACAACATGCAACATACAACATGCAACATGCAACATGCAACATACAACATGCAACATGCAACATGCAACATGCAACATACAACATGCAACATACAACATGCAACATGCAACATGCAACATGCAACATACAACATGCAACATACAACATGCAACATACAACATGCAACATGCAACATGCAACATACAACATGCAACATACAACATGCAACATACAACATGCAACATGCAACATGCAACATACAACATGCAACATGCAACATGCAACATACAACATGCAACATGCAACATGCAACATGCAACATGCATCATGCAACATGCAACATGCAACATGCAACATGCAACATGCAACATGCAACATACAACATACAACATGCAACATGCAACATACAACATACAACATACAACATGCAACATGCAACATGCAACATGCAACATGCAACATGCAACATGCAACATACAACATACAACATGCAACATGCAACATGCAACAAGCAACATACAACATGCAACATACAACATGCAACATGCAACATGCAACATGCAACATGCAACATACAACATGCAACATGCAACATGCAACATGCAACATGCAACATGCAACATACAACATACAACATGCAACATGCAACATACAACATGCAACATGCAACATGCAACATACAACATGCAACATACAACATGCAACATACAACATGCAACATGCAACATGCAACATACAACATGCAACATGCAACATGCAACATACAACATGCAACATGCAACATGCAACATGCAACATACAACATGCAACATGCAACATACAACATGCAACATGCAACATGCATCATGCAACATACAACATGCAACATGCAACATACAACATACAACATGCAACATACAACATGCAACATGCAACATGCAACATACAACATGCAACATGCAACATACAACATGCAACATGCAACATACAACATGCAACATGCAACATGCAACATGCAACATGCAACATGCAACATACAACATGCAACATGCAACATGCAACATGCAACATGCAACATGCAACATACAACATGCAACATGCAACATGCAACATACAACATGCAACATACAACATGCAACATGCAACATGCAACATACAACATGCAACATGCAACATGCAACATGCAACATACAACATGCAACATACAACATGCAACATACAACATGCAACATGCAACATACAACATGCAACATGCAACATACAACATGCAACATGCAACATACAACATGCAACATACAACATGCAACATGCAACATGCAACATACAACATACAACATGCAACATGCAACATACAACATGCAACATGCAACATGCAACATACAACATGCAACATGCAACATACAACATGCAACATGCAACATGCAACATGCAACATGCAACATGCAACATGCAACATGCATCATGCAACATGCAACATGCAACATGCAACATACAACATGCAACATGCAACATGCAACATGCAACATACAACATGCAACATGCAACATGCAACATACAACATGCAACATACAACATGCAACATGCAACAAGCAACATACAACATGCAACATACAACATGCAACATGCAACATGCAACATGCAACATACAACATGCAACATGCAACATACAACATGCAACATGCAACATACAACATGCAACATGCAACATACAACATGCAACATGCAACATGCAACATACAACATGCAACATGCAACATACAACATGCAACATACAACATGCAACATGCAACATGCAACATGCAACATGCAACATGCAACATACAACATGCAACATGCAACATACAACATACAACATGCAACATGCAACATGCAACATGCAACATACAACATACAACATGCAACATGCAACATGCAACATGCAACAAGCAACATACAACATGCAACATGCAACATACAACATACAACATGCAACATACAACATGCAACATGCAACATGCAACATGCAACATGCAACATGCAACATACAACATGCAACATGCAACATACAACATACAACATGCAACATGCAACATGCAACATGCAACATACAACATACAACATGCAACATGCAACATGCAACAAGCAACATACAACATGCAACATGCAACATGCAACATACAACATGCAACATGCAACATGCAACATACAACATGCAACATGCAACATGCAACATACAACATGCAACATGCAACATGCAACATACAACATGCAACATGCAACATACAACATACAACATACAACATGCAACATGCAACATGCAACATGCAACATGCAACATGCAACATGCAACATACAACATACAACATGCAACATACAACATACAACATGCAACATGCAACATACAACATGCAACATGCAACATGCAACATGCAACATACAACATGCAACATGCAACATGCAACATGCAACATGCAACATGCAACATGCAACATGCATCATGCAACATGCAACATGCAACATACAACATGCAACATGCAACATACAACATGCAACATGCAACATGCAACATACAACATGCAACATGCAACATACAACATACAACATGCAACATGCAACATACAACATGCAACATGCAACATGCAACATGCAACATGCAACATACAACATGCAACATGCAACATACAACATGCAACATGCAACATACAACATGCAACATGCAACATACAACATGCAACATGCAACATGCAACATACAACATGCAACATGCAACATACAACATGCAACATGCAACATGCAACATACAACATGCAACATGCAACATACAACATGCAACATGCAACATGCAACATGCAACATGCAACATGCAACATGCAACATACAACATGCAACATGCAACATGCAACATACAACATGCAACATGCAACATGCAACATGCAACATACAACATGCAACATACAACATGCAACATGCAACATACAACATGCAACATGCAACATACAACATGCAACATGCAACATGCAACATGCAACATGCAACATGCAACATACAACATGCAACATGCAACATACAACATGCAACATGCAACATACAACATGCAACATGCAACATGCAACATACAACATGCAACATGCAACATGCAACATACAACATGCAACATGCAACATACAACATGCAACATGCAACATACAACATGCAACATGCAACATGCAACATACAACATACAACATGCAACATACAACATGCAACATACAACATGCAACATGCAACATGCAACATGCAACATACAACATGCAACATGCAACATGCAACATGCAACATACAACATGCAACATGCAACATGCAACATGCAACATGCAACATGCATCATGCAACATGCAATATGCAACATGCAACATACAACATGCAACATGCAACATACAACATGCAACATGCAACATGCAACATACAACATGCAACATGCAACATACAACATACAACATGCAACATGCAACATACAACATGCAACATGCAACATGCAACATGCAACATACAACATGCAACATGCAACATGCAACATGCAACATACAACATGCAACATGCAACATACAACATGCAACATGCAACATGCAACATGCAACATGCAACATACAACATGCAACATACAACATGCAACATGCAACATACAACATGCAACATGCAACATACAACATGCAACATGCAACATGCAACATGCAACATGCAACATACAACATGCAACATGCAACATACAACATGCAACATGCAACATACAACATGCAACATGCAACATGCAACATACAACATGCAACATGCAACATGCAACATACAACATGCAACATGCAACATACAACATGCAACATGCAACATACAACATGCAACATGCAACATGCAACATGCAACATACAACATACAACATGCAACATACAACATGCAACATACAACATGCAACATGCAACATACAACATGCAACATACAACATGCAACATGCAACATACAACATGCAACATGCAACATACAACATGCAACATGCAACATGCAACATGCAACATGCAACATACAACATGCAACATGCAACATACAACATGCAACATGCAACATACAACATGCAACATGCAACATGCAACATACAACATGCAACATGCAACATGCAACATACAACATGCAACATGCAACATACAACATGCAACATGCAACATACAACATGCAACATGCAACATGCAACATACAACATACAACATGCAACATACAACATGCAACATACAACATGCAACATGCAACATGCAACATGCAACATACAACATGCAACATGCAACATGCAACATGCAACATGCAACATACAACATGCAACATGCAACATGCAACATGCAACATGCAACATGCATCATGCAACATGCAATATGCAACATGCAACATACAACATGCAACATGCAACATACAACATGCAACATGCAACATGCAACATACAACATGCAACATGCAACATACAACATACAACATGCAACATGCAACATACAACATGCAACATGCAACATGCAACATGCAACATGCAACATACAACATGCAACATGCAACATGCAACATGCAACATACAACATGCAACATGCAACATACAACATGCAACATGCAACATACAACATGCAACATGCAACATACAACATGCAACATACAACATGCAACATGCAACATGCAACATACAACATGCAACATGCAACATGAAACATACAACATGCAACATGCAACATGCAACATGCAACATGCAACATGCAACATGCAACATACAACATGCAACATGCAACATACAACATGCAACATGCAACATACAACATGCAACATGCAACATGCAACATACAACATGCAACATGCAACATGCAACATGCAACATACAACATGCAACATACAACATGCAACATGCAACATACAACATGCAACATGCAACATACAACATGCAACATGCAACATACAACATGCAACATGCAACATGCAACATACAACATGCAACATGCAACATACAACATGCAACATGCAACATACAACATGCAACATGCAACATGCAACATGCAACATGCAACATACAACATGCAACATGCAACATACAACATGCAACATGCAACATACAAAATGCAACATGCAACATACAACATACAACATGCAACATACAACATGCAACATGCAACATGCAACATGCAACATACAACATGCAACATGCAACATGCAACATACGACATGCAACATGCAACATGCAACATGCAACATGCAACATACAACATGCAACATGCAACATGCAACATGCAACATGCAACATGCATCATGCAACATGCAACATGCAACATGCAACATACAACATGCAACATGCAACATGCAACATGCAACATGCAACATACAACATGCAACATGCAACATACAACATGCAACATACAACATGCAACATGCAACAAGCAACATACAACATGCAACATACAACATGCAACATGCAACATGCAACATGCAACATGCAACATGCAACATACAACATGCAACATACAACATGCAACATGCAACATACAACATGCAACATACAACATGCAACATGCAACATGCAACATACAACATGCAACATGCAACATGCAACATACAACATGCAACATGCAACATACAACATGCAACATACAACATGCAACATGCAACAAGCAACATACAACATGCAACATACAACATGCAACATGCAACATGCAACATGCAACATGCAACATGCAACATACAACATGCAACATGCAACATGCAACATACAACATGCAACATGCAACATGCAACATGCAACATGCAACATGCATCATGCAACATGCAACATGCAACATGCAACATACAACATGCAACATGCAACATGCAACATGCAACATACAACATGCAACATGCAACATACAACATGCAACATACAACATGCAACATGCAACAAGCAACATACAACATGCAACATACAACATGCAACATGCAACATGCAACATGCAACATACAACATGCAACATGCAACATACAACATGCAACATGCAACATATAACATGCAACATGCAACATACAACATGCAACATGCAACATGCAACATACAACATGCAACATGCAACATGCACCATGCAACATACAACATGCAACATACAACATGCAACATGCAACATGCAACATGCAACATGCAACATACAACAGCAACATGCAACATACAACATACAACATGCAACATGCAACATACAACATGCAACATGCAACATGCAACATGCAACATACAACATGCAACATGCAACATACAACATGCAACATGCAACATACAACATGCAACATGCAACATACAACATGCAACATGCAACATACAACATGCAACATGCAACATACAACATGCAACATGCAACATACAACATACAACATGCAACATGCAACATGCAACATACAACATACAACATGCAACATGCAACATACAACATGCAACATGCAACATACAACATGCAACATGCAACATACAACATGCAACATGCAACATGCAACATGCAACATGCAACATGCAACATGCAACATGCATCATGCAACATGCAACATGCAACATGCAACATACAACATGCAACATGCAACATGCAACATGCAACATACAACATGCAACATGCAACATACAACATGCAACATACAACATGCAACATGCAACAAGCAACATACAACATGCAACATACAACATGCAACATGCAACATGCAACATGCAACATACAACATGCAACATGCAACATACAACATGCAACATGCAACATACAACATGCAACATGCAACATACAACATGCAACATGCAACATGCAACATGCAACATGCAACATACAACATACAACATGCAACATACAACATGCAACATACAACATGCAACATGCAACATACAACATGCAACATGCAACATGCAACATGCAACATACAACATGCAACATGCAACATGCAACATGCAACATGCAACATGCAACATGCAACATGCATCATGCAACATGCAACATGCAACATACAACATGCAACATGCAACATACAACATGCAACATGCAACATGCAACATACAACATGCAACATGCAACATACAACATACAACATGCAACATGCAACATACAACATGCAACATGCAACATGCAACATGCAACATGCAACATACAACATGCAACATGCAACATACAACATGCAACATGCAACATACAACATGCAACATGCAACATACAACATGCAACATGCAACATGCAACATACAACATGCAACATGCAACATACAACATGCAACATGCAACATGCAACATACAACATGCAACATGCAACATGCAACATACAACATGCAACATGCAACATGCAACATGCAACATACAACATGCAACATGCAACATGCAACATACAACATGCAACATGCAACATGCAACATGCAACATACAACATGCAACATGCAACATGCAACATGCAACATACAACATGCAACATACAACATGCAACATGCAACATACAACATGCAACATGCAACATACAACATGCAACATGCAACATGCAACATGCAACATGCAACATACAACATGCAACATGCAACATACAACATGCAACATGCAACATACAACATGCAACATGCAACATGCAACATACAACATGCAACATGCAACATGCAACATACAACATGCAACATGCAACATACAACATGCAACATGCAACATACAACATGCAACATGCAACATGCAACATGCAACATACAACATACAACATGCAACATACAACATGCAACATGCAACATACAACATGCAACATGCAACATGCAACATGCAACATACAACATGCAACATGCAACATGCAACATGCAACATGCAACATGCAACATACAACATGCAACATGCAACATGCAACATGCAACATGCAACATGCATCATGCAACATGCAATATGCAACATGCAACATACAACATGCAACATGCAACATACAACATGCAACATGCAACATGCAACATACAACATGCAACATGCAACATACAACATACAACATGCAACATGCAACATACAACATGCAACATGCAACATGCAACATACAACATGCAACATGCAACATGCAACATACAACATGCAACATGCAACATACAACATGCAACATGCAACATACAACATGCAACATGCAACATACAACATGCAACATACAACATGCAACATGCAACATACAACATGCAACATGCAACATGAAACATACAACACGCAACATGCAACATGCAACATGCAACATACAACATGCAACATGCAACATGCAACATGCAACATACAACATGCAACATGCAACATGCAACATACAACATGCAACATGCAACATACAACATGCAACATGCAACATGCAACATACAACATGCAACATGCAACATGCAACATGCAACATACAACATGCAACATACAACATGCAACATGCAACATACAACATGCAACATGCAACATACAACATGCAACATGCAACATACAACATGCAACATGCAACATGCAACATACAACATGCAACATGCAACATACAACATGCAACATGCAACATACAACATGCAACATGCAACATGCAACATGCAACATGCAACATACAACATGCAACATGCAACATGCAACATACAACATGCAACATGCAACATACAAAATGCAACATGCAACATACAACATACAACATGCAACATACAACATGCAACATGCAACATGCAACATGCAACATACAACATGCAACATGCAACATGCAACATACGACATGCAACATGCAACATGCAACATGCAACATGCAACATGCAACATACAACATGCAACATGCAACATGCAACATGCAACATGCATCATGCAACATGCAACATGCAACATGCAACATACAACATGCAACATGCAACATGCAACATACAACATGCAACATGCAACATACAACATGCAACATACAACATGCAACAAGCAACATACAACATGCAACATACAACATGCAACATGCAACATGCAACATGCAACATGCAACATGCAACATACAACATGCAACATACAACATGCAACATGCAACATACAACATGCAACATACAACATGCAACATGCAACATGCAACATACAACATGCAACATGCAACATGCAACATGCAACATACAACATGCAACATGCAACATACAACATGCAACATACAACATGCAACATGCAACAAGCAACATACAACATGCAACATACAACATGCAACATGCAACATGCAACATGCAACATGCAACATGCAACATACAACATGCAACATGCAACATGCAACATACAACATGCAACATGCAACATGCAACATGCAACATGCAACATGCATCATGCAACATGCAACATGCAACATACAACATGCAACATGCAACATGCAACATGCAACATACAACATGCAACATGCAACATACAACATGCAACATACAACATGCAACATGCAACAAGCAACATACAACATGCAACATACAACATGCAACATGCAACATGCAACATGCAACATACAACATGCAACATGCAACATACAACATGCAACATATAACATGCAACATGCAACATACAACATGCAACATGCAACATACAACATGCAACATGCAACATGCACCATGCAACATACAACATGCAACATACAACATGCAACATGCAACATGCAACATGCAACATGCAACATACAACATGCAACATGCAACATACAACATACAACATGCAACATGCAACATACAACATGCAACATGCAACATGCAACATGCAACATGCAACATACAACATGCAACATGCAACATACAACATACAACATGCAACATGCAACATACAACATGCAACATGCAACATACAACATGCAACATGCAACATACAACATGCAACATGCAACATACAACATGCAACATGCAACATACAACATGCAACATGCAACATGCAACATACAACATACAACATGCAACATGCAACATACAACATGCAACATGCAACATACAACATGCAACATGCAACATACAACATGCAACATGCAACATGCAACATGCAACATGCAACATGCATCATGCAACATGCAACATGCAACATGCAACATACAACATGCAACATGCAACATGCAACATGCAACATACAACATGCAACATGCAACATACAACATGCAACATACAACATGCAACATGCAACAAGCAACATACAACATGCAACATACAACATGCAACATGCAACATGCAACATGCAACATACAACATGCAACATGCAACATACAACATGCAACATGCAACATACAACATGCAACATGCAACATACAACATGCAACATGCAACATGCAACATACAACATGCAACATGCAACATACAACATGCAACATACAACATGCAACATGCAACATGCAACATGCAACATGCAACATGCAACATACAACATGCAACATGCAACATACAACATACAACATGCAACATGCAACATGCAACATGCAACATACAACATACAACATGCAACATGCAACATGCAACATGCAACAAGCAACATACAACATGCAACATGCAACATACAACATACAACATGCAACATACAACATGCAACATGCAACATGCAACATGCAACATGCAACATGCAACATACAACATGCAACATGCAACATACAACATACAACATGCAACATGCAACATGCAACATGCAACATACAACATACAACATGCAACATGCAACATGCAACATGCAACAAGCAACATACAACATGCAACATGCAACATACAACATGCAACATGCAACATGCAACATACAACATGCAACATGCAACATGCAACATACAACATGCAACATGCAACATGCAACATACAACATGCAACATGCAACATACAACATACAACATACAACATGCAACATGCAACATGCAACATGCAACATGCAACATGCAACATGCAACATACAACATACAACATGCAACATACAACATGCAACATACAACATGCAACATGCAACATACAACATGCAACATGCAACATGCAACATGCAACATGCAACATGCAACATACAACATGCAACATGCAACATGCAACATGCAACATGCAACATGCATCATGCAACATGCAACATACAACATACAACATGCGACATGCAACATACAACATGCAACATGCAACATGCAACATACAACATGCAACATGCAACATACAACATACAACATGCAACATGCAACATACAACATGCAACATGCAACATGCAACATGCAACATGAAACATACAACATGCAACATGCAACATACAACATGCAACATGCAACATACAACATGCAACATGCAACATACAACATGCAACATGCAACATGCAACATACAACATGCAACATGCAACATACAACATGCAACATGCAACATGCAACATACAACATGCAACATGCAACATGCAACATACAACATGCAACATGCAACATGCAACATGCAACATACAACATGCAACATGCAACATGCAACATACAACATGCAACATGCAACATGCAACATACAACATGCAACATGCAACATGCAACATACAACATGCAACATACAACATGCAACATGCAACATACAACATGCAACATGCAACATACAACATGCAACATGCAACATGCAACATGCAACATGCAACATACAACATGCAACATGCAACATACAACATGCAACATACAACATGCAACATGCAACATGCAACATGCAACATACAACATGCAACATGCAACATGCAACATACAACATGCAACATGCAACATACAACATGCAACATGCAACATACAACATGCAACATGCAACATGCAACATGCAACATACAACATACAACATGCAACATACAACATGCAACATACAACATGCAACATGCAACATGCAACATGCAACATACAACATGCAACATGCAACATGCAACATGCAACATACAACATGCAACATGCAACATGCAACATGCAACATGCAACATGCATCATGCAACATGCAATATGCAACATGCAACATACAACATGCAACATGCAACATACAACATGCAACATGCAACATGCAACATGCAACATGCAACATACAACATACAACATGCAACATGCAACATACAACATGCAACATGCAACATGCAACATGCAACATACAACATGCAACATGCAACATGCAACATACAACATGCAACATGCAACATACAACATGCAACATGCAACATACAACATGCAACATGCAACATACAACATGCAACATACAACATGCAACATGCAACATGCAACATACAACATGCAACATGCAACATGCAACATACAACATGCAACATGCAACATGCAACATACAACATGCAACATGCAACATGCAAGATGCAACATACAACATGCAACATGCAACATGCAACATACAACATGCAACATGCAACATACAACATGCAACATGCAACATACAACATGCAACATGCAACATGCAACATGCAACATACAACATGCAACATACAACATGCAACATGCAACATACAACATGCAACATGCAACATACAACATGCAACATGCAACATACAACATGCAACATGCAACATGCAACATGCAACATACAACATGCAACATGCAACATACAACATGCAACATGCAACATACAACATGCAACATGCAACATGCAACATGCAACATACAACATGCAACATGCAACATACAACATGCAACATGCAACATGCAACATACAACATGCAACATGCAACATACAACATGCAACATACAACATGCAACATGCAACAAGCAACATACAACATGCAACATACAACATGCAACATGCAACATGCAACATGCAACATACAACATGCAACATGCAACATACAACATGCAACATGCAACATACAACATGCAACATGCAACATACAACATGCAACATGCAACATGCAACATACAACATGCAACATGCAACATACAACATGCAACATACAACATGCAACATGCAACATGCAACATGCAACATGCAACATACAACATGCAACATGCAACATACAACATACAACATGCAACATGCAACATGCAACATGCAACATACAACATACAACATGCAACATGCAACATGCAACATGCAACAAGCAACATACAACATGCAACATGCAACATACAACATACAACATGCAACATACAACATGCAACATGCAACATGCAACATGCAACATGCAACATACAACATGCAACATGCAACATACAACATACAACATGCAACATGCAACATGCAACATGCAACATACAACATACAACATGCAACATGCAACATGCAACATGCAACAAGCAACATACAACATGCAACATGCAACATACAACATGCAACATGCAACATGCAACATACAACATGCAACATGCAACATGCAACATACAACATGCAACATGCAACATGCAACATACAACATGCAACATGCAACATACAACATACAACATACAACATGCAACATGCAACATGCAACATGCAACATGCAACATGCAACATGCAACATACAACATACAACATGCAACATACAACATGCAACATACAACATGCAACATGCAACATACAACATGCAACATGCAACATGCAACATGCAACATGCAACATGCAACATACAACATGCAACATGCAACATGCAACATGCAACATGCATCATGCAACATGCAACATACAACATGCAACATGCAACATACAACATGCAACATGCAACATGCAACATACAACATGCAACATGCAACATACAACATACAACATGCAACATGCAACATACAACATGCAACATGCAACATGCAACATGCAACATGCAACATACAACATGCAACATGCAACATACAACATGCAACATGCAACATACAACATGCAACATGCAACATACAACATGCAACATGCAACATGCAACATACAACATGCAACATGCAACATACAACATGCAACATGCAACATGCAACATACAACATGCAACATGCAACATGCAACATACAACATGCAACATGCAACATGCAACATGCAACATACAACATGCAACATGCAACATGCAACATACAACATGCAACATGCAACATGCAACATGCAACATACAACATGCAACATGCAACATACAACATGCAACATACAACATGCAACATGCAACATACAACATGCAACATGCAACATACAACATGCAACATGCAACATGCAACATGCAACATGCAACATACAACATGCAACATGCAACATACAACATGCAACATGCAACATACAACATGCAACATGCAACATGCAACATGCAACATACAACATGCAACATGCAACATGCAACATACAACATGCAACATGCAACATACAACATGCAACATGCAACATACAACATGCAACATGCAACATGCAACATGCAACATGCAACATACAACATACAACATGCAACATACAACATGCAACATACAACATGCAACATGCAACATGCAACATGCAACATACAACATGCAACATGCAACATGCAACATACAACATGCAACATGCAACATGCAACATGCAACATGCAACATGCATCATGCAACATGCAATATGCAACATGCAACATACAACATGCAACATGCAACATACAACATGCAACATGCAACATGCAACATACAACATGCAACATGCAACATACAACATACAACATGCAACATGCAACATGCAACATGCAACATGCAACATGCAACATACAACATGCAACATGCAACATGCAACATACAACATGCAACATGCAACATACAACATGCAACATGCAACATACAACATGCAACATGCAACATACAACATGCAACATACAACATGCAACATGCAACATGCAACATACAACACGCAACATGCAACATGCAACATGCAACATGCAACATACAACATGCAACATGCAACATGCAACATGCAACATACAACATGCAACATACAACATGCAACATGCAACATACAACATGCAACATGCAACATACAACATGCAACATGCAACATACAACATGCAACATGCAACATGCAACATGCAACATACAACATGCAACATGCAACATACAACATGCAACATGCAACATACAACATGCAACATGCAACATGCAACATGCAACATACAACATGCAACATGCAACATACAACATGCAACATGCAACATACAAAATGCAACATGCAACATACAACATACAACATGCAACATACAACATGCAACATGCAACATGCAACATACAACATGCAACATGCAACATGCAACATACGACATGCAACATGCAACATGCAACATGCAACATGCAAAATACAACATGCAACATGCAACATGCAACATGCAACATGCAACATGCATCATGCAACATGCAACATGCAACATGCAACATACAACATGCAACATGCAACATGCAACATGCAACATACAACATGCAACATGCAACATACAACATGCAACATACAACATGCAACATGCAACAAGCAACATACAACATGCAACATACAACATGCAACATGCAACATGCAACATGCAACATGCAACATACAACATGCAACATATAACATGCAACATGCAACATACAACATGCAACATACAACATGCAACATGCAACATGCAACATACAACATGCAACATGCAACATGCAACATACAACATGCAACATGCAACATACAACATGCAACATACAACATGCAACATGCAACAAGCAACATACAACATGCAACATACAACATGCAACATGCAACATGCAACATGCAACATACAACATGCAACATGCAACATGCAACATACAACATGCAACATGCAACATGCAACATGCAACATGCAACATGCAACATGCATCATGCAACATGCAACATGCAACATACAACATGCAACATGCAACATGCAACATACAACATGCAACATGCAACATACAACATGCAACATACAACATGCAACATGCAACAAGCAACATACAACATGCAACATACAACATGCAACATGCAACATGCAACATACAACATGCAACATGCAACATACAACATGCAACATGCAACATATAACATGCAACATGCAACATACAACATGCAACATGCAACATACAACATGCAACATGCAACATGCACCATGCAACATACAACATGCAACATACAACATGCAACATGCAACATGCAACATGCAACATGCAACATGCAACATACAACATGCAACATGCAACATACAACATGCAACATACAACATGCAACATGCAACATGCAACATACAACATGCAACATGCATCATACAACATACAACATACAACATGCAACATGCAACATGCAACATGCAACATGCAACATACAACATGCAACATACAACATGCAACATACAACATGCAACATGCAACATGCAACATACAACATGCAACATGCAACATGCAACATGCAACATACAACATGCAACATGCAACATGCAACATGCAACATGCAACATGCATCATGCAACATGCAACATGCAACATGCAACATGCAACATGCAACATGCAACATGCAACATACAACATACAACATGCAACATGCAACATGCAACATACAACATACAACATACAACATGCAACATGCAACATGCAACATGCAACATGCAACATGCAACATACAACATACAACATGCAACATGCAACATGCAACAAGCAACATACAACATGCAACATACAACATGCAACATGCAACATGCAACATACAACATGCAACATGCAACATGCAACATGCAACATGCAACATGCAACATACAACATACAACATGCAACATGCAACATACAACATGCAACATGCAACATACAACATGCAACATACAACATGCAACATACAACATGCAACATGCAACATGCAACATGCAATATACAACATGCAACATGCAACATGCAACATACAACATGCAACATGCAACATGCAACATGCAACATGCATCATGCAACATGCAACATGCAACATGCAACATACAACATGCAACATGCAACATGCAACATACAACATGCAACATGCAACATGCAACATGCAACATACAACATGCAACATGCAACATACAACATACAACATGCAACATGCAACATGCAACATACAACATGCAACATGCAACATGCAACATACAACATGCAACATGCAACATACAACATGCAACATGCAACATACAACATGCAACATGCAACATGCAACATACAACATGCAACATGCAACATGCAACATGCAACATACAACATGCAACATGCAACATACAACATGCAACATGCAACATGCAACATACAACATGCAACATGCAACATGCAACATGCAACATACAACATGCAACATGCAACATACAACATGCAACATGCAACATACAACATACAACATGCAACATGCAACATACAACATGCAACATGCAACATGCAACATGCAACATACAACATGCAACATGCAACATGCAACATACAACATGCTACATGCAACATACAACATGCAACATGCAACATACAACATGCAACATGCAACATACAACATGCAACATACAACATGCAACATACAACATGCAACATACAACATGCAACATGCAACATGCAACATACAACATGCAACATGCAACAT